>WHUX01000107.1:0-184618 GCA_015179025.1 Terfezia claveryi | reverse complement strand
AGAAGAGCTAGCCTAATCTAGTCTAATTTAGGTTGCTTATTGCCACTACACGTCCCTTTCAAACTCACAAGCATTTGAAATGAACCCAGGTTGTTAATCAGTTAACTCTAGCTATTTCGGTTTACAATACCTTTGTACCTTAGAATGTAGTTGCCAAGGATTCCCTGACTTCTTTGTTCATTCCACTCTAATAAGAATCATCTATTCTCGGTAATATATAGTCTGGTTAGCATAAGCCTCTCGTAGGGTAATATCAACTAACTAGGGTAATATGGAGGTCTAGTTCTAGTTTCTAGTCCCTACTAAACTGCGTACTAGTTATGTTATTTGGCATCTTTGTACTGCCACTTCGCTACAGCATTTGGGACTATCATCCAAACACAATGATATACAAACAACTGGCCATTGGACCTGTTGAGTCATAAAACGAACTAGCATAGTCTAGCAAAGCCATAGTTATTATCGTTCATAGCATAGTAAATACTGCGAAGGGGCCTTGTGTATATATAAAGGGCCTCTACTATCCATTAGGATGCTCAATCCAGTACATTGTAATCTACATCACTTCTGAATCTGCACATGGGAACTTCAAATTGTGAGATTTTCTCTCTTTGAATTCTACATACAGAAACTTTGAATTGTGAGATTTTCTCACTTCTGAATTCTACACACAGGAATTTTGAATTGTGAGACTTTCACACAATTGTTAGTTTAACAGCTAGCTAGTTACAGTATATTACAAATCAGATATCGGACAAACAGGTTTAACTAATTCAGATATTACTACATTAGGTAGCAGCAACAATAATAACAATAGCAGTAACAGCAGCAATAGCAGCAACAGCAGCAACAGCAGCAACAGTAGCAATAGCAACAACAGCAGCAACAGCAGCAACAGTAGTCTCAATCAGACCTCGTATTATTGTAGAGACGATAGCACAGCAGCAACAGCAGCAACAACAACAACAACAACAATAACAGCACAAATACAGCACAACAACAACAACAACAACAACAACAACAACAACAATAACAACAACAACAACATGTCAAGAGCTGTTGCAAAGGAGATCAGAGAATTTCCCGTACAAAAATCTAGCTAGGCTAGGAGATGACAACTTGGAGGAGTACTGCAAGTGGTGGAGATATCTCAAGGCATATGCTCTCACAAACGGAATAAACTGGCAGGCGGCATATCAGCAGCTGTTTGGGAAGCGTTTCAACACATGCCTCGACCGAAAAACAGACTTCCCACTCTAGGCGCAAATTGTTGACACCCAAAGGGGATAAAGAGGGTGACAAAGCTAGAGAGAGATTCCACCATCTCTTACTAGATTGTTTAAAAAAACACCGAGAGACAGAAACCAAGGAGGGTTTGGCCTCAAAAAACAAAAGCATAAACCTGCAAATGACTCGAGAGGGGAGATAGGACGTCCGATTACATTTCCATCTTACATAGTTCGGGTTGCCATTATAGACCCGGCTAATAATAGGATATCAATCCCCTTAATGGAGACTACTGCTGGCTAATGCCCAAAATAAGCAACTCGTGGCTTTAAGGAAAGTCACAATGGCCGAATTGATCGAAGGGATCCGTCCGCGGATCCCTAACGGTCAGATGGTAAGAGTAATCTATGGTACAACAAAGCCACCATTGAACGGTACAGCACTAGATGACGTAGAATGTGACAAGATGATTTGGTCAATTTTCTGGCAGTGGCAGATAGTATAAAGCCACTGCTATTTCAGGTGCAACTTTCCAGGGTCGACAGGGCCAATCAAAGCCCTGCCCCTAATGATCGGCCCTATTTTGGGACGATGAGTTCGATATGAGCAGACCCCTATGACCCTGTAGTGTCCAATTTGAAAATAAGCTATACCTAATTAAGTTTGGGAAGAAGAAGCTAAAGGCTTGGCCGCGGACTGACCACGGCTTTGAGCATGCAAAGGCCAGATGCCAGAAAAAGATAGGTCAGTTTAAAGGGTAGCTTGCGGAGTACAAGAGACATCACCAGGTATTTATGGGACCCAACAAGGACAAAATCCTAGATTCGGACCACGAAGGCAGCTTCAGCTGGCTTAAGTAGTTAAATCCACAGGATGGGAAGTCTTATGTGAGGGCACATGCTCCAGCACGTGCAGCAGCCAGGGCATTTAAGTTTCCAATGATGAGAAAGCTGCAGAAGGGGTTGCAATAGCCAGATTCGGAGGCCCACCTCAGGAGGGGAGTTCAATGAGTGGTTTTACTCTTATGGGAAGAGCAAGAGGCAGAGGCAGACGCAGAGCCAAAGGCAGAGGCAGATGAAGAGATAGAGGCAGAGGCAGAGGGAGAGCCAGAGGCAGAAGAGAGAGCCAGAGGCAGAGCCGAATTGGAAAATGATTCCTTAAGGGATGACGATGTTAATGATAATTCTGCTTAGAAGCAGATGGTCAACGTCTGATTTGGTTACTGGCTTTTTGGTAGCATGGGTGTGAGATGTGTGTGTAGCTTGTTTTAAGGTTCATAGTATAGAATGAATATGTCTTAGTCTCGTAAATGGGTTATACACGCTCTAAGTCCGATAACGGCTCAGGTAGAGCCGCTGTGTGATGTTAGAGAGGTTAGCCTGATTGACATACATAATAAGGTTAGCGGAATCGCGGTTAAAGACAATTATTTTGTAATTCTTGTAGTCTGGATGTAAATTGTCCTAACAGCGAGAGGTTGGTAGGGCCTAAGCGTCTGATTAGCGTCACTAATCATCTGATAAGGCCTCTATGAGAGGCTTGTGCCAACTAGACTAGATAAGGGGTCTATAACGAGGGTTTGATTGAGACTAGGCTGTAACATGTGATTGAGAGCTAGATCAGGTTCAGTAAGGTTGATCATCTCTTACTGTTCACATGATTCATTCTGATATTAATGCAATATAATACAGAGAAGTAAGAAGTGGGTATATAGAATGGACTGCCATGTATCCAAGCAAAAAAGCATACAAAGACCGTCCGATAATATTTTACTCGCTAAACTATTCTCTTCTTCTACCTACCATTGTTACTGCTACGTACTCGTTACTGCTACCTACTGCTACCTACAACTGATCAGTTACATCCAATGTATCATCGGCCAAACTCACTGGGCCAACCCCTGACTATAGAAAACCTCTATGATGCGTAGAACATGTAGCATGTCCGATGGTGGCCTGAGATGGAAGAGGAGAGACCAGCTGCATGAGCTAAGGGCAACAAATACCTGAGTGCCAAGAAGCCTTACAGTTAGTTGGAATTATTAAAAAGTTTATTTGTGATTATCAGAAGCTGATACAATTGAAAAGCAGGATGAGAGTACTACAACAGAGGATGTAAGAAAATTACTAAATATCATGTGATAAGCATAAGGAAGAAGAGGAAGCAGGAACCTCCAGAAATGGCTCAGATTCAAATATAGTGGAGGTAAAAGGACTAGTTAATAGTGGTAAAAAGACTCATTCATTTGCAGCAATTCCCCACAAGCTGCAAAGCCTGTGTTACATAGCCCAAAACTGGGTTATGAACTATACATTTTTCAAGCAGCCATATCTAAATGCATTGGATGTCCTCCACTTAATTGACAAAGCTTGGGAATGGGCCCAAGATCAGGAAAAGAGCTACTTGAGACGAACTAAGGCCTGTAGCACATTGGTAGGCAGTTCACAACCTTGCTGCGTCCGATTGCTAACAAAAATTAGCTGAAAAGCGTGCATTCGCAGCACAGGTCTTACATCATGCATGAGTGCCGCCAAAAAATCTTACAGTTATATGGACTAGATTATCAGAGCAAGGAGGAGGTGGCGAAGAAGGTGGACTGGTTGTTACATAAAGATCGATTTGTTTGTAGGGAAGAACAACGGAAGGTTAGTATATTTCTAAAATTGGGCAACCAACTCTAATGGAGTGGGAATAGAGAATGGGCCACCGATTTCGAGCTGCCCAAATTGTGATGGTTTTCTATGAATGTTTCTTTTGGCGGCCCAAGATGAGAGAGAAAAAGACAGCAAATTCTTCAACCATATCAACCCCATCTTTATTTGTTTGGTGGCCACTACAATACAGCATTACTTGAAGGAGTTGAAAACCAGGAAAGCCATCAAGGCCGTTGACTTCAAGTTTGAAACATCAGCAAGTAAGTGTAAATTCCAATGTTAAAAGTAGGAATACTGACATACTACAACTTCCTTCCATCGACTTCGAAAAACTTGGGGACTATATGATGAGAAGGTTAGGATACTCATGTTGGCTAATATTAAGGCAGACTTGAGAACCAGAATTGGGGGTTCAATAAGAAAGCCAAAGTGGAGGCAAGTGACCCATGTGCAGTAGTGGAAGGGAAATCATATATCTCTGAGCTGCAGGAGGAGTTAAAGAATACTATAATGCACAAACATAGCAGGATCGGACGCTATGGTGAGGAAATCAAAAGGAAGGGTGCTACAGGTACAGAAGAGTTATTAAGAAGATCCATGAAGAGGGAGGTAATCAATGCAAAGGGAGCCAAACTAACATGGATGAACCTGTAGAAGTCAAGGACGATAAGGACTGTCAGGAATTGCAGCTAGCCTTCTAGAAACTTGGTTGAAATCGACCTTAAGGGTCCGATATAGGTTGAGTAGAGGATGGTAGAAGTTTGGGGGGTTATCTAGCTAGTCGGGATGTATTTTCTACTCTGTTTTCTTGTTTTTCAATTGACTTATCTCCGTTTCTTAGCGATTGTTTTTTCTACTCTGTTTCCTATTATTCTATTCTCTTATCTCTATATTTTAGTGATTGTATTTCTTGGATGGTTTGGTTTAATGTATAGATTGATGATTTATTATTCCTATGTACATAGGCTATATAGTTATAATTCGAATTGATTTTATTGGTGGAATGAATTTGGGATGAGAAGCGTCCGATAGAGTAGTTTAATGTAGAAATTTAATCTTTCGTACAAACATCTACCTATATTATGGTGATTTGGAAAGGGAGAAACAATCTATACTTGTTGGAAATAGAAGCACCTGTATGCCGTCCGATGTACTGGAGTACATAGCAAGTAACAGTGAGGGAGAGAAGCCTACCAACGTGCCTATATCATGATTGTAATGTAGAAGGAGATAAACAACAGAGCACACATTGCAAACAAAAGCACCTCTATCACGTCCAATAAGGGTAAGGGACATGCGATAGCAAGTTACAGGCAAGTGAGAGTGGCTATGACGTACCTACATCATAGATGTGAGTGGAAAGAGACAAACAATAGAGCAGTGTTGCAAACAAAAGTACCTCTATTATGTCGATAAGGGTGAGGGATATACAATAGCGAGTTACAGGCAAGGGAGCATTGCGTACGAATTGTAAAGGAGATTAGATTATATTGTCATTGTAGAAGTTGGAAGAACAGACATTGCAAAGACAAACAAGTGGATGCAAACAATAGTAGTAAAAGAATTACAGGGAGTAACATTAGGAGGAAGAGCACTCGGCAGGGTACTTGGGAAGTGTCAAGCAAGCATTGATGACGATGGGATAAGTGGAAAATAATGAGCAATATTACTAAAGTTAGGAGAAAGGCGAGCGACATTAGCAGGTGGGTGCAAAATGTCAAATTGCAAATCTAGCAAGCACGAAGTGAAAATGAGTTGTAAGTAAGAGTGTTGCGGCAGTAGCATTGTAAGCAATAGATTGTGTAGTAACATGCAGTTTTGAAAAGTGGCGTTGTGTACATGGCGTGCATACAACACAAGCTAAAATCTTTCTGATGAATATCAGAGCTGGCATATACTCAAGCCCAGTAATTAGAGTATACAAATACCTTGAGATTGCCAGCCCTACAGTACCAACCCATAGATAAAGGGTAGCTTTCTAGCTAGCACATCTGGACTGAACGGCTATTCCACAAGCCTGACCATAGATTTCTAGGCCCATTCGAGGTGTTAGTATTTGTGGGCACCCATACCTACTAGCTAAAGTTCCTTAGAGATATTAAGTACCACCCTGTTGTTCACATCCCGGAAATTGAACTAGCTGCAAACGATCCTCTGCAAGGTCAAAAGCATCCTCCCCCTCCTTCCATGGTGCTTGTAGGAGAAGAGGAGTGGGAGATCGAGGAGGTATTGGATTCTAAGAAGTATTATGGCAGGCTCTAGTACAAGGTCAAATAGTTAGGGGACAGGGAGGCTACCTTGTAACCCACAGAGGACTTGGAAAATGTACAGGATTTGGTAACCCTGTTCCACCAGCAATACCTAAGGAAGCATCACCTATTACAGGCAGTCTGTAACTATGGGTATACAAGTCAGCGGCAAAGGTATAAAAAGGTTATAGACAATAAGTATAAGTATAAATGCAGTCACAACTTGGGTATAAAGTAGACTCAATAAGAGTAAAGCTAGATATAGACTTAGAATACCACTTGGGTCTTATTGTATTAACTATGTAAAACTGGTAGCTTATATAAAAGTATTGATCTAATAACTCATTTATCAGATCTAATGATACTTCCTATCATGGCTTTGTAGTACTCACGTTAGATGGTTACTTAGAATAAGAAGACGCTTCCTATTTAGGAACCCTCAAGTCTGACATACATTGATTAGACAGCCTGAACTATAACACATAACAGGCAAGCTATCATACAGGAGATAAGCTTGCACACATCAAATAACAATACATAAATAATGAACATAAGAACTTCATAGATATCTATAGTAGAAAGTATATATATGAGAATGTATTTAGAGGTCACACACTTCCTTAAGCCAATACCCATCCATTCCGGACATATTACCCACATCTATATGGTTGATCAGGCCATTACAGTTAGCAGCTATAATTAGGTATTGAAATATTCCCTATCGAGGGTAGGTCTCTTACTTAAGCCATAACATTACTCCCTGTTTCAAAACAGCTATCCTTAGCTGAATACAAGTCTTTTCCGACCATGGAGAAGATAAGTATTTAGTAATAACTCAGGTAACCATGGTAGCATAAGTACTGACCATCTCGGCCAATACCTCTATCCTATTTAAGGGCACCACAAGACCAGTGTGTCTATACATATATGCCATGGCCGTTAAAAACCAAAACTCTCGCCAAAAAACCTATAGAGAAAAGGTGACGAGTAGGAGGGTAAATGGTACCATATCTTCATCTATAAATACTGAATATAGGTCCAAACTTTAGATGTCTTTTTTATTACATAGCTTATTGGAGAACTTCTCTCAGTACTTTCTAAGCTTCTCTGGAAAGTTATCTAACTTGTTAAATGTCTCCCAAGTGTCTTCAAACTCCGAATATCCTTCCCAATATATCCTATACTTGACCACTCCTCTATTTTTGTGGGAGTCCACATTGTATTCAACTTGGAAGATATCTAGTTCATCTTCATCCATATCTTATGACTTATCTCATCGTCTGAATGGCTTTAGGAGTGTAACATGAACAATGTTGTACTATTGTGTACCTTGTGGAACTTCAAGCCTGTATGGGTGTGAACCAATAGCTTCAATAACCTTATAGGGTACTATCCACTTGCTGGTAAGGAAACGGTTGTTCCCAGCTTGTATCTGTAGGTTCTAGTAGTCAACCAATACACAATTATCAATAGCAAACCTGCGTGCCTTTTCGAGGTGTATAGCACTTCTTTTGTAGTTTATTTGCTTAAGGGTATTGTAAATTTGGTTATGCATAGTTGTTATTCAGTCTAGCTATTCTTCTGCAGCAGGAGAGGAGAATTCATAGTCATCTGAGAGGTGGATAGTATGAGTGTCAAATCCATATAAACTTCAATAAGGGGAGTATTTATAGGTAGAGTGGGCAGCAGTATTATAGGTGAACTCGGCTAAAAGTAGCTATCATTTCTAATGAGTTTGCCTATCATGACACTAGATACGAAGGTACTACTTAAGTATTCAAACTGCTTATTCTGCAAGTCTATCGGTATGAGGGTGATAGGCAGTGGAGAGGCAGAGGGTTATATTGAGCTTTTGGTTAAGCTCTTTGAGGAATCTAGAGGCAAATTGTAGACTATGGTCGGAGGTGATATGTTGAGGAAGGCTATAAAGTCTCTATATTTCATTAATATCAGTATTAGTAACATCGTATGCTGTCTATATAGTCTTTGCCGCAATATAGTATTGTACTTTCGTAAATTGGTTTGTAATAATAAGTATTGCATTGAAATCTTCTGACTCTGGTAACTCACTAATGAAGTCCATAGCTATTTTTTCAAATGGTCATTCTCCAGTTAGTATCAGTACTAATTTTGTTTGCCTACTATGCCTATCTGCTTTTGCTTTTTGATACTTAGTACATCCTGCCACATAGTTCACTATATCTTCCTGCTACTTGTTCTACATAAAGTTCCTTGACACTAGCTCCTGAGTACTATGTCTTCCCCAATGTCCTGCCACTGGACTGTCATAGTACTGTCTTAACACTTCTAACTTAAACTTGAGGGGTACCACCCATAGTCTATCCTTCTTCTGCTATTTGGCCATATCTATCCCTTCTACTTCAACATTTTTGGCTTCCTCTTCATCTTCTTTCTCAAGTACTATTAGTTGTCCATCTTCGAAAAATCTAGCATCCATGCTTGATTTCTCTTCCCCTACACATCTAGACAGGCCTTCAGGCTTACCAATCTTTGAACCAGGTCTGTAGTGAATATTGTCGATAAACTCAGACATGCGGAGGTACCAGGTAGCTTGACAGAAGTTGAGCTTCTGCTTGGTATTGCAATATTGTAACCCTTGGTAGTCTATATAGACATTCACTGGAATGCCAACCAACCAATCTTGCCACTTCCAGAAGCAATCCATAATTACAAACAACTCTTTATTATGGATAAGCCAGTTGCGTTAAGTGGCGGAGAGGGTTTTCACATGGTATTCAATAGGGTAAAGCTGCTTTCCTCCATTGATAATATGATATTGAGAGAGAATACCAGCGATAGCTTGGTTACTAGCATGAGTCTCTATGATTGTCTTGAGTTGTCTGTCAAACTGTATAAGGATGGAGGCTGTGAGGAATTGTTCTTGGAGGTCATTAAAGGCTTGCTGTTGCTCATATCCTCAACTGAAAGGAACATCTTTTGTCAAATTAATTAAGGGATGTACTTTTGCACTATAGTTGGCAATTAATTTATGATAGTAATTAGCAAAGTCTAGGAATATATGAACATCTTTCTTTTTGGTAGGAATAGGCCACTTGGACATGGTTTAGAACTTAAAAGGATCTATTTGAACATGTTGACCATTGATAATGGGACCGAGGAATAAGGTCTCCCAAACATAAAACTCAGACTTTGTGAAGTTAATGGCTAACCCATGTTGGATGCATTACGGAAGAACTTTTTCGACTATTTGTTGATGTTCTTCCTCTGTCTCACCTCCATAGATGAGTATATCGTCCAAGTACTAGATATATCCTTCCATATCCTTGAAGATCATATTTATTATTTCTTAAAAGTAAGTGGAGGTATTAGTCAACCCAAATGGTATCACGATATACTCGAATAGTCCCTTCTTTGTCCTGAATGCTGTCTTCCATTCATTTCCTGATACGATTCTAATAAGGTTTAACCCATTCTTAAGGTCCAATCGAGTGAACCATTTACCTCTACGAGTTATATCGAGTAACTCGGAGATGAGAGGGAGTGGGTATTTGTTTGGAATAGTAAGGCGATTACAGGATTGGTAGTTAACACATATCCTTAAGGATTCAACCTTTTTTTGAACAAATAGGATGGGTGTACCGGCAGAGGAGCGTGTATATCAGACTTGGGTAGTAGGAAGATTTTTATCAAGGTACTTTTGGTGTGCTTCATCTTCCTCCTATGTTGTCTTGTAGATAGTCCCGAATGGTATCTTTGCAGTTATGTCTTGGAGGGGGATTTCATGGTCCCATGGCTTGTATTTAGGGAGTCTAGCTGGCTGTTCTACAGTAAAGCAATATGCATAATGAGAGTATCGTTTACTTATATTAATAATAAGTATAACCTCACCATCTTCTAGTGGCTCTTCAACTTCAAGAACAGAAATAGTAGGAATCCATCTAACAGAATACGAAATAATTAAACTTATAGAAACCTGTCTCAGGCACTTGTCCTGAGTATCCACTAAAAATCTATTTTTTTCCAACTAAGATAAACCTAAAATAACATTATTGTTTCTAATATCCAAAACTTCGGCATCCATCTTGAACTTACCTAGAAAATGAGAAGAAGAATCCAATATATCATATCTAGTATTAACCACATATTTTCCTCTAGAAATTCGAGATCTATCTCCCTACCTAACTTTAACTTCCCTAGCTCTTTTCCAAATTCCCAACTTAACTGCCAATCTCTTTCCAATAATTAGAGCACTAGCTCCATAGGCTACTACTACTTCAACTTCTTCCTCAGCAATAAGAATCCAAACCATCAGGAGAAGAGAATGTTTAGGAGTATGTCTGACAGCAGGTAAGGTACTCCTTACTCATTTCCTAACTCTTTTCCTTCCGAACCAAGTTCTGTGATCTGAAGTTGTCTTTTATCGGTTCAAGCTTTTTTATTGGTAAGTACTAGTGCCTGACTAGTAGAAGTGGTATTTTTTGGCTTAGAGGAGAGTTTAGTAGCTAATTTTCCGCAAGTACACTTAGCCGCTCGATGACCAGTATATCTACAAGATAAGTACCTTCCTTCTCGCATCCTTGCATCTCATATTGCTTTGTGTATTCATAGGTCCCTTGTATTTGTCCTGGTAGTAGAAGGTACTCTACTTTGAGGTTGTATTTGTTCCTCAAATATATGTTTCTTTGATGCTGGTTGAGTAGGAGGGAGATTGCAGTTACAGCTTTGGAATTCAGTACTAATAACATCCATCTCGATAAGTTTCTGTCTTTAAAGAGCAGGTTGTTGTCAAAGCTGCTTATAGTAGGCTATTGATACTCGGAGGTTATGAGGAAGGTTAGAGATAACTATATTAATTATCTATGTATCGAAGATTTTAGCATAAATATCAAGTCAGTCAATTTCCATGAGATAAATGATAATACATCCTGTTTTTTTCAGCTATGTTATCTCTTGATAAGATCGATCTCCCTAATAGAGGTCCTTATAGTATATTTTTATAGCCTTCTTTGCCTCATTCTAAATAGTGTAACTTATCTTATTAGCCTTTCACTAATTCAGTGCCTTCCATTCCAAACATAGACCAATATAAGTAAGCTTCTGACTTTCATTTCGGATGAGGCTAATTAGAAAATAATCATTTATCTGAAGGATTCAGCCTTCTAATTGTATTCATTTACCCTTAAATTTTGTAGGAGAAGGTGCCTTTCCTGCAACCTGTGCTGGTAGCATTAGTGGTACTGATGGCATTAGTGGTCATAGTAGAGTAGGATCTCGTAGTGGTCCTACAGGTTGAAGTATCGGTAGAGATAGTGGTGGGTTTCCTGCTGCTTATTCCAATTGTTGTGTGAGGCCATTGTGTAGTGGGATAGGTCGTGGTACAAGCACTTGTCCTTCTAGCTAAGTAAGTCGGTTCTCCATTCCATTGAAACGGTTTTCTATAGTCCCGAATCGTCAGTTATAGTAGAGATAGAATCTGGCACCAGGATTCTGCTCACCACTAGGTTTCTGCTTATGCCTTTTTTTGCTTTTTTTGTGGCTGATAATATCTCAAATAAGAAAGCAGAGCAAGTATTCTTGCATAGAAAATTAACAGTCCTCCTCATAGCGCTAGTACCCAATCCTCCAGACTATATAGAAGCGTTATATATAATGTAAGTATCATATGTATAGGTATAGTGTTGAGGTACTAACAGCATTAGTGTTATATAGATGAAGCATATCAAAGTTATAGAAGAAGCTGCAAAGGCTTAAGTACAGTAGGAAGACACTATGCAGAAGGTGCTGAATGCAATCCAAGCTAGTACTATGTCACTTTGAGATTCTGAAAGTGCATTCATGATACCATACTCGATATTACGTAGAAGACAAAAGGGTGCAAAACCTTATTTTGCCGCTCACTCCAATCAACAGCTGTTGATACCTACAGATAAAAAGTCTGTAGTACGGTGGATACAGAATCTAGAGAATTGTGGTTTTCCACCATATATAGAGCATGTTAGACAAGCAGCAGAATTAATTATTAGAGCTACTATTGGAGAGAATAAGATTACATAGTTTTTAAATTGACATCCAAAGCTAGCAATAAAATCAACTAGCCTTCTAGAGTGGAGTTGAGTAGAGGCGGAGGATCCACACATTATTCGAGATCACTTTACTAAGATTAAATGAATTATGGTATCTAAAAAGATTTAGCAATAGAATATATATAACATAAATGAAAAAGAGTTTTTGATGGGATTGGTAGAACGGTCTAAGGTAATATATATATATCAAGGATGAAGGTTTAAAATAATGGATGATGGAAATCGAGAGCTACTTACTGTAATAGTGTGTATATCTATAGATGGATGAGTATTAGCTTCTCTTATTATATATAAAGGAGCTAACCACTATATGGGATAGCATTAGTTTACTGGTCATGTTACAAAGTCTAAGGCATTTTGTTTTACATATTCTCCTAAAGGATGGACAGATTGAGCATTAAGTTTAGATTAGGTAGAGAATATTTTTGATCTTCATACTCAAAATATTGCAAATGAGGAGTAGAGAATGCTAATTCTTGGTAGGCATTATTCTCATATTACAATGGAGTTTATAGAGTATTATGATATATATCAGATTGCTCTATATTGTCTTCCTCCACACTTTACACATATCCTACAGCCTTTAGATATTGGCCTCTTTGGACCTTTACAATATCATTATAGCAAAGCAGTAGATGATTATGTTCGACGTGGGGTTTATGGTATTCACAAAGGCAACTTTCTTCTAATATACCTACAAGCACAACAAGCTACTTATATACAGTCATCTATTATGAAGGCATTTGAGACATGTGGGCTATATCTATTTAATCCTCGAGTTGTTCTGAATAAACTCCTGACTAAACAACAAATACTCCATACAGAAATCCCTCCAGCAGCTATTGCAGCTAACCTAACACCTCCAACACTAAAGAACTCTAGTTAAATAACTCATTTAGTTCGCCAATAGAAGCTTCTACTAGTACAGGAAACTAATTCAGAAGCTCGTGAGCATATATTAGAGAACTTGGTAGATCTACTATCATGATTTGGGATTGCTCGAGAGCGAGATCAATAGTTGGTTCAACAAACATTTGAGCAGTGGCAGGCAGCTAATTCAAAAAATGCGGAGCATGATGGGTATCATCTAGGCAAGAAAGAGCTGAAGTTAGGACATATACTTGATGGTCAGGAAATTGCAAGTCTTTATCAAGCACAAGAGAAGGCAGATTTGAAAAAGGCTATGAAAAAGGCTACGCAAGAGGCTGCTAAACACCAGCGTGCACAGACATCAAAATTACGCAAGAGTGCAGCTAAGACATCCCATCAAAGACATCTTACTAAATGCTCCCGAACCAAACCTCAAAAAGCAGCCAGTCCAATCGACATTCCCAGTGACTCCTCTAGCTACTATGAGATCGAGAATGAGTCTGACAATGGTTCAGAATCACCTATCTTCACTATGCCAGCACTCCCCCCTCCCTCCAATACGCTGACCCCTGGCCCCTCAACCAACCCTAGGACACCCCACATCTAACGCCAGCTCTCTAGTATGCCTCCACCATCTATTAGTTACATCAGGCAGTCTCTTAGGTTCTGTAAATAGCATCTGCCCTTATTTTATGTATATTATTTGAAATATATACAAGTAAGCAGAAACTCGGTATTGAGCGGAAACCCAGTGCCGGATTCTAGTATTGTTCGGCTTGATTTCTTAGCCATCCGATATTGTAGTGGACAATTCTGAATTTGTCGGCTTGAATATTTTGTCCTTTAAGGATTAAATCTTGTATCTGAGTGAGTGCAGCACTCATATCACTTGACAACTTAGCTTGTCTAGCAGTAGCAGCGTTAGCTGTATTCTGTATATCAGCTACTGTTCGCTGAATAAAAGGGGAATTGGATTGTTGTACTACCTAAACCTTGCAAACCTCTTGTAAAAGTGCTTCTTTCTCTTCTTCTAGCTGCTTGAGGAGCTTTATAGTTGCAAAGGAGTCTGGTGCTAGTATTTGGCGATGAAATACTAGTTGCTTGCCCTTCTGAGATAGTCCTAGTTATGTAGAGCTCGAGAATAGTAGTCATGACCTTGAGAGCATAACTAATTAAATAATAGGTTCTTCTGAGGAAGTGGACATGGAGACTGGTAGTTCTATTTGATGAGGTCCCTAAGTGTCTTGTAGTGAGAGTGGACTCTAAATAGATAAGTACTGGCATTGGATAAAATCCTCAACTTGTTGCTAGGTTTAAGTGACACTAGTATTATAATTATCAGCTATGTGGTCATTAGACCCAGTACTGAGCAGTCTCCTAAGCATAGACATATTAGTGTCACTAGTAATGTCTATAAGGTATTATAAACAAGGGGTGTAATGTTACAGGTAGGCTGTAACTACGAGTATACAACATCACCAAAAATATTATTTGCGTCCTGTGCATCCGGACACATGGGATGCACAGGATGCTTGGGAGACAAACTCAAGATCAGGATGCCAAACGCTCAGCGCATAAGCATCCAGACGCATTCTAACAGTGCTCTTACGCCTAATATACAACACCATTGCTTGGCAGGAGGCCCTGTGCCTGGGACACAACTCTGCTTAGAAGCCTTGTCCCGACGCAACTTGTCGGTGAACCCAAGCCTTTGATGTCTATGCACGGTCCTCCTGGATCCCTGATGTCAATCTGAATTGTAGAACCGTTCATGACACTGTAGCAAATTGCAGATCCATCTTGACGCCGTCGCACTTGTGAACTTCATCACTAACTCCATAGGTCTATTGGGTACTCTTCCCCAATGCTTGCACAAATGCCTACCTGTCTTCAACTCTGGTCTGCTCAGATCTCACGCCACAAACACTGGGTCCCCGATATGCTACGGCGGGACTGCCTGCGTACCAAGCGGGTGAATCCCGTGTGTGCATCCACTATTGTACTTAGTTCTACTCTGATATTGCCTTTATTTCATACTTGAAGTACCTAATCCATTCACAAAAAATGTATATTTATACATGCATGTATAGTAAGAAAAAGAAAAATCATGAAGCCAAAAAAAAAAAAAGGCCAGAATGCTGCCATGTCATATATATTGTGGTATGATATTTCCAGAGTTATTCAGTTATCATCTGTCTCCTCTTCAAGTTCATTATCAGTCTCGTGTTCTGCGGCTTCCACATCGGTTTCCATATGTGAGTTAGAATTGGCCTTTTCTGAGGAGTTATGAGTATAGAAAGATGTAAACTTACGAGAGTGGTCTTCCTCCTCACGTTGGTCGACCTGCTGGTGGAAGGCATCGGGAATCCGTTGCCATGTAATGCGAGCTGCTCGGGTCGCTTGGAGAAGTTCCTGCATAAGCTCGGCCTCAAAGGCTGAGGTATCACCAACTTCTATAGGCTGGTCTAATTCCAGACACCCTTTTTGTTGTGCAGCAGCCAAACATGTGCGTATATCGGCCTTTATGGCCGCCAATAGGAGCATATGTACTCTCCTTGGGTGGGCATTCTAGGTGGCCAAAAACCGTTGGTACATTGCTATACGCGTCAGAAAGTGAGCTGCCTATGTCGGATTAGAAATACTTACTGATGGTTGAATAATATTTGAATTTTGTCGCACTCGGAGGTTCAACATACACCCTGGTCATCCATGCTTTGAGGCAATGTCGCATGGCCGAGGTCACCAGGCAAATGAAGACTTCATTGATAGCATCAAAGAAGGATTCATTGCAGTTCCCCTGCTGCTTGAGAGTAGAGAAATATTTGCAGAAAATGATTTCTGTTATTTCGCTCCCTCGGAAATACTTTTGGTGGGTCTACATGAGTATTAGACAGGTTAAATATGTCAAACTTACGACGCAAGAAGGAAGCTTTACCTCTCATCTGTCTTGCCAACAGATTAACCGATCCTGGAATAGGAGATAGCTCACCCGCTGAGCTACCTCATGTTGGGGCAGCTTGTCCAACCCGAAGACCCCACAATACTGTGTTTACATTCGTAAACAAGATGTGAGTGAGTTCGGGAGTGGATGCTGTGGAGCTGTGATAGTTTAGATTACCATCCGATGTCACACATAGGGAGTATTACATACATGAGTACTTGCAATTTTCAGGCGTGGTAGTGTCTCGCCAGTTTCCTCCTGTGCCTTGACCCAAGTTACAGATAATAATTGTTGGATTTCCTCTGCATTGAGCATTGGATTTCCGAAAAGGGTATAATGCCGTACATAGGAGGCAGCTCGACAGACCAGTTCCTTGTATTCATCAGGAACTGAGAAAAATGAGCGGGATCTGGGCCCGACGCAAGGTGGCTTCTGGATTGTAGTCCAAGCTCTTCTTCCTCCTGAGTATGGCCTTTTGAGTTCAAGCTGAATATATCACTTGGCATGTCACTGGCACTAGACTCAGTGTGGTAGGTACGTGGCTGCCCTCTGCCAGTAGAGAGTGGCGGTGGCGAGGACTATATACATCATGGTTAGCAGGCTCATCTTAATTTAGGTGTGGGGGTGGTACTCACTCGCTGCCTTAAACTCGATGGATGTCTGCAGAACTCAATGGTGTGCTGCAGAACTCGATGGGTGTGCTGCAGAACGTGGTGTCTTTGGTGCACCATAATCGATTCGAAGTTTTCTGGCTGGACGTCCTCATCTGACTCAGCAAGTCTTTTGGAAGACAGAGCAAGATGGGGAGGCTGTAATACAGTATCCTCATCATCCTCCCTTCGGTGTCCTCCTGAAATGAAGAGGATGTAACTGTTTGCTGTCAGTTGACTCCTTGGAGCGTCGGGACATTATGCAAGTAAACTAGAGGAAGGGATAGAAGACAAGGGCACAGGGAGGGACAGGGAGGGGATAGGTAGGGAGGGGACAGGGGTACGTGGGGATGTTGGATGTGTGAAGTTGTAAATTTGGATGTTAGATGTAAAGGAAATGTAGGGGCGAGGGTGGACGAGAAGTAGTTAATGGGTGAAATACTCATCTAATCTCTTATCTTGAGAAACACCCGACTCAACTATACTAAAACCCGACTAACTACAAAAGAACTCGACTACCAAAAAAAAAAAAAACTAACTATAATCAACCCGACTAACTATAAAAAAAAATGAACCAACCATAAAGAAATTCCGCTGACCAGACTAACTCCCGATGTACAAAGTCACCTATGCTATATGTTGTGGGTTAGCTCGCAATTCCAGGAGTTAGTGTAGCAGATTTGGGCATGAGGGTAGAGTGTACTAACCATTTAACGTCCCATGTGTGTTGGGCTGCATTCAACCTACGAACTTTGCTCACAAATTGTCAACTCCGAGATGTCAGTTTAACTGGGTAGCCCAACGCCCTGCACGTACAACTTGACGTGCCTTGATGAGTTGCGGACCAGTGGTACATTTGGGCTGTTTGAGGTACTGAATGTAGCAGTAATCCTCATTATCGAGTCGATGATGCCGGTGTTAGGGAAGAGGCGCTTATGCTCCCTCTTTACTTCCCTTAGGTTTCTTCCTGGCAGGCCACTCTTGCACGTAGTTCATGCTTTCGTTGTTCAAATGTGTGGTCTCTTGTTGGCATGTGGCGCCGACGGACTCCAGCAATATTGCATACATTGGTGTAGGAATCCTCTGTAAATCATCATATTTGTTTAGTAGGTCAAATCTGTCCAGATCGAAGTATGGTTTGGCTCCAGTGGGGGGGGAGTGTTGGCTCTTGGGGCACGGAATGCAGTAGAACGAATATACGCACTGGTTTTGCTTGCGTTATTCGTAAGAAAGCCCTTACTTGTGCATCAGAATTCAGACTCATATAGTCTGCTGGGAATATCAGGATGGGAGCCATGGGGTCCTCAAGTGCTCCCAAAATTTAGCACACTTTTCTATCGTAGGAACATCAGCTTTCACTATATTCCATATACCATTAGAGTCTTATTCTCAATAACCCCCATATTTCTTCTATTCCTCACATCCCAAATCCACCCATTGATATCCCTATGCCCTCCTATCTTAGGTCACCCACCCAGAAAGCCACGGCAGTCCCTGGGGCTTCGCCGCCATCAGACACTTCATCCTCTGTATCAGAGTTCTTATCAGGCTGTGCCCTCTTATGAGCTTGCTTGATCGCCAAATTTTTCATGGTCTTGGAGCACTTTTTGAAGCAATCCTGGAGTAGTACTTTTAGTGCCTTTTTGTAGTGTTCGGAACCCACAGCTAGTCGATTTCTCATAGTACTCACATCCCAGTGAAGTTTCAAGCCACAATAACCAGAGCATCCTTTTCATTGTGGCTACCAAGCCCAGCTTCGGATTGATTGTTGCGCACAATAGTCCTTCACAGCATTGCACCACGATGTGTAATCGTCATCTCGGGTGTCCCACCCTAAGTCAGTCTTTGCATTCTGAATTAAGTTTTTCGGAGTAACCATTCTCACTGAATTATCCCTGAGTATGTATCGTATTAGCCTACATGCGTCGGGTGAGAGTTAGAGATTACTGTATAGGGAAATAAGTTCTTCTTGGTGTTTGCGGTCAATGCAAAGGTGGCTGTGATAGCTGAAGTAGTCTCGTTAAGCTGAAGTGGATACTAAGTACATAGGAATGATAGAACTACAAAACGGGGTCCACCGGATCTCTTATACTACATTTCCGATGGCTTCATTGGAGAATATGACCATTAGTGGTCAAACTTTAAAACGTAAAGAAATGCAAGTACCAGGTCATGTTCAAACCCGACGGCACTAGGCCATCCTAGGACATGCTTGGCCTACAAATGTATACTCTAGTATGCACCGCATATAGGAATATACATAACACAAACAACTTTGCTTTGAATACAATAAATATCGAGATTCATGGAGCAGCATTCTATATGGAACGCATTATAATAAATTTTACATATTATGAGTTGTGGTACATTAGTTAAGTTTTTATTATGTGATTAAATTTTTTTTAAGTAGGTATCTAATGCACATGTTCGATTCTGTACTCAGTCTTTGACTTTTTTTTTTATATTTGCCAACTAACATATAGCTTATTTATGTCCAAACCTGATGGCTCTAGGTAAACTCCTGATAAGCTTAATATAAACTTCACTTCGACACTACTCACCAACAATACCACTCACCAAAGACAACGTGAAATTACATAACCACCGAAATGAACACCACCAAAACCTACTGTCCCTGGTGTAATAGTAAGTATGCTTCTTAAGGTGCATATTCTAATCATCTAGAATACAAACATCGCAACAAAGTCGGACAGACATTCACCCCTCCTACACGTCGGCCAACCTACGGTCTGCAGCAAACCAAGACCTCCCTCGAAAAATCAGGTGAACAACCAGGCGAAGGATTGACCTACGAAGGTGAGGCTTCTTGCTGAAGCATTGCTGATATCTAACTGTTGAAGCTGAAGGGTTTTACGGAGGCATTCCTGAATTTGATGAATTTGAACAGGAACTTGACAAATATTTTTGCCGATTGAAGAGGATAACATTGACGGTCCCGGCCTTGAGGAGGTGGAGCAGGATGAGGTTGAAGACTCCGGAAATGAGTCTGATGCAGAACCAATTCCCGGAACTGCTGACCCCGCCGCCGACCCCCCTACTGATGGATGTCCATACACCACCGACATTACTAGGCGGCCTTCTGCTAGATATCAGGCTGGACAGCCTGTACGTGAGTATCCATTTGTGAATCAGCGCTCAGCTAGGTACAATCACCTCCATCCATTTTTCAACATACGGGATTATAAGCTTGCCCACTTTTTCACCCTTAGCAAGGTTCCAAAGCACAGGATTGATGGTTTCTTCCATGACGACTTATTGCTGAGCACGCTTGGCGTTAGTCTGACGTCAAAGGTCTCATTTAAATCGAGGTACACGTTATGGAAGCAAATGGACAAAATGGTTGCGGATCCTGAGTGGACCACAGGATCTGTACAATATGTGTTCTGTCCGAAGTCTGATTTCTACTATTGGAACATAGTAGATTGCATTAAATATCTCTTGCAGTAGAGAGCATTTGTAACCTATATGGTCTGGGATCCGGTGAGGTTATTTAACAAGGATAATGACCGAATATATTCTGAGATGAACACCGCAACCTAATGGTGGGAGCAACAGGTATAATCCCTAATTATCCTTACATGGCTCCTTGCTTACGTCTTATAGAAGCTTATTCCCGTCAGGTCTACACTGGTCCCCGTCCTTTTGGCATCAGACCAGACCCATTTTACAAACTTTTCTAGGGACAAGAAATTGTGGCCCCTATACATGAGTATAGGGAACATCAAGTCCACCATATACAATAAACCAACTATAAATGCTTGGATCCCAATTGCACTATTACCCATCCCCCCTAAGCATCTCGACAAGATTGCTGGCAACCCAGTCGAAGCACAGGAATTGGACGCCCTCCAGGTTACATATGAGATTCTAAGTTCCATCCTCAGCCCTCTGGCCGACGCAGGATGTCAGGAAGGGATAGAAATAGTCTGCTGTAATGAGAAGGTACGCAAATGTGTACCTAGACTCTCTGCCTGGTTGGTTGATCATATGGAGAATGTCATAATTCATGGCATTCTCACCAATTGATACCCAGTTTGTATTGCCCCCCCAAATAAATTTGGAGACCTCCCGGATACGCCACACAACCCCCGGCAACACTCCCGGTATGCCAACGCATACCGCAAGTCCAACCAGGCCGTACTATAACCCGACGGAGTCAAGCAGATCAATAATGCCCTTTGGCATATCCCCAACCTCAAACCCCATACACTTGTTCATGGGGATACATTGCGCACGCTGTATCTAGGGATGCTAAAACACTTATGAAATAGATCCAGGAATTCCTGGATCACGTCGGATGCCTTATGGTTTTCAATCACATTTGGTCCCGATTGCCACTATTTCCGGAGTTTATGAGACCAAACAAAGCATACTGATCTGTCTTCCAATGGCAAGGGAAAGAAATACGGAACCTACTATGGGTACTTTTGGCAGTATTTGCTGCTGCACTCAGTCGGACCTCCGATGCCCCTGCTCTTGCAACCCGACATAAAGCATCGTGCTATAAGACAATATTGTGTATTAGGTATATCACCGACTTTATCCTAATTGCACAGTACAAGGTCCACACCCTGGGAATGATCCAATCAATGAAGGATTATCTTGAGGACTTCCACAAATACAAGGAACTATTTCTTCGGTTTCAAGCATCCAAGTCCTCTAAAGCCGCAGTAACGTTGGCATCGAAAGACCTCTATGCAGAACATCTCCGACTGCTTGCGTCAGATAAATCATGTCCAGCGACCCAAACAAAACGGCGGAAGCTACAGCAGGAGCTACAGGAAGAGGCAGAGGAATTGGTCCATAACATGCTGACCAGTGGGGCGCACTACAATTTTCCAAAAATGCATTTGATTTCGCATTTTGCGGATCAAATTGCAGAATATGGATCTCTGCTGCAATTTTTGACAAATATCTGTGAGGCTTTATATAAGCCTCTCAAGAATGGATACCGGCGGCGCAATCATGTCAATGCGGTACCTCAAGTGATTCAAACCTATACGCGAGCACACAATTTCACCATGCATGAGAAGAATATTGCCCAAAGGGTTACAGAGCTTCCCCATATACCTAACGAAATATGAACTATCCTTCATCCGACAACGTGAGGTATACATCTGCCGAGAGATACTGCCCCTGACCAGACCAGACATAAGTTACAAGGGCCGATAAATACCACAGATATACATAATCTACAAACATTGCAGACACTATACCAGCTACCTGACCTACTCAGTCTTACAAGCACCTTTCTTGCACACAATTACCCCTAGTTCCCTGACCTAGAATCCGATGTTACATGTCTACAACATACCCCGGTGGAGGTATTTAACACCCTCCAAGTCACGGTTCCCACATTCAATGATGATGGGTACATGTTACACTATCTGCGGTGCACTGGAGGTAAGTTCTGAAACCAAGATGAAAGACATGACTGGGTATTCATTCGATGGTGCAAGTCCGCACTAGGGAAAGCCCCTGGTGGACTTGACGGCAGGGTTCCTGCCCAACTAAATTCCATGTTCAAACTGCAAGTAGGAAACAACGATACGTACTGCCTTGCACATATTTCACTAATGATAGTAGTTGGGTCATCGATGCCAGATAGCCCAGAGGGCATGGTGTGCGTCGGCTTGCCGAAGAAGAATCAGGTAACAAGAATTGCAAACATAGAGGGCATGGCCCATCTCATCCCCATTCATGATCAAGAGCTTTATATTATTAATAACCGTATTGATCTCTATACATGGAATGATATTCATGATGGAAACTAGAAACCCGGTAGCTCGCAGAAGAATAATCAAGATATAGCTGGCAGAACAATACAAGAACTTGAATAGAATATATATAGAGTATTGCGCAGTCAAATATGTATGTCGTAAATCAGATACATGATATCTAGGGAGTAACACAGATAGAGACAGATCGCCAGACGGAATGCTTGCACATAATTAGTGTCTGACACAAATGCCATGACGAATAGCGTCAGGATTGTATTCCGATGCAGCGGGGGCTATGGTGTCATCCGGATGGTTATCCAGACACAGCTGTGGCAGTAGTGTTGTCTGGACAGAGTTGCAATGCAGTAGGGCGTCCGGATGCATAGGACCCACAGGATGCAAAATGGCGTCCGGATGCTTGGTGCTGCATCCGGACGCCAAATATTTTTTCCTGAAGAAGTCGGCGGCAAAGGTATAAAGAGGTTATAGGTGATAAGTATAAATATAAATGCAGTCACAACTCGGGTGTAACGTAGACTCTATAAAAGTAACATTAGAAAAGAAAATAATTTGTCTCTAGTGTCTCTAGAGACAGTAATACCACTGAAGATAAGATGTGTCTCCACAATTAGCAGAATGTCTCCTGGTGTCTCCTGGAGATACTAAGAGATATCAGGAGACACATAGAAGACACTTAGGAGATACCTAGGAAACACAAAAGACACAAAAGATACAAGAGACAATCTTATCTTCTGGAAACACCACCTGGCATCCCGATGCCACTTTTTTCTTGCTGATGAAAGCTATATATAGACTTAGAACACCTCTTAGGTCTTATTGTATTAAATATGTAAAAGCGGTAGCTTATATAGAAGCATTGATCTAATAACTCATTTATCAGATCTAATAATACTTCCTATAATAGCTTAGTAGTACTGACATCAAATGGTTACCTAGAATAGGAACATGCTTCCTATTTAGGAACCCTGCAGTCTGACATATATTAATTAGGTAGCTTAAACTATAATGCATCATAGTCAGGCTATCATACAAGAGATAAGCTTGCATATAGTGAATAACAATACATGAATAAAGAATATAAGAACTTAATGGATATCTATAGAAGAGAGTATATATATGAGAATATATTCAGAGGTCACATACTTTCTTATACCAATACCTGTCCATCTCAGACATATTACCTACATTTGTATGGTTGATCAGGCTATTACAGTTAGCAGCCATAATTAGGTATTGGGATATTCCCTAATAAGGGTAGGTCTCTTACCTAAGCTGTAACATTACCCAGTCGAATGATGTCATCGAATAATATTGTACCTTTTGAGAGTTATATGGCGGTGTCTGTCTAACTCTCATTCTTGTTGTTATTTGGAGTTGGGGTTCTTGTTCTTTTTCTTGTTCTTATTCTTATTCTTGTTCTTATTTTGTTGTTTCCGTATTAACTTTGTTGGTAGTCATGCCCAAGTCTCCTTATCACTGGAGCTCCATTACTAGTCATCCAATTGTTCTCATATGTAGACGATGTCAACCCCCTCATTGTGAGCAGCCTCAATACCAGAAACCACAACCTATTAGTCTAGAATGTGGGGAGAGTACTCGATGAGGTAGTACACGAGGATAAACTCCAATGGGACCCAAGCAAGGAGTCCAGACTAGACTTCTACAGCAAGGGCAAGATCAAGTACTACAAAACCCTAGGCATCACGTTAGCCAGCAACCTCTTATAGAAGACACACATCACACAGAGGATCTCGAAGGCACAGAAGGTTTTAAAGGTACTCACCAGCCTAGGAAACCAAAATAGGGGCATGAACCCAATCGCCCTCAGATCCCTCTACACAAGCTGCATAAGAACCATCTTCACTTAGGGAGCGGAGCTGCAGAAGCTACAAGAGTTTCAACTCTTGCAGCCAATGCAACGCCTAGAATATCAAGCTCTACGGAAGATCACTGGGGGTTTCCATGGCTCGAGTCACCAAAGCCTGGAATGGATCGCCAATATCGAACCACTACAAGAGAAGATAGAGGACATGAAGCCATGCTGGGCGGCAAGAGCAGTCAGGACAGGTGATCGACAAGTCAAGAAATTTATCGGAGAAGACACATTATGGCACTAGAGCAACGACTTACACCACAAGAGAACCCCAATTTCGGAGGCGTTCTACCTAAATGGCGGAGACCTTCATGAGCTCTCATGGGGTGATAGAGAGGACACTACACCTTTCCCTATTATTCACTGAACAATGATATATCTGAAGTCTGAATCCTCTAAACAGTTAGGCACTTGAGTAGTAGGAATAGGGTCAATACTAGAGGAAGGATGGAGGACGTGTTACACGGACGGTACTGGAAGGAAAGGGATAGTAGTGAGTGGAGTCCACAGTAAAGACCGCAGAGGAGGCACAATGGAGAATTATGGTAGCTATCTGGGGGACCAAGCAACAGTAGCAGACGGCGAACTCTTTGCGATGCAAATTGCCCTACAACAGGAAAATGCGGATATGCTAGCAATTTTATCCGACTCTCAGGCAGCAATACAGGTAGTCCACAATATGAGTTCGGGGTCCCCACCCAGATCTGGCATCGAAAAAAGTATTAAATCCCTCATCACATCTAACCAGCATAGGGACCTCTAACTATCATGGGTCAGAGGCCACCTAGGCATCCTAGGCAATGAGAAGGCAGACCGATCAGCAAGCCTACAGTCACACGTAGGCGAATTCGTAGGGAAAAAATGTACGATAACGGAAGGAGGTTTACGTGCAACCTCCAAAGCCAGGCGGAAAGAATCGAAGACCAAAACAGGCTTTGGGTTAAGGAGAGTGGAGTAGAATCGGCAGGCTCTGTCAGCTTACATGTGGCTATGTACCAATAGAGGTCCACAACAGAGCTGGTTACACCATATCGGTAAATCGGAATCAGCAGAGTGCCCATGCGGCCACCCACCGAAACTGAAGAGCACATAATCTTCAATTGCCCTCACTTCAACCAAATTTGTGGGGGCCTGCTAGGGGACAGAGAGAGCTGGGAAGAGCTAGACAAGCCGGTTTGGAGAGAGGAGGGCGAGGAGAGATATGAAGCCACCGAGGCCTTTTTCGAGCTACTATATGGAGAGCTAGTTTAAAAAAAAAAAGAGAGAGAGGCAGTGCCAGATTTCATGAGTTCCATTTGTTTTAAAGTCCATAAGATATCACGAGTTTCATTTGCCTTAATTTTCTTTTCTTGTTTAGTCCTAGTTCTGCGGTTTTACTGGAATCGAGGCTTAGTCAGGCTCTCGAGTCATCGGCTAGTCCGTTAATGACAGTAGGGGGCCTCGCTCCTATATATATATTTAGTTCCTCTTGTGCAGAGGCTGGCAGATTAACTTGCCTTCCCCTTGAACTCACCGGGCTTCCAGGTGGCTCCTCATAGCTCCTCATTGGGGCTACATAGGAGTACTCAGTATTTAAAAAAATAAAAAAAAAAAAATCCAGTCTAAAGGAGGGATAGTGTTACAACTATATGCTTAGTTATCTTTATCATCACCTGCAATCACAGGTGATAGGTTATTATTATTGTTCCTTCGGCATCACCTACGATGCAGGTAATGGGTTATTGTTATCCTGCTTAGCCTCCAAGATAGGAATCTTGGAAAGCTTATTCTGTTATCAGCCTTAGCTTCTTAGGCTACTATGTATATATATCTGCTCACTCTTGCACTCATATTGGATCCCCATCCAACATCATATATACTAAATACAGGACTTTACCTCTTCACTGCTTGTGCATCTCCTTGTGCACCCCCTTATCTTGGGAACAGCTCGACAGTACAGCTGCCTCCCTCTGATACCTTGTCCTTACCTCTTGCCCCTTGCTTTTGTCTTGTCTCAGCCTACCCCTAGTCACACACGTATTATTCCTATATGTATCTTATCTTAGCCCTGCTCTTGCTCTAGCATACCTCTTAGTCACCTTATTCCTAGAGCCATGTTACACAAATGTATAATTTAAAGTAGTTATAACAGATGACAATCATGACTTCTATTCAGTACTAGAAACTATCAATATAACTAGTCATATGATTCCACTATTTGTTATATGGATAAATATAGTGCATTATATTATATTTCATGGTACTGATTCAAGGTCTGCAACATTTAGCCAATTACTTAGTAGCTATATAGACAATGATCTAGGGTTGGACTATATTATAAAGTACTTTGATAAATATATAACTTCAAATAGGTTTTCCAACTCACCTGATATACCCCCACTTAGTGCATACTTATTGTAAATGGGCATAGCTTACACATTACTTAGCTAGTTGTTGAATATATGCTCGACCATCAAATTGTTCCTTATTGTCTCCTACTACACTCTATACACCTAATATAACTACTTGATATAGCCTGTTTTAGACCTTTAGGATAAGCATATCGAACTATACTTTAAGACTTTATATATAAGTATCCTGGGCAACCATTTGGAAAGCAAGAGTTCTGGGAGTGTCTTTGTATTGGTCATAATCGAGTATTAACTAAAACTAATATTTTGAGTAGATTTGAAGCTTTAAGAATATAGCCATATAGTCTAGAAAAAGTAGTGGATCAACATCAGAAAAAGATTATTGAGATAACCTAGCCTAGTCCTTCTCCTCCATTTAAGATGGACTACCTTCGAGCAGAAGCTCTCAGCTATAATTTAACTCCTTATTTTTAGAAGAAAGTTCAAAAATCTCTTAGATATATGGAAAGCAAGATTGTTTAATATTGAGTTGTTGATCTTAACTCTTTAGGGATCAAAGATCTTCATTCAAATACACTAATAAAACCTTGTTCAACAAAGTAGCTACAAGGTCCTCATACACTTAATTTAGTAAATATTGAGGAAGAGAAAGCTTGTATTGCAGCTGCTACAGCTCTAGCAGCTAAGAAGGCTATACAGTAGGAGACACAGAAGTTAGCTAAAGAACAAAAGGTAAAAGAGACTCTAGAGTATGCTAAAGCAAGTAAAAGGTTTAGAGAGAGTACTAAGGCTACTTGGGGATACAGTAAGGCTAAAGTAGCTTAATCAAGAACCTCAAAACAAGTAAAATATGATATTAAGGAGGCAGATTTATAGAGGTTAGAAATAGTAAGGTCTTTTTTGAGCCTTTGTAGTATGTAATCTACATCTTTACTTAGTGGATTCTCCAATACTGAATAAATGCCCCCCCCAAAAAAAAAAAAAAAAAAAACGGACAAAGGAGAGAGTGTCATGTCCGCATCACTCTATCCATGAACTCGACCAAGGTACCTAGCCCTTGTGGATTAGGAGCTACCGGCCAGCGAAGACCAGCCCATCCCAGCGTAGATAAATATTAGTGTTCGTGGGCTTCCCCGATGTGTGCGTGTATTAGCCGTCTGCGTGTTCTCAGACTGGCAGGTCACGACATCGCCATCATGCGTATATCGCCCCTTGTGGCGCTCTTTTCATCTGCTTTCTTATTAACGCAATTTTCTATATAGGAAGCTGAAAAATGCCTCCACAGCGTCCCACTCTTCTCCGTCTTCATCCTTGACCAAAATCGGGCGGTCCAGGTCTCCCCAATCTTTAGGATCTTCCAGCGCCCTCCTTTGATATATAAGCATAACCTCTTTATAAGCATACCTACATACCTACTTCTAGCCCGCGGGTATGCTTACAAAGAGGTTTTTCTGATACCTTCCAGCGGTAGGTCAGTATATTGATGATTATAACGAGGAAGCAAGCAATTGTATAGATTCTACAGGGCTATGACCGAGGTATGCTTAAAACTGATATGCTTACGAGCAGGTTTTACCCTAACAATAGTAACTCAGTAGCGGCATAGATACGCCGCGCAATGGTCATTTTGTTGCTGCAGCGTTCACGGAAATCGATAGTATTTGAACTCATTTCTTAACATTCGTACATAACCAACAGATTCCTTCCGCCAACCCGATTGCAAACAAAACCAAGACAAAAAAGCCAATTGAACCAACCCTAGTTGTGAACGCGGCGCCAGCCGTGGATAACAGCCCGCCGATTATAGATAACCTGGTTTGAGAATAGATCCAATTCTGATTCTCAAGCGAACTTCTACTATGGACATTGACAAATTCAGATGTCGAGAATCGATCAGCTCAGGAAGGTCCCGATGGTGTGGAAAGAAGACAGCTTAGTGCTGGATTAATTCTCAAATACATTAGCATTTGGACTAATACTAATAAGAGCTCAAGGAGGGTTACGTACCGTGCAAGTTCCGCAACCACAGCTTCCGCTGCAGCTACCGTTACAGCAACAACCACAACCGTGCATTTTGATTTATGGTAGGGGAATAAGGCGAGTTTAGTTGAGACGGAGGATGTAGTAAAGGCGATGAGTTTGTTCCGTCGAAGGATGGGCAGATGAGGACGAGTGTGTTTGAAGGTGATATATGTGAAGGAGTTGGAAGGTAAGATACCTGACATTTATGGAGCACAGCCATATCCGAAACTTTTCCTACCCCAGCATAGGTTAGGAGGGATCATACTGGTGTAAGTCGCAAGGACCCACTTCATCTCATTATCGAAGAGCCGGCACCTCAATATGATCACCTTGTACATCAGCAGTGGTGATAGGTAACAGCCAAGACAAGGCATCAGGAATCGTTCATGCGAGCTTAACCATGTGAGGCAGAGACTGGGATTAGCCAAAGTGAGCCGAATGAAATTTGATTGGATAGCGGTGTTGATAAGAATGTACCAGGTGACAGAAGTGCCGGCGGGGATAGGTAACAGCCAATGGAAGACAAGGCATGACGAGGCAGGAGGTGGGATTGTGATACCGGACTGAGCCGAATGGAATGTGATTGGATAGCAGCATGTACCACGTTACCATATTCCATATTTGAGGTAACAGCCAAGACAAAGCATGATGAATCGTATATGCGAGCTTAGCCAAGTTAGGCACGAGGCTGGGATTGTGAGGGCTAACCGGAAGGAGCCATATTCTTCTTTTTTTTTTCCTTTTTTTGAAAAATTGCGGACCCCCGCCGGATTCAAAGTGCTAAACTAAAAAACAAAGAAAGAGACAAAAAAGTCGCATGGTTTGTTCAATGACCCTGTTTAGAGGATCAAAATGATCCATCTGACCCGGGTGACCCTCATCTCCCCTCACATGTCCAATGCTCCCCCTCTCCTCCCTGTCCCTCCGAAACGAGCGAAAACTTAAAGTACCGGCTTGTTCCGATGTAGGGCCCGTGAGGTTGCAACGCGCCGCTCCAAGCCGGTGTGCTGTTCCGCCGAAAAAATTGCTTATTTTTCCGCCGGATTTTGTGTGGAAAGGTCGCGGATAGCTAGCGGATAGCTGCAGCCTCGCACAGGGCTGCATTTGTCCTTTACTCTATACAGTTTTTGACCTAGTTTTGATCCGTGATGGTGTAATCATCCATGTCAACTACCCCGGTCGCAATGAGTGCTGCGTTTGCTAGACTACATCTACATATACACCGGATAAATTCGGACAGGGACAGATTCGGTTTGACCTACGATTTGGGATATGCTTTGCTATGTATTCAAGCGTGCATTTTGGATCTTTTGGCATTAAGTGTCTTTCCCATTTTCACTCTATATTGCCCTAAGCGAGCCTATATTGTTGAACAAGGTCTATAACCACTGAACAAACGAGTCTATATGAGCTGTTTTGGTCTTAATCAGGGGTGTTATAGAAGCGCTGATATATAGAATATCAACTATCCACTATATTACAGCCTCGGAGGAGCTATTTGATCTCGGAGCAGGATTTTCTTTAGCTACTCTGAGTAACCTATGAAGCTAGAAAGCTATTCCGGACTTCAAGTGTATAATGATAGTTGGGGAGGGGAACGGGTATAAGCGCTTATATATAGAATATCAACTATCCACTGTATTACAGCCTCCGAGGAGCTATTTGATCTTGGAGTACGATTTTCTTTAGCTATTCTGAGTAACCTATGAAGCTAGAAAGCTATTCCGAAGTTCAGGTATACATATATGATATTTTTTTTTTTTGGGGGGAGGGTTATAAGCACTAATATATAGATATCAACTATCTACTATATTACAGTCTCGGAGCAGGATTTTTTTTGGCTACAAATATTTCCTTGATGTTTTATTATTTAGAAGATGCTCTGAGAGCAATTGGGTGCAAGTGGATCTATTTCTAGGGAAATTGATTCTCTTCACTTGTTTCGTGGCCTGCTCTACTACTTATATCAAATAGCGAACAACTCAGCACTAATCCAAGAGATAGGCTTTAGACGTATGGCAACTTGGGGGACTTATAGGCTTAGTCGGGGCTTGATAGGCTTAATTGGGGCCTCATAAGCTCGCTTCGGGGTTTTATAGGCATGCTCGAAGCAATACATATAGGCATGCTCGGAGCAATACAGGCAGGCTCACTTGGTGCAATATAGGTTCGCTCCGGGCAATATAGGCTTGCACAGAGCAATACAGGCTCGCTCAGGGCAATATATGCTGGCTCAGTGCCTTATATGCTCGCTCAGTGCCCTATAGGCCTGCTCCGGGTAATATATGTTTGCTCAGTGCCCTATAGGCCTGCTCCGGGTAAAATATGCTTGCTCGGGGTAAAATATGCTTGCTCAGTGCCTTATAGGCCTGCTCCGGACAATATATGCTTGCTCGGTGCCCTATAGGCCTGCTCCGGGCAATATATGCTAGCTCGGTGCCTTATAGGCTTGCTCGGTGCCTTACAGCTTCTCCGGGTAATATATGCTCGCTCAGTGCCCTATAGGCCTGCTCCGGGTAATATATGCTAGCTCGGTGCCCTATAGGCCTGCTCCGGACAATATATGCTCGCTCAGTGCCCTATAGGCCCTCGATCAGCCCTATGCCAGGTGTGCGGAGGGAGCATGTCGGTTCCATTCTGACTTCCGAACGCCAAAGCCTGGTATGGTTTGCGATTCGGCTCTTATTGCTTGGTGCTGTTGTCGGATAGCCTCCGTTACTATGGAATCTAGAGGGGTGACCTGACCCAGCGCTGAACTAAAGGCTGCTAATTCATCTGCTTTTGTGTTCCCAATGATACCAATGGGAGAGCGGACCCGCGATACAGCAGTCACGTGGCCTGAGAAGGAGTTGGAGGAGGCTTGGATGGAAGAAAAGACCGCGGAGTTACTTCACATGAAGGAGGAGGAAGCTTATATAATTATACTGGTTTGAATAATGAGGACAGGCCTCTGGAGAACGAGAAAACAATCGCTGGCCTGGAGAAAAAAAAATGAGAAACAGTGAGAAGACTTACAGCGAGATGATTGAGAAGTTAGAGAAAGAGGTTGCGCAGTTGAGGTGGGAGAAGGAGAAGTGGATTGAGTGAGAGCAGTGGTAAGGAAATCAACTACAGATACGTGAGATAAACTAGAAGGAGATGTTGGTTTCCGAGCAGAGAAAATGGCAGTCAAAGGGTAAGACACTGCCGATTGAGACGAGACGCTGGATGGATTTGCGCAGTGACCGGTAACGGATTTCCTAGTGATGGCTGTTATAAGAAGTCGCAAGCGGCAACCAAGAATATAGGGTTGGGGGGGGGGTGGACCAGTGGACTTTATACAGTTTATTTCAATCCAAGCAGTTAGTTCACGACTAAACTGCTGTCTTCGGCAGATCCAATTTCCATACGAAGGGCTAGGTAGAGCTGGACTCCCAAGGAAAACACAAAAGGGTTGTTTGAATGTCTGGCGGGATGGGCCAGCGCAACCTTCCGACACATGCTCCAACCAATAGGAATCTGCATACTCCAACAAGGTAATATTTAGGCTGCGAGTCCGCTGTGGCCCATGCTCAGATATATTCTCTATCAATGCCGCTAGGCACGACTTTGCGGCAATTGCATGAGCTTCCGCTTCGGTCCACTTTCCAGCAATGAGGTATTCCTTAACAGAATGATTCATTTACCCCATTTGGTATTTCGCACCCCTCTACAGTTTTAACAGGCGGCAGGTCTTCTACAGTTGTACTTCAGTTGAATTAGTGGATAGTTGGCCCATTGTTCCGTGGGTGTACCGAGTCTTTTAAGCTGAGGGAACAGGACCGTCCCATAGCCTAATGCTCTATAGACGTATAGACTCCAAAAAAGAAAAAAAGGAAATCGTTGCAAGTACAAAGCACAACAAGGTTGTGTTAAAGCGCACATCCAATACACCCGGAGATTGCTGTTGCGCCAAACCCGCTGTCCGGCAAAGCTATTATCACCACAACGACAATATTCAGCTGAACTCGCACACACGCAAGCACCTTACGTCCGCGCATACGCAATCGTCTTACGTTCGCACGTACGCAAGTATTTTCCGTATGTTGGGTTGAGTCACTGTGGTTGCCACCGACCGCTATCCGCAATCCTTGCATTTTCTCGCTTTTAATTGGTTGAATAACACATCCCGCGCTTTGTCTTTACCCTGAAATTCCATGTATATAGACATGGCTCCGGACCTGTATTTTCATGAAATTATGCAAGTCTTCAATTCGCTTCGTTCTCTATCGCATTATTGCACCCTTCAGTTCTATTGTCCACCCCGCGTTTTACCGTCCGCTCTAGTAGGCATATTACTATAGATCTGCTGTGCACCCGTGTTCACACACCTGCCGCTCCGCTCCGCTAGAATCACTTCCACTGCCTAACAAGATATTCCAACATATCTTTTGTTAGGTTGTCACAGAAAGGGAGAGGGTGGGGTAGATGAGGCAGAGGATTTGCAAGCTTGGATGGAGAGAGACATGATTAGAGCAAAGGGATATTATGGTGGATGTTCCAATAGGGAGGGCGTGGTCCATGGTAAAATTTAATATGCATGCTCCAAGGGATTAATTAGGTCAGGCTTGGTTCTACTGACGCCCGTCCTGTATATTTGGTGATCATGTTTGTGAAGGTTCGTCTCCGCTTGTCTCAGTGTTTATAGTAGTACATACTTAGTTATTGTTAGGCTATGGTAAGTAAGAGTAGGTCTAATATTCATGAAGCTCTCCTTCCAGCACCTTCCCAAACTCAAGGATCCACTCACACCACAAAGATCCCATCACCGCCGCCTGGCCTGTCTAGGGACGACAAACCAGACTGGTATGTGAAGATGATCAGGGAGTTAAAAGAAGACGCAGTAGTGATAAATACGGATGGCGGCATAAGTGAAAGGGGGGGGGAGTAGGAGCTAGAGACGGGTAGTGCGCAGACGGAGGGACGAAGAAAGGGGAGCAGAGACTTTAGCCAAGAAGAGTGCACGAGACCTATTCCCGGCTGATCCCCAAACTATGGAAGGGAGAGTGGGGAAGGAAGAGTGAAGCCGAGAGGGAAGGTGGCGTGGGAGCAGGAGGAAGTAGAGTGGTTAGGTGGGAGAGAGGAAGGCGAGGTAGAACTACATTCACTATTCCACTGGGAAAGGGAACCTTCACTCCTTATGTGCCTTGTATTTAGCCGAAAGTGATCTACTTCCCTATCATGGACCGCTTCCCCATCATATGCCAGTATATAAAAGTGATTCCTTCCTACACGTAGAAACCTTGGTCCACAATGTTGCTATTGCTTGGCCCACAATGTCCTACAGGCCTCCATAGCCTGCGAATTTTTCCTCCACACCTAACCCCGCCGGAGTGAAGGCATCCCTTACATTCATCTTGCTGCGTCCAAAGTCAATACCACAATCCGCCACCTGAAGCCACTGCTGGCAAGAACAAGAAGATAAATGGCAGGGAATTTCGAAAGCCAGGCAGAGCGAAAACCGGAAGACAGCCCCGACCTCCATCTTACTTGTTGCGATTAAATTCAATGCCACGATCCGCCACCTGAGGCCACTGCAAGAACAACAAGATGATGGCAGGGAATTTCGAAAGCCAGGCAGAGTGAAAATAAAAGCTGGACAGCCCTTACCTCCATCTTGTTGCGTAAGAAGATGAACACTAAGAAATATCTTACCTAGCTCTAGCAACGCGTCCCTCAATAAAAAGCCGCGGCAGGATCATCATCTTCGCCAGCATGCATACCGTATTAATTCGCAAGCAAGAATGCTGTCTTACAAACGGGCGGTCGGAGGGGCCTTGAATTTACTGTCTTATATACGTTACTACCTTGCTTAAACACCAGGTACTGTCTTATAAAAGAATTTCCAGGGAAAAAAAAAAAAACTCCGGAACAACTCCGACAGTGGTATAATTGGTATCTAGTTACACGATCTCCTCCCCAAGCGTAATCTTAGCATATCGAACAGCCTCTTCTTGTAAGACATTGAAGTATACAATGTCTTGTGCCATATTAGGTCTTTCGAGATCCGCCTTTGATAGTGTTGGAATCTGTATCCGCTTGCTAGAGTTCTGCGGTTGCAAAACAGAGGCTGCTCGAGGTTTTTGGGTTGTTGTTTGCGCATTGGGTCCAGCACGAGGTACCAGTGGAATTGACATAAGAGGCCCGGTCCTCTCGCGAATATTGAGTTCTCGCGGCTGGCCCGCAACACAATACCACAGCGTTGTTGCAAGAACTACAGTAGCTCTATTCACCCAAGTCCTTCATTATCTCGACCTCTTTGGCCTCAGCGATGAGGCCTGGCCTATGACCGTTGACCAAAGCACCATTGATACCATTGAGGTGCCAAGCAACATTGAGGCCCAAAGCGATACCACAACGTTGTTGCAAGAACCAGCTCCATCCACCCAAGTCCTTCAGGATTATCCTGACCTCTTTGGCCTCAGCGATGAGGCCTGGCCTATGACCGTTGACCAAAGCACCCTTGATACCATTGAGGTGCCAAGCAACGTTGAGCGGACTGACTCGGGACAGGTAGAAAGTGCCTGTCCGACCGGGGACAGGTACAAAGTTCCTCCGGCATGGGACAGGTACTTTCTACCTGTCCAGTGATTACATAAGTCCCGTCTACGAGCAATAACAACTACTGCCGGCCACAACAACAGCTACAACAACAACCAGCTGCAGCAATAACAGCTACAACAACAACAGAGCGAGCCCCGAAGTACTAGGCTGCCGCCCGCCCGACAAACATGGCAAGTAGAACAGATGAAATCTCACACACAGGATTTGCCATTGTAGTTGGCAGTGGATCAGAAAAGAAAGGGCGAATAGAGTATCTTTGTGTGCACCATGGTAAGCCACGGAATACTCGACAGCTTGAGGAGCGAATGCGAGACACAAAATCTCGAGCTAAGGACTGCAAGTAGATGTGCTTTCTTTCTTTTAAGAAGGTTAATGATGGGGCAAGGGGAGGAAAAAAGGGATGGGTTTTGACAGTAAAGGATCTAACACATATATATCAATTGGAGGTTGAAAATGCTGCAGCTATCTATCCAGAACATAAGTGGCAGGATATCAATCATCAAAAGCAGCTAGTAGAAGCAGCAAACCTCCGGTCTGCTGGAGCAAGCTATAATGAATACCTTCGATTTCAAACCCAACCTGGCTTCCTTCTTAATCCTAAGATATTCTACAATATAAGATGAATAGATACACTACAAACTCCAGTGGACCTTATTGAGCGGATACTCACAGCTTTAACAAAAGCAGGATTTCATACAAGAACTAGGTAGAGTGAAGAGGTTAAATAGACTATTATTGTATGTCACTTGAAGCAAATCCTATTTATCAGCCTAGAGCAGATTCATTTATGTCAATGATTTGTATCAGACTTTCTTCTTGAAAGTAATGTAACTTTCAATAATAACTAACTTTGTATGCCTCTTGCTCATCTTATTGGAATTACAAATACTAGTCAAACCTTTTCTGCTAGGTTTAGCTTTATTTGAGCTAAGAGTTATGAAGATTTTAACTTCATTTACATGAAGTTAGATGAGTTGGTCTGTGTCACAACCGTGTGCTTAGTCCTGTTTTGACACTCGAACAGAATCTTGTTCGAGTGTCATTGTTGTTCATTGTTATCTCTCTGCGTTCCTGTTTTGAGAGTCGGACAGATTCTCGTCCGACTCTCGTTATTGTCACCATTGTCTTTGTCATCACCTGCGATCGCAGGTGATAGGGGAATTGTCATGGCCTTCGTGTTGTCTATCTCGGGAAGCTTATTCCCATTGTCAGTCTTGGCTCGATAAGCCAATATGTATATATAGCCCCCCTGCCCTCGTACTGTCGTTGGATCCCTATCCAACGTCTTGTATCCTAATACAGACCTTGCCTCCTCCTCCGTCGGTGCACCTTCCTCGTGCACCCCCTTGCCTCCCCTGTACAAGCCCTACTACCCCGTCGCCCATCTCACACACGCGGTAGAGACCTCCGCGTGTCTTCAGCCAAAGACCTGCCCTCCGTGACATCGTCCGTGACATCCGTGACGGGTGTCCGTGACAGCTCCCCCTTGCCTCACATCCCACACGTAGCGTTCCTACGTGTGCGATACCTAGCCCTTGCCCCTTACCCCGGCGTACCCCTTGGTCGCCTTGACCCCCAGAGCCCTTGTTACAGTCTGGTCTAGTCATTATCGACCTCCAGAAGTTATCATTATAGACTAGAGCAAAAGATTGATGAAAAGCTTACAGGAAATAAAATAATGCCATAATCATTTCACCAGTTACAGATGACTCTCGTTACAAGCATATCGTCGGGACGGGGGAATGTATGCTTATAACCAATATATGCTTATAACTAGAGAAATTTATTACTAAGTAGGAAAGCCTCCGGAATGACACAATAAATACTGGACATGCATACAAATAACAGAGAGACATCAGGAAGAGGAGGAGGATGCTCCGGAAGTACCCCAAAAAATCAGTTATCCTGCGCTGCACATGCTGCTGCCTGCGTTCCATCTCAAGAATCTCGATCCGTTTTTTCTCATGCTTGAGTGCATCTTGGAAGGTAGTGGTATTGACTGAGGGATCACCTTGGCGACTGCGTCAGTTTTTTACTTGGGTTTTCGAATTCGAACCATCGTTTAATATGTCACTCCGGTTCTGTTTTGCATATGTCTGTATACTCTGAGGTTCCACCTCTGACCATGGCTGACGGTGCGGAACAAGAACTCTTTGCAGAAGACATAGAAATGTAGTTTCTGTTGTATTGAATATTGTGTGTGTTGTATGTGCTGCATGTTGTAAGATATAGCGTAAGCGTATTCTATGGGGGTTATTTCTAGTCTGGCACATTTCTTATCGATAAACCTCTAGTTATGGTTTAGTGCTTCTCTTGTTACAAGCATATGTATGGTGACTAAGCAAAAAAAATAAGAATATTCTAGTAACGGAAATATGCTTATTTACTATGTGGGACTGCCGAAGGTATGCTTGTAACCAATATATGCTTGTATCTGGTATGCTTGTAACGAGAGTCATCTGTATATGAATGGCATATATTTCAAAATTTCAAGAAATATCTTATAAAGAGTACTCAATATGACAAAGATCAGCAAGAGGTTCTATATAGTTATGTATAGAGATATTTGACCCTTGCCTTCCTCCACCACCTAACCACCCTACCCCGTCCCATCCCAGCTACCTTTCTCTCCGCCTCTCGCAATCTCTTCCATTGCTGTCTGAGTTCCCCTTCTGTGGTTTGGGGTTCTTCGGGGAATAAATCCTCCGCTCCTTCTTTCACCAGCATCCGCTAGCTCATTGCCGGGGATGCCTACATGGGCTTTTTAACGAAAGATATGTTGGAATATCTTGTTAGGCAGCGGAAGTGATTCTAGCGAAGCGGCGGGTGCGCGAACACGGGTGCACAGCAGATATGTAGTAATATGCCTCCTAGAGCGGACGGTAAAACGCGAAGTGGACAATAGAACTTAAGAGTGCGATAATGCGATAGAGAACGAAGCGAATTGAAGACTTGCTTAATTCACTAGAAAATATAGGTCCGGAACGTTGTCTATATACATGAGAAATTCAGGGTAAGACAATGTGCAGGGATGTGGTATTCAACCAATTAGAAGCAAGGAAAACAAGTATTGCGGCGGGAGATCCAGAACAACCCGGGTCGCAACGACAGTTGACTCAATCAAATAACATCGAGCTAAATATCCCAGGAATGTCCTATTATACAACAAACAACTTCCAAAATTCCCCTGAACAACATGCGGATGTTCCATACAATCAATCAGCAATTCTCCTTCCGTGACCCCTAGAACCCCCAGCTGCCCCTCTCCCGCCCTTCTTTCTACCGCGCGTACCTGCAGAAGGGGCCATCTTCCTTTTCTTTCCGGTATTCACGGGCTCCGCGTCAGAGCCATCCCCAACCTCTGCTGACCCTGCCACTTGCTCGGGACCAGAATCACTATCACTCCCTGATGGCGACACACTGACTGCCTTCTTTTGCCTCTTCCCGCTATTCGCTCGTTTTCTCATCCCAGCCTTGTTCTTCCTCCTAGACACTGGAGCATTTTTCGGAGTGGACGTCCCTGATGCAGCATCCTTCATTGATATTGGAGTTGGCGCCACCGAATCATCGTCTCCGTTGGCCCCAGGCCCACTGCTTCCTCCGTTCCCTTTGCTCACAATGTGATGCAGCTTCTGCATTGCTTGATCCATCCGCTTACTCTTTCTAGCCTCCTTCTTCTTCGGCGCAAAGGCCCCAGCACCGACAGAACCGTCAAAGTATCTCGTAATATTGCTCTGTGTACCTTCAGCCAATCTTTTATTCATGTCTTTGACCACTGGCACGAGAATCTCATCACACTGCCCCTGTGACCATCCAATAGTTGACATCAGAAACTGCCTCAAGCCATCTAAGTCTGGAACTCCCCACTGAAACGTAGATGGGTCCCAATCAACCTCAGGCTTCAGATATGCTTCGTCAACATCAGCAGCCGGAAAATTCTTTGGTAAATATAGTTTCGTGGCATGGCTTTTTCTGAACTTTTTCTTGAACTTAGGGTCGAGGTTATCGTTATAGGTAACTCCCGCTAGATGTTGTACCTGCTCCCACCATTCCCTAAACCTCTGCAGTGGGGCAACCGGCTCCTCCTTATTCATTCCCTTAATCGAAAACTCGGTCAATAATTCTAGTGCAGTAACTGGTCCAACACCAGGTAATCCATCGGTATAATCACTCCCCAGCAGATGCGCCAAGCTGATCAATTTCTTCCTGTCTAAGCCGAACTCCTTTTCGAAATCCCCCAAGAGATAGCATTCCACATATTTCGCCTGGTTAAACATATTTTTGTAAACCCTCGTACCCCCAAATAGAAAGCAATCTGAGTCATCAGTAACAATACCATCTACTAATCCTAGATTTACGAGCTCTGCACATTGAGCTTCGGCTTCCATTGGGGCTGTAATGTAGGGTAATCCAAACAGCGTAAGGAGCTGTTGACACTCCAAAATCATGGTATGTGTCACCCCGTCCGCATCTCTGCGGTCTTTTTTCTGCTGGTTTTGCAACGCTCTGAGTTCGTGCTCATAATCTCCTGCTGTGGGCGTGGTCTTGGAAGGTTTGCTTGGGATAGGAATATTATCCTTGGTAAGAAAGGATGCAAAACGTGCATGCTCTTCAGCTTCTTGGTGGAGCTGGTGCAATAGTTCCTCATCCTCTTCATCTGAGAAATGATCCAATGTTTCGGCAGCCTTGGCAGCCTCTGCAACCTCCCCTTCCGTAGCCTCAAGGGCTGCAAAATCCACAAGATCAGATGACTCAGGCAACACCGGTGAAAATGCTGGTGGAATAGGTGGCTTTGCGGTCGCTTTTTCAATTCCCTCGTCACAAGTGCCACTGTTTTCTGTAGCTTGGATTTCCTGTTGAATGCCTGGTTGCAGCAGAGGCGACTCTGGAGGTTTGCCTCCTGCAGCCTCAAGTTTGGAACCAAGCTCGCCATCAATCATCTCAATTTCACCATCCGCTTCCCCACCACCACTGAGTACAACAACATCTCTGTATGGCCCCTCCTCCTCAAACTGAATTCTTGGATCGATCTCCCGTACCTCAACAACTTCAGGTGATTTTTCTTCTTGCTCGACCTTCTTCCCAGTATCGGTTGCCTTTGCAAACCATGGAGGTAATGGAAGCGGCTTATCTTCCTTCTTTTCTAGTGCCCCCAACCCCCCTACACTCCCTTTGACAAAGCCACCCTTATCCGCGCTTTTTGTAACAGAAACATCAATGTTCAGAATAGTCTTTTCCGCATCTTTTTTCTTCTTGTCCAATATACTGCCTCCGAAATCGATTGCAAGAGACTCGAAAGGAAGTAATCCACCAAAAGGATTGGAATCCGTAGAACCACTTTGTGTATTGGAGCTAGCCCCTTTTTTCGCTGGCTTGCTGAAGATCTTCGAAGTCTTCATTGCAGTTTCTAGATCCATGTCGTCTCCACTCTCTTCATTAGACACCTGGAAAGTGACGGCTTTCTCCTTTCCTTTGGTCTGCTTCACACAATGCACGTGCTCCTCCTTGCCCCTTTTACTTTCCACCAAAGACATTGCTAGGGCCCTATGCAGTTCATCGTCATAATCGTGCATTTCATAGTCAATCTCGGGAACTGGATCTGCTCTTCCCCCTCCAAAATCGGCCTTAGGTGAAAACAAACCATCCACTTCAAGATCCTCCATGAATTCATCTTCATACGCCGTGATGAATAACGAATCATCACCGTCCTTAAACTCTCTAGTCATATGGAGACGGTAGCCTGCTTGATCCCACTTTGAGTTGTGTATCGCTTGCCGCAGTTGCTGTCTCTCCAAATTCTCCAGTTCCTTGTCCATTGGATCATGACTTAGCTTTGGCAGCCTATTAAGTCCCTCAATAGGAATATCCTCAAACTCGTCTTCATCATCGTCGTAGTCGTTGTTACCAATGATGACAGGTCTCTGGGTCTGAGTTGATTCGAGAACAATGGGATTACTTCTGTTTTCTCCGGGTACCACCTTATCCACATGCTTCTCACCATGATACCGACTAGGTGCCACTGCTCCTTCCTTCCTACCCACAACACCCAATACCCACCCACCATCGACCCCGTCATTTTTTACCAACACATACTCTCGGCCTTTCTCTCCCGCTATTCTTCCTACTCCATATATAGCCTCATAGGACTCTCCACCTACATTCATCCCATTCAGGTTCATCAGACGTTGTGTCAGCTCGTTACGCTCACGTACTCTCTCAATCTGAAATTTTGAAAAGTCAAGCCTGTTGGGGAACATATTTGCCAACTGCTCTTTTGACAATCCCATACGAAGACGGGACCTTAGTCGGGCTGCTGATAGGATGGCATACTGATCACTAATCGGTAGCGAAATGAAAAACGCAGACGCGAAATCTATTTTGCTGAAATCGTACAAACTCATATTAGAATCACCATCGCCATGCTCCCGGAATTGCGCGGCATAGGCAGCAAGTTCCTCTGGAGACATGATTCGAGGGTCATTCGGTGTACCCATACTTCTGTAAGCAACGGTTTGCAAGGGTTAGTAGCGTTCACCTCTGAGAAATTTGGATTTCATACTCAATAGACATATCTAAATCAGGCAAATGGTACGGATCCTGCTTTCTAAAGGTACGGTGCTGCCTCCGCTCTCGTTGTGTCATCGTAAGTTCCTCCACATAAACTGGATTCTCCGGCATGGGCTCTTCCTCTGGTTCATTACAGCGTGATTCTGGGTCTGGGGCCGCTTCCCATCCCTCGGCTTCATCTTTCTTCCGCTGTTCACGCCTGTGATCAGCAGAGTCAACACAATAGGACCCAGAAAATCAGAGACTGGAGGGGCCTACTCTCTCCGTCTGTTCTCAGCCTCCTCTTCCGCCCTCCTCTTCATCTGCATAGCCAACAATCTTCCCGCCGTTCTAAGCGCATCATCCTTCTTCCCCTCTCTCCTTGTCCTCCTCCCCGCGACCGTCTGTCTCTTCAACACTGGAGCCCCACCATCGAACACAAACACAGGCTTAATTCCGAAAAACAGCAGCTTGCAAATTCTCCGAAAGAAGCCGACAACATGGCTGTTCCTCAAAGCATTCCCCTCTTTATCCCGGACTGCTTTGAGAAACTGGAATATCCAAATTGATGCATCGACGGCAAGCCGTTTATGTGCAAGAGTCTCAAGCTTGATAGGGCGCGCGCATGGGGCGAGAATCGTCCAGAGACCTTGAACACCCATTTGAGTGATGGGCGGGGTGCTGATTCAATGACTTTAGGACATGGTGAAAACGAACTGTCCTCCTAGTTTACCGGGGAACACTGCCCATCGCTTTGACTCATGTTCTCGCGTAAAGTGGTTCTTGGCACGTGTAACGGAGAAAGGCTAGCTCGAACCTTAAGAACATCAAAAAAAAGAGGTTAAATACTTGAAGCTTGTATCTTGGCATCCCCCCTTCAAATTCGGGTGCCTATTCGAAATTTCCGGAGAGACGCTAACCAATAGAGAGGCCTTTCTGCTGCCTACTCAGAGGATTCAACCCCAGTACCGTACCACGGCCGGAGTGTGAGATCACCACTTTCTAGCAAGTTTATAGCTGATAGATTCAGTAGTTGTGGTCAATAAGTTTCTATAGAATTGTTATACTATGTAAGTAGCATGATATAGGTATTATCATGAACTTTAAGCACGCCTCAAAAAACAGAAAAAGCTCAAGCCCTATATCAAATAGCCTTCTTAATGGCTCAAATATAGTTTTTCAAGATAAATATTTCTTATAAAAAAAAACCTGACTTTAATTTGCAAACAATCTGCAATTAGAAAGGTTAATTTAGATGGACATCTATAAAGTATATATGACTCTATAGTATTTAGAGATAAACCTACTTGCTATAGTGAACCTTAATATACTAAAAATCTAGCTGTATGTTAGACCATTCTTATATACAGCTAAAGTACTCTGGCTATAGTAAAACTAGTTGGTATAATAATAGTGAAAAGAATTCTATACCTAATAAATTTAATTATAGTAAAACTAATAGTATACTAATCTAACTATAAAATAAAAAAATAAGAAAGTAAAGAGGCAGAGTATAGTTGTAGCTAATTATAGAGCATATTTTATTTCTTATATACCTCTATATATCAATTATCCCAATTATTATAGAGATATTATCTTTCTTTTGGATGTAAATAGTATAAAAGCTCTGCTTTTGTATCCTGTATTTTTTTAATAGTAGAGGCTTGTCTACGTCCACTGCAGGACCGGGAAAGGGAACCTCCAATCCTAGCGTGCAAAGTTGGATAATACAGTTGAGGCTACATGCCGGACTTGTGGAAGACAGGTGGAAACAGGGAGGCATGTAACCTTGGTCTGTCCCATGGGGAAGAAATTGGGCGGAGGTGGGGTAATTGGGAAGGGATGGATGAGCGGAAGCGGTGGATGAAGAAGATAAAGGATGGCAGGGAAGAACACACAGTAGATCTGGTCGAGACGTTTTTCTCGAATCTTGACCTAAATTGAAGATCAACTGATTGTTATAGTTAGCTTGGAAGACAATTCCTTTGGTTGGGTTTCATGGGGGTTACCTTATAAAGAGTTCCATCAAAGGGTTGCCCCGGACACCCCTTAAGCCCGCACAGAGAAGGAAAGAAATCCCCTACCTCATCTTGTTGTTCTTGCCAGCGTGATCGCAGTGGCTTCGGTTGGCTGATCGCGGCGTTGAATTTAGACTCAACAAGATGAACGTTCCGCAAGGTTGTCTCCGCAGGGCTGTCTCCGCAGGGCTGTCTCCGCAAGGCCGTCTCCGCAAGGCTGTTACTATATTCAGTCTAGTTCACCATATTCCTTAATAGTTGGCTTGACTTACTTGAGAAACGTCCCTGAGAAACGCCCCTGAGAAACGTCCCTGAGAAACGTCCCTGAGAAACGTCCCTGAGAAACGTCCTTGAGAAACGTCTTTGAGAAACGTCCCTGAGAAACGTCCTTGAGAAACTCCCCTACCATTCATCTTGTTGTTCTTCCCAGCGGGATAGCAGTGGCTTCAGTTGGCTGATCGCGGCATTGAATTTAGACTCAACAAGATGAACGTAGGGCTGTCTTCGCTCGGGCGGGGCTGGGGTAAAGGGAGGAAAGAAAGGATGCGAAGGTTATGGATGCAAGAAGGAAGGTGGACCAAGTGTCTTGTGGGCCAAGCCTATTATGGGCCAAGATTGCCACGGCATTCACCGAAGGGCTGTTAGGACGTAGCGGGGGAGACGGGGTTATTTCGGAAGTATTGTTCTCGTTGGTTTGTAAGGCAATTAGGCAACTCTTTGTTTCGTGACAGTACCAAACCTTTAAAGGGGCGGAATGGGGCGGAATGGGGCCGTCTCATAGCCTTATGCTCCATAGACGTATAGACTCAAAAAAAAAAAAAAAAAAAAACCTTGAGGTACTTTATGAGGGGTAACCTCTATAATTTGAACAATCTGCGCCGTGGGGCCCAATTTGTCTTTCTCTGGGAGTGCAAGCAGGTTCCGTTGCGGAATTCGTTAGGTATATGTTTACCGTCATAGTAGTTTTTTGGGGCTCTCTTCAGCGCATATTCTGCTTCGGTTCTCCTTCTTGATAGATTTGCTGACATCATCTCCGCGCCAACGAGTAGCTAAAGTTTACTCAGGTAGCCAGCCATGGCTCCGAAAATCTCGGGAGATTTTCCTTGTGGTGCAGTAGGTCGGATGGGGGCCAGCCGGTTGATAGGTATGTCGATGCAAGAGTTGTGGGAGAATTCTGCGGCAGATAGTGGTTGTATCCATTGTTCTTTTGATTGCAGCAACACGATCCGTATGGTGGTCCCTATAATCCGATTGGTACATACCTTCGGAATGGCCATAATCTTGGCGGTGGTACAGTAGGCTGTAGTCATGGCCAGTTTTAATTCAGCCAACGACATCAAGGTCTTCTAAAAGCTGGAAGTGAATCTTCAATCTCTGTCAGTACCTTTTGACGAATTGTTCGACGGTGGCTTATTTTTTTTGCAAGGGATCAGTCTCACGGCTTTTGATATTTTTACGTGCAAGTCAGTCGCCAGGGAGAAGTTGTGCTTGAAGCTTCTGACCCTCCAACTGAGAAATATATCCATATCCACGCTTTTCCATCCTGGGCTTTGTATTCTGGCACTGTACTGTACAGATTCACCCAATTCTGCAACATTGCCAGGCGCCAGAGGGTTCGGTCAATTTGGAAGTTTGCACGGGAGTTTAATTTCATCAGCTAATCATCTATGCATAATTAGCTAGGGATTCTCTGGTAGATCAAAGGAGGGGAGAGACAATGGCATATTAGACTTCCACAGGCATCTCGTCAATATACGTGCCAATCTCATGACCAGCCTCCTATTACACCAGGTCCAGGTCTGGAAGGGTTTGGTCATTGTGTGGTTGGTATGCCTCGGGAAGAGTTGCCGACCCAATGCTTCTGATTGTGGGAATGCCGGTACTGTCTCAGGCCTCATTTGGTGTATTGAATTCTTCCGGAATCATGTTCAGGAATCCGTGGAGCAGTTGTTTGTGAATAATGTGTGATGAATCGTTCTCGGATGTAGATAGGTAGTCTGCGAGGGGTAGTGCAACCAGACTAGTAGATAGGTATACTCGGAGTCTATAATTTAATACTTTGCCAGTGCTAGGGCACCTTTGTTATGCGAAGTGGGACTTTCCCCTCCCCTCAAATTTTTTTCCCATCTTCCTGTGCACGCGACTGGTCTACCATGCCTTCCCCCTATAGCCTGCACCCTTCAACTGCCACGAGGGCATTTCCGGAGGCAAGATGATCAGCCTCGTGGCCGTAGGAATATCCTCCTGGACATCCATTGGACAGCATGCGACTAAAAACATGGCAGAACAAAAACCACATACTGCACCAACAACTCTCACATTAATCCCGTGAGGGCCCTAGAAAACACCGGGTGTCAGCCGGGCCTTTCGTGAATGGATTTCGTCAATCCGTTTTCTCCGGATTGTATTTTCTCTTTCCCTTACCTGGCCAATCGTCGGTGTGTTCCAATGGTTGTTGAGGTCGTTGCTTTGCGGCTCCGCAATGTTAGCATTTTGCCGAGTGGTATTGGAATTATCTCGGCGCTGAGTTCGTTGTGGTGCGGTGCGATGCTGCAGTGTGGGAGCCATTTCTGTTGGGGGATTAGGTGGTCAAGTTGGTGATATCGCACGGAGAATGCTGAGCGTGCAAGGCCTCGGTACAGTGTGATTCTAGGTTTGGCGTCGTTCTGGGGCTTAAGGCCTGGGGATCTGTAGAAAGAGGTGCTGAGAAGTATAGATAGATTTGGATATGTTGAAGCCATCATGGTGTTGTGGCGGTGCGTTGTGACGGGGTACCAGCTCGGTCAGTTTCTCTTCTTCTCCTCCACAACAATGTACAAGACCTGCACCACTTAGTCTGGGGGTTGTCATCAATTTAAAAAACTGCTTAAACACCCTTGTTGCTTAACCTTAGTGCCAACCAGACTAAGTGTGGAGTACCCATGCAGGGCAACCAGCCAATGAGCAATCATATCATGGTTAAGCCTTAAGTTGCTGAGTCATGAAGGTCAACACAACAAGCGCAAGATGTTCTCTCAATTCAGTATCGAGTTCCCCCCTCCATCTGGCCAACCGGCTCAATCCGACCCAGCATCTCCATCGGAACAGCCAGGTACACCCTCCCCATCAAAGCGACCGAGTACACCGATTGCTAAGACGTCAGCGTCGGCGTCGGCATCAGCTACAGTGACAGGGGTGTCAAATGCAACAAAGCATGGGATAAATCAGATGTAGAAAGGCTTGTTGCTTGGATGGAGGACAATGAAGAGAAGTTGTGGCCGAAGCAATCTGCATGGCATAAGATGTGAAAGAGGGATGATGATATGACTACTAAGCGGATTCGAGAACCTATAAATCAAGTTTCCCAGGCCGACCAGCACTCACACTCCGAGAAACCATATACCTAGGCTCAAAAAAAGATATCATAGATATCCACCAAGTCCCTAATGACTCTACAGTCTGATCTGAATCTTCCGAATCTTCCGAATCTTCCGAATCATCCAAATCCTCTTCTTCATCTGAATCCCCCTTATTTTGAGTATCCAGTGCCACAATTGTGCAGATGTCCTCTATCACCTCCTCAAATTCAGCTCTTATCATAGACTTGTTGCTTGAACGGGGCATGCTGGCTTGGTTTAGGGTATGCGGAACAGGTATGCGAAATAGGTATGCGAAATAGGTATGCGGAATAGGTGTCAGAATGCTGGATACGCAATGCTGGATACGCAATGCTGGATACGCAATGCTGGAATGGCCGTGTTGATTTTCCTATGAGTCAGTACTTAAATAGAATGCAAATGGTTGTGTTGCAAGGGCTATCAGCAATTATTAAATCACATTCTCATGTCTATATGGTTAGACACCTAGGTTAAGCAATAAGGGTGTTTAAGCATTTTTTAAATTGGTGACAACCCCTCTACGAGGGGCTTGTGCCAACCAGACTATGACAACCCTTACTCTATTACTCTATACCAAATAACGAAGCCACACCCAAGCATGGCCCTCAACATAGCCCGGCACCTGCGTTTTTTTGATCACAGTCACAGTTATTATGGCACTCGCCTTTTTCGCCATTTCTGCAACGGCTTGGGAGTTAGAGGGGCTAGTGCAAGCCAGACTACCTTAACCTCTACCCTCTACCCTCTACGCAGTCACCATCTCATTCCAAACTCCAACGCAAATGGTCTCCTAGCATAGCGGCGCCCGCGCTATCGCGTAGTTCACCTGCATTTTATGCATTTTAAAATAATCCATTTTATTCTCACGATTATCTAATAAGGCTATCTAACACGCTGCGCCCCAAAACCTCCATCTGAACCAGCCTTCACATCCGCATCCCTAGAAGCCTAGATTCGCCATCCATATGAGCCTGCAATTTACTGTCCATATTAGCCTGGATATCCGCTAGAATTGAGCAAGCAAATGAGCGAGAAAATGAGTGAACAAATGAGCGAGCAAACCAGCCTAGAATCGAGCAAGCAAAGCAGCCTAGAATCGAGGGACAAATCAGCCAAGAATTGAGCGAGGAAATCAGCAGAGAATCGAGCAAGGAAATCACCATAGAATTGAGCAAGCAAATCAGCATAGAATCGAGCGAGGAAATCAACCTAAAATCGAGCAAGCAAATCAGCATAGAATTGAGCGAGCAAATCAGCCTAGAATCGAGCGAGCAAAGCAGCCTAGAATCGAGCAAGCAAATCGGCCTAGAATCGAGCGAGCAAAGCAGCCTAGAATCGAGCGAGCAAATGAGCGAGAAAATGAGCGAGCAAACCTGCGTAGAATTGAGCGAGCAAAATTATACTGTTGGAAGCCGCGTCGGTTGGGGCTCCTCCTGCAATTGGCAAATCCTAGCACAAAAGAGGAAATACCCAAATATGGGAAACGAATGAGAAGGCAAACGTATAGAAATGATGGCTTTTCGGCCTCTATATATGCATGCAATTCATGCTTCCGCTGGCTCTAGATATTGGTGTTTTGCATGCTTCCTCTGGCTCTATATATTGGTGGTTTTCATGCTTTCGCTAGCTCTAGATATTGGTGTTTTGCATGCTTCCGCTAGCTCTATATATTGGTGTTTTTCATGCTTCCACTGGCTCTATATATTGGTTTTTTCATGCTTTCGCCAGCTCTAGATATTGGTGTGTTTCAGGCTAGGAAGCATGACGGAAGGAGGACAGTAGGACGCGACAGGATGCAGAGTCGGCGACCTGATGCTGACGCACAGAAGGTCGGACGGAGGTGGGACGCGACGTGACGCAGAGTGGGGAACATGAAGCACCTGACGTGTAGGACGTAGTACCTACGACTTTCACTATAGCCAATATAGTTTTGCTATGATTGAATTTATTAGGCGCGAAATTCTCTTCACTATCGTTATACCTGCTCTCGTGACCAGACTCTTAGTGCCTACGCTGTAATTATTTTAGTGCTACGGCTAAGAGTCTGGTAGTAACCTACTCCGAAATTGCCACGCTAGTTCCTCCGAGCTCGGAGGAACTAGCGTGGAAACTATGCAATACGCTAGTGGCTTCGGAGCAGAATATGTAATACTATATAGAAAAGTATTTGTTTTTGAATGGAAATTGATTTTTGAACATCTCAACAAAAACATTCCGGAACACTGCCGGAACACTGTTCTCGGTCCCAGACTCTTGTAGATACTTGCTCAGCGCCTTATATGCTTGCTCCGGACAATATTGGCTTGCTCGGTGGTGTCTCATATGCTTGCTCCAGGCAACATAGGCTCGCTCAGTGCCTTATATGCTTGCGCCGGACAATATTGGCTTGCTCGGTGGTGTCTTATATGCTTGCTCTAGGCAATATATCCTTGCTCGGTGCCTCATATGCTTGCTCCGGGCAATATATTCTTGCTCAGTGCCTTATATGCTTGTTCCGGGCAATATAGGCTCGCCCAGTGCCTTATATGCTTGCTCCAGACAATATTGGCTTGCTCGGTGGTGTCTTATATGCTTGCTCTAGGCAATATATCCTTGCTCGGTGCCTCATATGCTTGCTCCGGGCAATATATTCTTGCTCAGTGCCTTATATGCTTGTTCCGGGCAATATAGGCTCGCCCAGTGCCTTATATGCTTGCTCCAGACAATATTGGCTTGCTCGGTGGTGTCTTATACGCTTGCTCCAGGCAATATGTGCTTGCTCGGTGCCTTATATACTTGCTCCGGACAATATTGGCTTGCTCGGTGGTGTCTCATATGCTTGCTCCGGGCAACATAGGCTCGCTCAGTGCCTTATATGCTTGCTCCGGACAGTATTGGCTTGCTCGGTGGTGTCTTATAGGCCTGCTCCGGGCAATATATTCTTGCTCAGTGCCTTATATGCTTGCTCCAGGCAATATAGGCTCGCTCAGTGCCTTATATGCTTGCTCCGGACAGTATTGGCTTGCTCGGTGGTGCCTTATAGGCCTGCTCCGGGCAATATATTCTTGCTCAGTGCCTTATATGCTTGTTCCAGGCAATATATGCTTGCTCAGTGCCTCATATGCTTGCTCCGGACAGTATTGGCTTGCCCGGTGGTGCCTTATAGGCCTGCTCCGGGCAATATATTCTTGCTCAGTGCCTTATATGCTTGTTCCAGGCAATATATGCTTGCTCAGTGCCTCATATGCTTGCTCCGGACAGTATTGGCTTGCTCGGTGGTGTCTTATATGCTTGCTCTAGGCAATATACGCTCACTCGGTGCCTTATAGGCCTGCTCCGGGAAATACAGGCTTGCTCCTATAAAGCCTATATTGCCCGGAGCAAGCATATGAGACACCACCGAGCAAGCCAATATTGTCCGGAGCAAGTATATAAGGCACCGAGCAAGCACATATTGCCTGGAGCAAGCGTATAAGACACCACCGAGCAAGCCAATATTGTCTGGAGCAAGCATATAAGGCACTGGGCGAGCCTATATTGCCCGGAACAAGCATATAAGGCACTGAGCAAGAATATATTGCCCGGAGCAAGCATATGAGGCACCGAGCAAGGATATATTGCCTAGAGCAAGCATATAAGACACCACCGAGCAAGCCAATACTGTCCGGCGCAAGCATATAAGGCACTGAGCGAGCCTATGTTGCCCGGAGCAAGCATATGAGACACCACCGAGCAAGCCAATACTGTCCGAAGCAAGCATATAAGGCACTGAGCGAGCATATGTTGCCCGGAGCAATATGAGGCACCGAGCAAGCATATATTGTCTGGAGCAAGCATATAAGACACCACCGAGGAAGCCTATATTGTCCGGAGCAAGCATATAAGGCACCTTCACTAAGACCAACCCATTAAAATGTAGACCTGAGCCCGGAGCAGCTTTCTAGCTTTCTAGTCTCATAGGTTACTTAGAATAGCCAAAGTAAATGCTGCTCCGAGATCAAGTTACTGCCTCGAGACTATAATATAGTAGATAGTTGATACTCATAACCCCTCCAACTAAGACCAACCCATTGAAAACCTAAGCTTTCTAGCTTTCTAGTCTTATAGGTTACTTAGTATAGCCACAGAAAATCTTGCTCCGAGATCAAATCGCTGCTCCAAGACAGTAGATATCCTTGCTCTCATGACCAGACTCTTAGTGCCTCTGTAAATCAAGAGTCAAACCAAATCCTGTCCGACTCTCAAAACTAAAGATAATACCAAATCGAGTCAAACTAAATCCTGTCCAACTCTCAAAACTAGAGATAATACATTCTCAAATGAACGAAATCCCGAACGAATGCTTTGGTAGACATTTATTCTGCTGTTGTCGTTATGACAATTGTGTATGCTTATGAAATATGCAGCTCAAAACAACGCTAGTAGCTCCGAAAACAGGCTATGCACGCGCTAGCATCTCCGACGCTCGGAGATGCTAGCGCGTGCAGTTTCGGAGCAGTTTAGTACCAGCTCTTGATAAAAGTTATCACCGCCAAGAGTCTGGGACCGAGAACACGTTATACCGATTATTTTCACTATGGTGCCGGCAGTCTAGAGGGTACCATTCTTGGCAAAATCGGACATTCGTCCTGAGCCTTAGTCAGCATGGATATTATTTTTTTTTTTTTTTGTGAGACACGAAATAGATTGCCAACTACACCAAACAATGCCTCCACTCAGCAAAAAAAGAAAAGCGTGTATTGCTTCTATCGCGAAAGCTTGCGAAGCTCGTAAAGCTCAAAGAGTACTATCTGATGATAGTACAGAATTTCACTTCGACAGTGAAGTGGAGGATTCGGAGCTTGATCTTGGGGCGGACTCGGATGTTGATGAAGAACTAGTTATAGAAGGAGATGCTTTAGTACGCTTGATGGCTATAGCTAGTAGCATAGTAGACTCGGACTCACTGGCAGAGGAACCTAATTTTAAATACCAGCGCGGGGTTCAACAGTGTGATAAAACATTATACCGAGCTCGAAAAAAGCAAGCCGATTTGCAGCATGCAGCTACCAATACAGCCAAAATTACGGAGTTCTTTACTTCAACAGCCACTGTCAATACCAACTCCAGCGTACCGGTGATTCACAATCAATTGCAGTTAGCTATAGACGACCTTAAAGGTCTACTTCGGTCAAAACGTGTGCCTATAGGTCAGAATCTCAATCGTTACAACACGGTTCTCTTGTTTCTACAGCTTCAAGTTCGGAAACCACAAAAGAGTCAGAAATCAGTGTCATTATTTCTTGCAGAGGCTTGTAGCTGTAGTGAAAAGATGGCAAGACAGATACGCACTTGGACAGATTCCTGGATTTCTTCTCGATATATTAGAGTTGGAATGCGGAGCAAATTCTCTAAAGTCACCAGCTAGTTAACTGATGAAGGAGTCCTTCTAACTATACGGGAGCATATTGCAGCCGTTGGTAAGAAGTTAACTTCGCATGAGTTAGCTAAAGCAGTGAATGAGTATCTGAAAGAAGAGAATATCATTAGTGGGGCAGAGGATTGGGAGCATTCAATATCCGAGTGGACCGCGCGGATATGATTGAATACACTTGGGTTTCAATGGAAGGATGTTCGCAAGGGGGTATATGTGGATGGCCATGAGTGGGATGATATTGTTGTCTATCGACAAAATATATTTCTTCCACAAATTGAAGAAATACAATCCTCCTTACGGCAGTGGGATAAAGATGGCAACATTATCCCAACATGCTTAACCCCGGAAGAGAAAGAGAAGATCCTTGTTACTCATAATGAGTCTACATTCAATGCAAATGATGGAAAGCGGCAGATGTGGGTTAAGAATGATGCGTACCCCTGCGGAAGAAAGGACAGGGAAAAGGAATTATGGTTTCAGAGTTTATGACTCCACGTGGTCGACTAGCAGTACCTCCTTATATCTATGCTGAAGATATTCCCCGTCGTCAAGCAACTGAATTCTTGGAATATGGGCAGGACAATTGGTAGATAGGGCAGAAAATGGTTGAGCATGTTGTCAATATTGCTATTCTGATTTTCGAACGAGTATATCCTGGCTGTCAGGCTGTATTTCTATTTGATAATGCCTTTAATCATGCTGCATTTGCTCCAGATGCCTTAGTAGTAACAGATATGAATTTGGGACCGGGTGGAAAGCAGCCAGTGATGCGAGAAGGATTTATATACTCTAAACAACGTCCACAGCCTATGGTCTTTCCTGAGAATTACCCAGATTCAGCACTTCGTGGAAAGCCGAAAGGTATAAAGCAAGTGCTTCTTGAAAGAGGGCTTTGGCAGAATGGTATGTGCTTCGATTGCAAGCCGAAGTGTGCGGCTGGTATAGACTGCTGTGCATGACAATGCTTGCGAAATCAGCGGGACTTTCAAGAGCAAAGGGGGTATCTGCAAGAAGTGATTGAAGCTCGGGGCATTGAGTGATCTTTTATCCTAAATTTTACTGTGAGCTGAACTTTATTGAATTCTTCTGGGCAGCAGCAAAGAGATATACTCGTGAGAATTGTGAATATTCTCTTCAAGGCTTACGGAATACTATACCTCATGCACTTGAGAGTGTACCAGAGGTAACTATATGGCGATTTTATCGAAAGTGCTAATGGACGATGGAAGCATATCGTGAGGGTTGCCAATATGGTACTGCAGAGTTCAAAGATCGTGTATATAAAAGCCACCATAGAACTCATGTACTAAATGGAGACTAGTCTGGCCCCCACACCATGCAGATATTTCCTATTTCGGCAAATTTAGTCTCTCTTGGCCTCTCTTGGCACCGGACATTTATTGGCCTTTACATACAAAATGGTCTTTCCTTTTTACCTATCTACTCACTCAGTTTTTTTATTTTTTTTTTTACAACGTAATTATTGTTCTCTATAGCCAATACTATCGATTTTACGTTAAAAATATTCGAGTTCTGTTATGGTGGTGTTGTTGATACGTTAGTGGCACACCCCCTTTAAATGGTACCCTCTAGACTGCCGGCACCATATAGCCAGGTTTACCTGTACTCAGCCACGCCTGCCAGGCTGTATATCTTTCCCCAAGGATGATGGTCCGGCATTTCCGATACAGAGAACTAGGGTAATTCTCACGCCCTTAAAACTACATAAGTATATTATTCAGTCTAGGTCTGATTCGCTTATCATCAATCAAACTGCAGCCAAAGTGCTAGTTCATGGAGGGATATCATCCATCTGGTTTGCTTTTGGCTTTGGCATTTCCATTCAATAATCGATATTGCCATACGTTTGTATAGTTGTCGACATTCTGTCCTACATATGATTGATTGAGGTCTGCATACATATCAAACGCTTCAGAAACGCACGAGTCAAATCAGAGTGAACAATCCACAGCTGATCATTCTATCCCAGATTAGGTTTTCTCAGCTCTCGCTCATCCCAGTCAGAGAGATATTTGCCGAGTACAGGCAGATATCTCCGACTTCTACTGGGATCCCCACCATGTTGTTCTCCAGTACAGGCCGCCTTCCCCATCTCCTGCTCTCTACCCTCCTCATCTTCCAACATCCCCTCCAATCACGAGCAGACTACGACTCCAAAGCATGTAACAACTCTCCACACCTCTGCGACCTCTCCTATGGTGCTATAACACACTTGGGGACACACAACTCCCCCTTCCTCCGTGACAAATCGACAAGTTTCTCAACTTCAGGAAATCAGTACTTCAATGTCACAGTGCAGCTGGATGCAGGGATACGGTTACTCCAGGGACAATTACACAGAGACTCCAACGGAGGCGAACCAAGGTTGTGTCATTCGACTTGCACGTTGATGGATGGGGGTACTTTGGGGGATTGGTTGTCCCATATCAAGGCATGGATGGACCAGCATGAAAGCGAGGGTATGTCACACGAACTGGCTCGTCAGTCATTTCAGTGCTGATATTTTTTATTTTACAGTGGTTACCTTGTTAATTGTCAACGACGATAGAATTACTGCCAGTGAGCTCCTGCTGTCATTCACAAATAGCGGAACAGCTTCATTGGCTTTTGTACCCTCGCCAGCGGGGACCAGGATCCCTAAATTTCCAACACTACAGACAATGATCAAGGACGACAAGCGGTTGGTTGTATTTGTTACAGCAGGCGGAGATGATACTAGCGTCCCGTTCCTGCTTACTGAATGGGTTTATATCTGGGAGACAAAGTGGGAGAATACGGATCCAAAGGCCTGGAGCTGTGCTGTAGATAGACCAGGGAGATTGAGGGGCGAAGGGGGGATAACGAGAGCACAATCAGAGGGGGTGGTACCGTTGTTGAATTGGTACTTGTATGTGAATATGGGCCTAGGCATGATGAGACCATATGTGGAAGTGGTACTTCAAGACTTCTCTCCGAAGCGTTTAATAGTGGACATCGTTCTGACAACATTAAATAGATCACAGATACCAATGGTCCCTCTCTAACCACCGGTTTAGAGACGTGCAAGGATTCAAGTGATTGGGAGGCCCTTCTACCGCCCCGTGTGCCAACCTTTGTCCTGGTCGACTTTTTCAATGACGGCAATCCAATCGCCACAATCGACGCCCTGAACAATGTTACGGATCCGGTCAATCGAGTGCCACCTCCGCCGACCCCAACGCAGACTGAAGATGAAACGGGGGGCACCAGAGGTAAGTCCGGAGGTGAACGAGCCCTGGATGAGCTATTATTCAAGATTGACAACCAAGGCTTGTCTCCAAAATGGGGTGATTGGATTCTTGCAAGCGGTGATTGGGCAAATCTTTGGAGTTGATCGTTTTGCAGTGTTACAAATCGTAATTGCTCAAAATTAGCTACAAGGAATGGATAATACCCTGGGAAAAGCCCGTTTGCTCCACCCGCCTGCCCCGAGTGATGTATGTATAGAAATGCCTGCCAGGCCGAATTTTCTCGCTTTGCTGTATTCAACCACGGACATGTTCCTAACATCAACAGCGCAACGAGTACATGTATATCGCATCCACCTTCTTTTCAAATTGGAAGGAAAAGTCTGCAGTTTGGCGCTCACGAAGGCTTTTATGCCTTGAGGCTTAGTTAAAATAAACATCATCACACCACAGTACCCATCCCGTGTTTCGAAAAACTTGTTGAGACTTATTCCCAGGAACGTAAGCGTTATACATAGTCTTTGAGTCTCTGGTTGGCACAAGCCTCTCGTAACTCTTTCTCAGTCTCTCTCTTTGATCTATCTTTGTGTCTCTTTCTCTCTCTCTTCGAGATACCCAATCCAGTCAGCAACGATCTTGCACTTGCATTACTCTCGCTTGGCCAGACGGGGAATCGTGAGTTTCGTCTGCGGTTTACCTTTCTCCAGTTCCCGGGTTAGGCTTCCCGCCAGAGTGGTACGACGAAGCCCGTCCGATTTCGACCATATATTTGACGACGGCGAGTTTGTCAGAGCCCCTCCTCCTCCTCCTACGACTCTAACTGGAGCCATCCCAGCGACTGCAATAGATTCATGTATTTCCCAGTCGATTAGAACATTCCAATTTGGTTCAGCTAGGTACGGAGAGGTTAATATACTCATAATCTATTAACAGTTTCATATATCTATCAATTGAGAATTTCGGATTATTCTTATAGTATCGGCAATAACAATTAGAGTAGAAGTTTTTTGTAAACACCTAAAACGAAAACACTAGTAGTTATAGATGTATTCTCTAAGCCCATAAGGTCAGTAGCTGGTTACAGGTCTTTAGTTAAGTAAAAAGTTATTAGATATACCATATTTAATACAAGTAATAGGATTCAGGCTGTAATTTTGTAATAGCTTCACATATACTCTATAGTCCTTTATTATCAGCTGCAAGAATATAATGTTTATTATAGCATCATATCATTTAATCTCCTATAACTCTATAAACCAGCATATTATATACTTCTAAGAAGTTCGTTTTTAGTATAAAAATCGAGGAAATTTTAGCAATCTACATAATAAATAAATACCTGCAATTATGAAGGTACCATTTTTGTACCTAAGAAATATCTGGGAAAATTTTTTAGAGTAGAAAGAAATCATATAATAAGATGTAGCCTAGGGGTAAACAACCAGCTACTAATACCCAACGGCAACAAAATACAACTTCTCCATCTATCAACCAAAATAATCTAGAGTAGCTAATCTAGATATGATACCCTCCCCGCTCCTTTTCCACCCCCTATGCCTTCTTCTCCTCGACTCCCCACCCCCCCACCACTTCCATCGCCTCTTCCCCCCTCGCACGACTCTCTCATCTCTCAGAACCCCCCCAATCATCCTCCACGGATCCCTCCCGCCGCCCCACTTGAGAACCTCCTCCCTCCACCTCCCCCCGCCTCCCTACTGACCGGATCCTCCCTAAACACCACCTCCCATACCCTCCCTGCAATCGCCCTATCAAATAAATAACTATAATAAGTGGCCCCATACCCGAATAAATGCGTAAAAAACCCCTGCCACGAAGTCTCCTCCGCAGGGGTGGGGAGGAGGTCGAATTTGTGTTCGAGGTTTCGGAATATGGATGAGGAGGAGAAGGAGGGTGAGAAGGAGTGGGAGGAGTGTAGGGATTGATCTAGGAGTGCAAGGATTATTTGAGAATGAGTCTCGGTTGCATCGAGGAGGGAGTCTGTGGTGAGTTTCTGCGTGAGAAGCGAGATAGGTAGCGGGGTATCCGACTCGTAGTGTCTTGCAAAAAGTTGCAGGACAGGCGGGGATTTAGCAAAATGCTCCATGAGTACAGAGGGGAGCTCGGCGAAGTCTGTTGGGCACCTTGTTCCAGCAACATTATGCAATGCGGTACGGCCAAGCATAGAATGCACCGCATGGCCCATCTCATGGAACAGTGTAGTAACTTCCCGAAATGTCAGGAGAGTGGGTTGGGAGGTATTATAAGATGGCGGTCTTGCAAAATTGCAGATCAAGGCGATGGTCGGAAGCTGGTATAACTCTCCCGTATGTGGATTCCTGGCTGAAGCCATCCCATCGTCTTCCGGATCCAGTTCCGAGGAGTCAGAGAGGTCAAGTTCGTCGGGGTCGATGCGTCTCGAGCAGCGGACAGTAAAGTGCGCCGGGTTCTGGTTTTTTCCTTCTCTTTCAAAAAGATCGCAATATACGACTGCGATATGCCCCTCACTCTCACAAATCACATCCAAGAGCCGGACATCGTCGTTCCAAGTCTCCCCAGGGAGAGTCTCACGAGGAACGAATCTCACTCCGTATAAGCGTTGAAATAGCCTCGATAGCCCTTGCATGACTGTGCCGAGGGAGAAGAACTCACTTAGGACGTCTGATGATTTGCGTTTACTTCTTACCGAGTGGAGGAGTTTACTTGCGTAGAACTCTCGGTCCCAGGGTTGAAGTGGGTTGGGGTTACCTTGGGAGTGTTTAATTGCGGATAAAGTGTCCAGCTCGGCTTGTGCTAGAGGGCGATTTGCGGAGGCGAGGGAGGTGAGGAATGTTGTTACTGACTTGGGCGAGCGGGCCATTTTATCTATCAGGGCCACCGACGCGTAGGAGTCGTGGCCGACGAGTTTTGCTAGTTCGCCCCGCAGGGTAAGTAGGTGGTCTAGGAGTTGAATCTGTTCGTCGGAGGAGGTGTGGCATGCGAGATATAGCTCCTTCCGAATCCCCTCGTCCTCCACAGTCCGTAGGGCATGGTTTACTGCCATGCCTATTGTCGGTAATGTGACTTTGCCTCCCCGAGTAAGCTGCCGAACAACCATGGGATCCATCCCCATTAACTGGCTACTCTGGAAAGTCAAGTATGACTTTTTCGGCGCAGCGCCGTTGACGAATAGCGGGCCAATTTGCGCGATTTCGTTTGAGATGTCGACGAACCTCCGTTTTGTCCCCTCGTCGAGCATGACTCCTGATTTTTCGAAGTCCCGGTAGAGGATGAGTCCCACGGCGTGCTCTTCTGCAGACCAAGATGCTACCACGTCCTTGTTTTGTATGGCCTTTTTGAGGGCGAGGTATAGCCCGTCGGTGGTGTTGAGGACATTCATGTACTCGTACATGATCCCGTAGGCATCGTTTGCAGCTTGCACAATCTCGGGTTTGGGGTGGGTCGCCCGGACAAAGTCCGCCATGTCAATGACTCGGCATAGCAGGTCTGAAAGACGGTCGAGGTCTCGGACGATTCTGCGGAGTTGTTCGGGAGTGTCGGCGGAGATTATCTTGGACACCAGACGCTGGGCCTTTGCGAGGGTTTTCTGGGCGTAGATGGAGAAGCCAGTGGGGGAGGTGAGGTATTTGTTTTTAAAAAGCCCGGCGCGGGCGGTATGGGGTTTAGTCTTGGGTGAGTACTGGGCCCCGATTTGGGGGGAGTCACTGCGGTGGAGGACATTAGCCATGGGAGACTTGGATTCTTGGAATGCCTATCGTACAATATATCCCGGAGAGTCTTGTCATCTTGTGCAATTGCCCCTGTGGCATGAGTGGGTGGGTGGAAAGCTACAGAATACTTTGCAGCTATAGACTGCGCATCTGTCCCCACGACTGCGGTAGCGAGGGTCCGCCGTACCTGGCACCTCCTACGGCATTGCGTGCAGATGTTTTTTGGCCAGGCTTTACGGGCAAGGAGCCTGAACATGATTTCGATTGCTGCGAGGAGGAGGAGGGGTGCAGCGCAGTCTCGAACCGTGCAGAGCGGCGGGAGCTGGCTTTGTGGCCGCTGGGGCGTATGATAGGTTATATGGTGAATATACGTACAATGTATAGTGGTGCAGTGTACAGCAGTTTAGACTGTATAGTGGTACAGTGGTATCAGTGTGTGTGGACGGTGGACGGTGGACGGTGGACGGTGGACGGTGGACGGTGGACGGTGGACGTATGTTTCCATGTTTCAATTCAGCGAACGATCTGATAATGGGAACCGCTGGGTCACATGATTGCGCACGGACTTATCAGATCCTGCCGCCCGTTTATGACTCAGCAGCGGCAGGAGCCGTTACTTAGGTAATGAACGTATCACGTGAGAGTCCAAATCATAAATCGCGGGATCGAGATCCTCCCCCTCCGCAGGTACTTGGTACCTATTCATTCCTACATTCCATAAGCTCCCCGCTCCAAAGCCATCTTCGAGCAGCACACTCGGGCTGTCAGGCGGCGCAGGGATCAGCACACTATCGATTGGGTGGGTCAAGGATTTCGATAACCCCGCCAAATCCAGTGTTCAGGGTGTCTGGCCGAAGCTGTTGATGGATCCTGATATTAGGCGGCCGGGAAGTAGAAAGCCCTCTGTTTTGGCTACGACTCATACCCTCCTCCCCACCCAACCCCCCTCCCCCAGGGCAGCCCCCAGGACGCATTAATTCCTTTGATATATATTCTACTCTCCTTCGACGGCTAAAGAACCCTACAGAGATCTCTCGTTGCAAGCATATCAGATATAAGCATACGGAATATTGGTTACCGTATGTACATACAGTACAAGCATTCCTTCGGCATAACTTTAGCGCCTTGCTGTATTGCATATTGCATATTGGGTATGTTTATCGATAAGAAATAACCCCTCATGAAGTAACGTTAAGAGTTGACACTATTTTCCCCAACAAGCCCAAATGACTACTTAATAAACCTTTCCTTGCTCGCTCGATCTCTCTATATAGAAACAAGAAGCGACCTTAGGAAAGGCGTGGGATTTCGCAATGACTCAAGTAGATACCACCTCCTCACTCAATCCGCTCTTCTTCGCATTCCCCGCGCTCACACACAGTTCACAGGTTAACGTCCAGCCAGATCTCAACACAATACAGGAGCTGCTCGATGCCGCGCGAAGTACGACTACACTTGACAATGCACCAAATACTGTTGCGCTCTTTGCTTCAATTCCAGCGGGGTTCCTGAACCCATCCAGTGCGTATTTGAAGCTGTCGAACAAGTGAGTCATTTCATGCGCAACACAATTGCTCAATACACGTCGACTGAGCAGCAATTGGAGTGCATAGGCATAAGGGAAAGAAGTCTTTTCTTCTCGAGAGCGTATCCAGCAGCGGAACAATCTCACGATTCAGTTTCTTAGGTGTTGGTATGAACACGACAGCCTTCCTGTAGGTTGTGTGTTTCCACTAATCGGCTTCCAGACCCTAGGAAGGTGATCAAGACTGGACTTGGCCATGGACCCGAATGCGATCCTCTACCGATACTTGACGCAGAACTGTCTCAGCACCGAGTCCTCAAGGTTCCCGGCGTATCTTTACCAGCAATGTCCGGCGGTGCTATTGGCTACGTCGCTTACGACTGCGTACGATACTTCGAACCTCGTACCGCTCGTCCTCTCAAAGACACCCTCGAGCTTCCCGAGGGCCTGTTCATGCTTTTCGATACCATCGTCGCATTCGACCATCTCTACCAAACCATCAAGGTCATGTCCTACCTCCATATTCCTTCCGAAAACGAAAAGCTTCCCTGCATTTACAAAGCCGCCTGCACAACTATCAAGGACATCCTTAGCACCCTTTCCTCCCCCGATATCCCTCTCCCACCCCAACCCCCGATCAAGCTCGACCAGGAATACACCTCCAACGTTGGCCAAGAAGGCTACGAGAAGCACGTCACAACACTCAAGCACCACATCACCCAAGGTGACATCATCCAAGCCGTTCCCTCTCAGCGATTCTCCCGCCCAACTTCCCTCCACCCCTTCAACATCTACTCCCATCTCCGCACTGTCAACCCCTCCCCATACCTCTTCTACATCGACTGCCTGGAATTCCAAATCGTCGGCGCAAGTCCTGAACTCCTCGTCAAATCCGAAAATGGGAGGATCATCACCCATCCAATCGCAGGCACGGTCAAGCGGGGAAAGACCTCGGAGGAGGACGACGAGCTCGCAAAGACTCTGTCAGACTCGCTAAAGGACCGTGCGGAACATGTCATGTTGGTGGATTTGGCTAGGAATGATATCAACCGCGTGTGTGACCCACTGACGACCACTGTCGATAGGCTTATGACCGTCGAGAGATTCAGTCACGTGATGCATCTTACATCGCAGGTCTCAGGGGTCTTGAGGAAAGGTATGACGAGGTTTGATGCGTTTAGGAGTATCTTCCCGGCGGGCACAGTCAGTGGTGCACCGAAGGTTCGTGCGATGGAGTTGATTGCAGAGTTAGAAGGGGAGAAGAGGGGTGTGTATGCGGGTGCGGTGGGATACTGGGGGTATGAACCTGAGAGTATGGATACATGTATTGCCCTGAGGACGATGGTGGTTAAAGATGGTGTGGTGTATCTGCAGGCTGGTGAGTGCAAAACATCCGAAACCCCCGTAATGTGAATACATGATGAGGGTTTATGCTAATTGAGTGTATAGGAGGTGGCATTGTCTACGACTCTGACCCATATGATGAGTGGATGGAGACGATGAATAAGTTACGTGCTAACATGACTTGTCTTATTGAGGCGGAGCAGAGGCATGCTAGGTTACTAAGCGAAGGGGGGATAGCTGCGGAGAAGAAGGAGATGGAAGTCAGGGAGAGTAAGGAAGAGGAACAGCGAAATCTAGTGCATCCCGGAGGAGGGTTATAAGTCACTTGAAAGGACTCAGCTGATGTCAAAATAGGGCAGCGGAGCTCCTTAGGATACTTTAGTGGTTTCTAGAGAAGGTCATTGAATAAGAGATGTATTTTAAGTAGGCGAGGTTTCTGAACGTCATTGTTGTTCCCAGTATCTAAAATTACTACTCCTTCCTCATAGTAACTTCCAGATAACTGTCTCATATACAAGTCACGATACTTGTATGTACATATATGCATGCAGTTAATTATGCCTTGCAAATACAAGGCCGTTGAATGTGCAAGTAATAACTTCGGAGTATCACAACCACCGCAGTTCACTACAGCTCACCGCCATGGCCACTGCAATGGAGCCCGACTCCCTCCCCATCCCCACCCAGACCCTCTTCCGCCCAAACAAAAAGCGCAACTATATCCGCCGTGCGCGCGCAACCTCCACCTCCCCTGACCCCCCCATCATCGCCGCCTCCAAAGCCACTCTCAATACCTCCACAACCTACATCCCCTGCACCACCACCACTACCGCCACTACCACCACTTCACTTCCCCCCATCCAATCTACATCTGACTCAGAGTCCTTAGCCCACTTCAACCTCGCCTCCATCCTCGCTCTCCGCAAAAAACAATCCCGCCCAAAACGTGGCCTTGACATTGCAGAGCTCGTCCCCAAGGTTTGCTCTACCGATTCAGCCAGCGGGACTCCGTACCCAGAAGATGAGGAGGCGAGGGATACGGCGGAGCAAGAGTTGGCGGCGGTGGTGAATAGATTTACGCATCAGACGGGGCAAGTGCTGGATGTTGATAAGCATATGTATGCATCCCTCCCCCCCCACAAAGAAGTACTCTCCCATTCCACCATACCAGAAATTGCGGTTTCATGATATTCAATTGGCATGAGGTTTCTGTGGCTAACTGACCTAGGGTCGCCTACATAGAGTCGCAAATGGAAAAACGCAGACTCGCATCTACTACTGCTACCACCACAGACCTTTCTACCGCCACCAACCTAATGGCATCCCCATCCACTGTTCACCCCTCTACAACCATTAACAACTCGGCCTTCTGGCAACCCACCCGCCCCATCGACCGCGGCGCCACCCTCGGCAAACTCCACGAAGTCGACCTTGGTGAGGAGAATAAACTAAAAAACATCCACCGCACGGCCGAAGCCACCCGACGTCTCGAAGACACCACCCCTACCACCACAGACGACCCTCAATCCTCATCTAAATCCCGGAAACGCAGACGACGTAATAGCCAAGATATCCAACGCGACAAATTAGTTGAGGAGGTGTTGAAGGAGAGTAAACGTACGCTTTTAACCTTTTATCCTAATTGTTCATCTATACCCCCCCTTCCTTTTTAGGAATATCGTGCTGACATCACCGGAGTGCAAGTCGACCTCTACGACGATGCGCCTTCCCCCTCCCCGCACCCTCCGACGAAGAAGGCGCCGCCGACGACCGGATCGCTGAGAAATTCCGGCGAGAGTTCTTAGACGCCCTCATGAGCCGCAGGAGAAGGAGGGGGAATTACCAAAAGACAAAGAAGAAGGATGATGCTAAGAAGCCGAGGGGACCGAAGTTGGGCGGGAGTAGAAGCGCGAGGGCTGCAATGAGGGAGAGTCAGCTTGCTCAGGGGAGCGGAGGTGGGGCGGGAGTTGGTAGTGGGAATGGGAGTGGGGTGAGGAGGTAGTGGTGTTTTTGTTCGGGAAAGAGGGGAAGGAGAAGAGATAGAAGGAGGGTTGCTTGTGTGCTCTGTTTCATTTTCAATGCTGCATATTGTTTGGGGTAAATAATTGGGAATTGGGATTCTCCTTGTGCTTTTTCTATTAATCTTTTTTTTTTTTTTTTTTTCTTTGACTTATTCGAGGTAAATCATGGAAGAATTTACCCTCATTTAGCTTCTAGAGATGGGTAGTAAATCAAGTACGAGTATTCATTTGTATTCCATTGTTGAATTGTTGCTGTTAGGAGTAAGTAAGTTTGTAGTTTTTCTCGAGGAATATTATTTACTCGTTTCAAATCAATGGCAGGTGAACTTGGAGTTGGGGCTCCCCCTGCTGGCGGTTGCACGGTAGGTGAATTTTTTTTTTTCCTAAATACTTGTTACTCCTATGCGGTCCCATCAGGGGGACCGTGAGGAGCCACCCGGAAACCCAGGTGGATTCAAGGGTAGGGCAAGTTAATCTGCCGAACCCGAGCGCTAGATACAAGACGGACAGGGCTCCATGCTGTCATTAACGGTATAAAATCGATGACCGAGGGGCCTGACGGAGCTAGTCCAGGAAATGAAACCCGAAAGATGAATAAAATTACTGAAAAAGACTGAGACTCGTGAAAGGAAACTCGTGAAAATGTGGGGGCCTGACCATTGCAGACTAGTCTTTTTCCCCGGGACTAAGTGAACTCGTAATATAATAACTTGAAAAAGGCCTCCGTGGCCTCGAAGGTCTCCTCTCCCTCCTTTCTCCAATCCGGCTTGTCTAGCTCCTCCCAACTGCGCTTTTCCCCCATCTCCAGGCTCTATGGGGTATCCACATGAGCAGCTCCCTGACTCTGCCTTGCCGATGTGGTGGAGCCAGCTTTTCTGGGGCCCCTGTTCGTTCGTAAGTGTAGGCTGACAGGGCGTGACGGTCCCATTCCACCCTTGTGACTCCATACCCCGCTCTTGTCCTGGCTTCTTTGCATGCTGCCTTGGAAGAGGCGCGGAGCGCCCCCTCCGTTGCCACTCAAGTAGTATCCAAATATATTCCTAAGTGGGAGTTGAAGTTAGCAGTGCGGTCCGCCTTCTCGTTACCTTCAATACCGATGTGACCTCTGACCCAGGAGAACCTGAAGCCCTTGTTGTACGCATGTCTAACCAGTAGAGATTTGATACCCTTCTCGATACCGGAACGTGGGGGGGTGCCCGTGCTCAGGTTCTTAATTCACTGGATTGCTGCTCGTGAGTCTGAATAGAATAGCGAGTATGTCTGAGTCTTCCGTATGTAGCGCTAGGTGCATGGCATAGAGTTCACTATCTGCAACTGTTGCCTTGTCGCCTAGAAACCCGCCATAGGTGAGGGGGCTTGAGGGGTGGGTGAAGTATGGCTTGGGAGACAAACAGCTCGGAGCTCCCGGGGAGCGACGCGGTTCTCGGTACGCTTGTAAATTTTGAGCTCATACTTGAGTCCAGGCTCCTCGAGTAGCCAGACGATACGTTGGGCACGTGATATTTCGAGCCTGAAATTTCTTACCAATGAACCATGTATTCCCCGCAGTCAGATTTGGATAAACCGTCACCTTCGATTCTGTCCTTCTCTTATGACTCAGAATAACCGTTGGGGTATTCGGCGTAAGAAGCAGCGTTGCGATATTGTGATGCAGATGAAGCCGACTTGTTGATGTTGGATTTCGTTATATATTTGCCATTGATGTCATATTCGCCAGGGCCTCTAATACCGGCATGACACCCATGGCCTGCTATGTAAGTTCACGGTATTGCCAGGCTAGGTATCGATATATCTTCCGCAGAATGTTGCAATTATCTCACATTTGGTGAAGGTTGAATAATAGTGGGAGAAGGTTAACTAATATTTGTGCCAAGCACGCGTGCCTTAGCTCCCGAATCATACTTATCTCAACGTCCTCAAACCCCCAAAATAAAGAGTACCGGTAGCCAGCTCACTCCCCACCTTCACTCCTCAATTCCGTACCAGAAAATACGCAGCAATGGCAGGAGATCACGGTCCTCAGGGTATACCTGCTCTTCTCCCCCTTGAATTCTTCCAACCCCCATCCCATCTCCCCCCGCATGCGTGACCGAGGCTAACATATCGTGCAATGGAATATAGTCCTCCACACGGACCCTGGGCTGATAAAATGGTATCGTACGTCTTTCCATCGAGAAACTAGCAAACACACGCTACGAGGTCGGGAGTATACATATGGGGAAGACTCACAAGATTGATAGACATGCACATGAACCGATACAAATACTTCCGCTGGACTCCCCGCACCGTCAAGCTTACGTTCTGGTATGTCTTTGCCGTGCCTACGGCGTTGGGGTATTTGGCGTTTAAGACTGAGGTTCGTATATGTTTCGTTCTAAAGGGGAGAGGGGGTTCTTGCCCTCTTGCCCTCTTCCCGCCGGAAGTTATGGACGGATAATTCGGAGACTTTTAATAAGGGAGTGAGTATGCGGGGAAGAGAAGGGTTGAAAAGGGAATTGGGGTTATTATCAGCCCTATGCACACCAAACGATGAAAGATGAGGCCCAAATCTTGAATCTGGGCAAACGGCTGACTATCCATGGCAAACAGGGCAAATACAATATGCGAGTAAAGCGACGAGGAGATACCATCTTGGAGTATTAGACCCGGCAGTCAATTCAGCAGCTTATAGCCTCGCAGCTCTCCCACTGCTCAGCAGCGTTGCTATATCACAAAGTGGGCTTAGAGTTGAGTATGGTGGGAACATCAGCAAGAAATATTATTTGCGTCCAGGGACGCCCTGGAGAAAAACCGAAGATTAGCGCTTGTGCGGTTGCGTCCGGACGAGGTGCCGCGTCCCAGACACGACACCTATTTAGTCTGTTTCCCAATGCACTTGGTGACTGCCTCTACGTCCTGATCGACCTTGGTGCCTGCATCTATGTTCTGAACGTCAATGCTATCCTTGTCAGCCTTAGAGATGCAGGCCTTCTGATGCCTCTCGTTTGTGACGGGCTACTATATTGCCTCCTCACATGAACTCCATGTCGCTCGCTACGTTCGCTACCAACGCTAACATCTGACGTTACTGATCCATGGCCGCTAATTGCTCTCTTCTACAATTCTTAGCCGATTTAGCGGCTCATAGCTTGCAAGGTGTAGGGGGGATGGCCCTGCTGTAGATGTCGCTGGGGTAGAAATGTTTAATGTGACGTGCACACAGCTTGTTTACCCAATTTTTTGGTATGTACTAATGTATGTACTGTAATTACCCGGACTGCACCAATAACTCTGCCGCGGCGATAATTTAGATAAAATTTTTGAGTCGAGCTACTTTCCTAGAGATTTCCTTTTCATGCTATAGAACAAACGATAACAGCAAAAGAAATTGCCCCAAAGATTTCGCCATAAAAAATAAGAAAAAAGGACATGATCAAAATGAGTCCATAAAACATCCACAATCACACTCCAGAGTCGAATGAGTTTAGCTTGGTGTTACCAAAGAAGTAAGTAGGTGACCGACCCATGTGCACACAGTTACACAAAAAATATATGCCCATATGCATTGCACTACTCCGTACAATTATTGATATTCGAAGAAATAATTACTAGAAAACCAAAAAATGCTAGGCTAATATAGGCACATTACAACGGCGCCCCCAGAGTATGGTCTAATATAACGGCCCCCAGCTCGCCAAAGACTGAAATTCGGGTCCATACGCACAAACATCATACATATATATCGGGTATCTCGGACAGAATTCCGTTAAAACTGCACTTCACTTCCCAACCCCTCCCCTTATGACAACACCGCAAACTCCGCCACCTGCGCCCCCACCCCCTTCTTCAAACTCTTACTCCCCTCGACCACCAACCTAACCCACCTCCCCTGAAATACCTTCCCCGCAAGATTCACACTTGTCGTATTCCCTACTCTATTCCTAATCTCCAACGCATCATCCTTACTCCACGGATCATTAATCTCAACCTTGTCCGTCTCAAACACCTTCACCCACCCCTGATCGCCCTCATCTGGCTTCCCCGCAGTGCTAGCATATATGCTAAACTTATTCGGGGGTGTCCTCGCCCAGTTGAGTTCTGCTCCCTTGATAGATTTTATCTCGCCAAGGTCGATCGTCAACGCCGCAGGCCTGTCGGTGATGGGTTGCCATGCTGTGGTGTTAGACCCGTCTACTGCACCAACGGGGTACTGGCCTGGAACATGCCCATCGCTGCTAACAATAGGCCTACACTGTGCTAAATTCCCTGGGATCGTCTGACCAGCTAGATCCGCACGGAACGTAGGTACCACCAAGTTCTCCCCCGCTTTAAGGAAGTAATCCCCAGCATTCTTATTCCTCTTCCCTAGACGGACTCTTAGCCTGCGAGAATCTTTCTTCTTATTACCGGACTTCCTGCGGGAGATAGTCGTTACTTCAAGGCCAATGTTGACATCGAAAATGCCTCCGTGAAATTTCATTCCATTGACTTCCAAGCCCTTTGTGAATTGAGGAGTGATCGAAGGGTCGAGGTAGAACGCATCTTCTCTATGTCTGAACCCCGTGAACCCGTGCGTGGCAACTTGCAAGAATCCACCGTGGCCAGTGAGGAAGGTGAATGCCGGGTTTGTGCCTCCATTGGAGAAGTAATCATCGATGATCTGTTCGGAGAACTGGTAGTATGGTTCGCGGAGGTAAGGTTGCGAGCCGTAGAGCATGTAGGTGTATGCACTGCATCCATATGGCTCTAGTTCTGCGGAGTTGATGGCGAAGATTGCCCAGGTCATGGCCGGGCCGTCCGGTGATTGCGCTCGGGCATACTATATGCCGGGGTGTGGGTGTCAGGATATGTTAAACATGGAAGTTGGAGACTTACAAAGTTCATATCCCCGAGTGCCTGAGACTCATTATATCTCCACTCAAGAGGATAGTTCATGAGAACTACATCCGCCTGCTTGATCTCGACGCTTCCGTTCATTCCTTGAAACTCGACTATGATGTTAGCGTCTGAGTCATACGGCACCACCATATTCTCCGCAATATCCCTCCACTTGGCAGGGTATTTCTCCCCGACAAGCTCCGCGGCGGACATGGCTAGATCCATGATGACGATAACACCCGCATTTGTGAATGCTCCATTAGTGATATGGTTTGCATATTCATCCTTGGAAAATATTCAAGTTAGCTTCCCTACATCATTCCTTCAGAGGGCTGGATACTCACGGGATCAGTCATATTATAAACCCAGTACTGTCCATTCGTGGACGCATTCCTCGTAACCCTCCCTTCCCACATATTTGCCACCTCCTTAATAATTGGCCACCCCTTCTCCTTCAACCAAACTCTATCCCCTGTAGAGAGGTAGTAATTCCAATGAGAATGTGCAATATCACTATTCACATGATACTGATAATCCACGCATGGTCCAGTGCCAGTACAGTTCCCAAACCTCGCAGACGTCCATGGATATAATGCGCCGGGCTTATCGTATTTCTTTGCATTATCGAGCGCTTGTGGAAGGAGACGGAGTCGGTAGTTGTTGATTGCGGAGGCATGGTCTGGGTGGAGGACCAATAGACCTGGGTACATCCAGATATCGGCATCCCAGAAAACAACTTCCGAAATGCGTTAGTACATTGGATATCACAAATATTCCTGTGAAGCTGAAGGAGGAAACTCACATCCCGCATAACTATCACTTGACAGCCCACCAACGCTGATACTATTATCCCCAATTCCCGCTCCCTCACTTCCACCCCTAATATTCGCAAGCAAATGGTACAGACTCGCCCTCAACGCAATCTGCAACTCCTCATCCCCCGGCACTACAACATCACTACTGTCCCACAACTCCCCCCATGCAGCATCATGCTCCCTCATCAATTTCTTCCATCCGTACTCCTTCGCCCCCACCGCCGCCATCTCCGCAACACCCAAGGCATCAGGGAATGCATCCGAAGACGCAATTCCTACGTATTTGACTAATGTCACTGACTTCTCTCCATCCACCGTGAGATTCCACTCCTGTGCACTGGTGCTCTCGTTCTTAGATACATACGCCCTGGACTCCGCATTTGAACGAGTGGATAGATCCCTAACAGAATTGTCCACGATGTCCACAGTAGAGAACTCATACGCAGTGACGTTTGAGATCCCTAGTGGCTTAACACTCGTCCAGATCGTAGCTCCATCGTTCACATATCCCTTACCGCCAAATGTAGTCCTCTGCGCGCCTTGTCCATCAAGGATATCCGTGATAGTAAGCCTCGTAGCCTTAGCACAGCTAACCTCCAACTTGACCATTCCTAGATTTATCCTCTTCCGATGCGCTACCACCGTATATTTAAGCTTACAAGTCGGCTCTTCCTCCGGACTCCACGTAACCTCCGTCTCAACAACACCATTTTTCAAAGATAGTGATTGCCTAAAGCTGCTGATTGTGGAATTGTCCACGCCGGGGGCATATGTATGGCCCCTCTCGCTTGTAACAAAGAACGAGCTCCAAGCCGGAATTCCCGAAATCACACTCTCCCCACCTTCCTTCAATAATTCGGGAAAGTTTGTGCCAGTTGTGTTCTCTTGGCTATCCCAGAACCCTGAAATAGTAGTGACAGTTTGACGAAGATTGTCCAATGGCCAACCATTCACAGGCTGCCACTTCCCCGTAAGATTGCGGTCAATCCAGAATCCCATTCCCTCTGCTGGAAGGCGAGAGCCGTGGTATCCATTCGCTACATAGGGCTGCACTTGATATCGGTTAGGGATGAAGGAGGTGGTTGTCAAAGTCCATGTGTCCGCGTCCCACATAGATAGGTTCGCTGACTCTTCGGGTTTATCCGGGTTTGGTGGGGGTGGGGAGGACAGGTGACGGTCGTGGGCGAAACCAGGCGATGAAGCCGAAAGAGTGAGTAGACTAATTGCAGCGAGTGCAAGCACAAGTAATGAAGAACCTAGGATCTTCATTTTGAGCGATCGTGGTGGCTCTACGCCGACAGGTTAGTCGCGAAAGAGCAATGTGCCACACGAGGAAGAGGAGAAACTGAACAGGACTTACCGGATTCCACCAACTTTATATCCTCGTGATCATTTGAGATTGCTCCAAAATTTTGCGACTGGGCCAAGCGTAAGCTTGTGATTGAGCTTCTCGCTTCCTCCGCTTCTCCATCTCCATCACAGCTCGACAGATCTTCTCCCAAGTCAGGGGTTAGTGGCAAAGAGGAATATCTCATATCCGAATTCTATCGTGCCATGCCAAAGTCATGCACCATGTTAATATCAGGCATTCCATCTTGCGGTCCTAAAGTAAGGGGGACCAAAAAAGAGTAAGTGTGGGTAGGGAAAGATCTTCCGCGATGTACAAGAATCAGGTAACATGAAGGAAAACAGCGGGTATCGAAGGAGTCAGTAAGCCAAGCCAGGATAGGATAGGATACTTAGGGAGGGGAGGTATTTTGGAATTGCGGAGATTTGTCCATAGTAGAGTATGTATTGGCTGACGCGGGGAGAGGGGGAGGGGGGGGGGGGGTGTGGTAGTTGTAGATGCTGCAGAGAAGGCGATGTAAATGGGCATCCTCCGTGGCCACTTTGGTGTAGATACCCGCAGCTAGGACTCTGGCAGCATGTTTACCTCGCCTTCAATATCGTCCAATATGTTTAAAGTCGGTGCGAGGGGTTGGGGAGGGGTTGCGAGGCACGCACCGCTGGCGGAGCCCCATCACGACTAGATGCAGAAGAAGGAAAGCCCGCATGGCAGAAAGCAAATATGTAACTCACCACAGCTGCCAGCTCAGCTTTAGCGAAGGTGTCCTTGATGCTATGATGCTTGGTCTCTCCTTCTGTGCTCCAGGGGACAGCGTTCGTCGCAGTTGTGTCAAGGAAATATCACAGAGCTAAGGAGTAGGTAAATGAAGAACCTGTACGGTAGATAAGTACTTTCTTCTCTTCTTCTGCAAAATGCAACCCTCGTCAGGTCCAAAAGCAACGCGACGGCACAAAAACAGCACAGGACTTACAGTTACTGTAGGCACGAGAACACGGGTGACGGGCGCAACGTCATTTCGCTACGGAGTATATATATCTGGAAAGGTCGCGAACGCCTTACATCTAATTTTGGCGTGTGGTGTTGTGCCTTATGATCGGGAACCGGTACTAGTACAGTATAACTATCCTTACTATAGATACCTAGATGTAGATACTGTACGGTACTTGTATGCTGTGTAAGATCTAGGTATGTAAGATCTGTCTTCCAAATAAAATACCGTACAACCAGACCAGCATCTCGTGACCAAATCGTGGGTCTGATCGAGACTATGCATTTATCCCCTCAGAAATAAGCGGGCGCGCTCGCACTGGCACCGCATATTATGCGCCCAAGGAACTGTAGGTACCTAGATCGTTCTTGGCGTTAGCTATAATCGAGGCTTCAGCTCTGGTTTATGATCTAAAGTACTTAGCTCTCGCATTTCTTCTGCCAACCAGCAACACAGTGGGCTGGTTCTTACCAGCTATGTCTATGGATCCATTCATATTCGCCCCATCGTGGAAGCTGAAGGAAAACGTCAGTGTTCGGATGTTCGTTACAATCCTTCTTTCTCTCATCACCTAAACCATTCTGCTGTTTTCATCCGCTACATTTTATTGTGAAGACGTCTAACCGGAGGCCTTCTCCCCTAGTGAATCTCTCGAAGGCACCATTCCCACCCCACCACTCTCTGCCCTCCTCACCGACCCTTCCCTGAAGCACATCGGCTCCAACGATCCCACTTTTCAGGACTACTACGTTACCGTCCAGCTCTTCGCGGACAATAAGCCCCTGGCAGTCCCAGCACAAACCAAATACAAGTCGTTGAAAGGGATTCGGAAATGGAACGAATGGTTACGGCTACCTATACGAGTTGCGGACTGTCCGAGGGGAGCGCAGTTAGCTATGACGGTGTGGGAGCCAAATGGGAATGCACCCGATGGGAGGAGACCATTTGCAGGAACGACCATGAGCTTATTTGAGAATGACAAGTGAGTTTGCTCTGAGCTGTCTATTGTGAATTAGCGTGCCGTGAGACTAGTGGCTAAGTAATGTGCCTTTATGATTTAGTAATCTGAAGAAGGGGAAGCAGAAATGTAAGTTGTGGTTGGGAAGGGAGGCGGATGGGTTGGCGGAGTCGACAACAAGCAGTGTTTCTGATCTGGCGGATGAGATTGAACGATTAGAGAAGGTGAAAGATTAGACAACTTTGCTGTCTCACTTACGTTTTAACATGCTAATTTACAGTATCTTTACAGCAATTGAAGCGGCAAGAATTAGGAGAAATTCCTCGTTGTGAATGGCTCGACCAGCTAGTTTTCCGCGAAATTGAACGCATGAATTCCGGAGCTAAACGAGATGAAATATACCTCACAATCGAATTCCCACGCTATGACTTCCCCGTCGTCTATGCGGATTACGAGTATCCGTCGTCTAAGGCACTTCGGTCCCCAATGACTACTACAACAACCGGGCCACCGGGAACGGGAGTGAAGGATGATGGTGGTGATGACGATGATGACTGGTCAGGGTGGGTATGGGACCCAGAAGCAGAAGCGGATAATCCTTGCGAGTTGAAACATAGACGACTAGTGAGGAGTCATAGAAATGGGCCATTAGATAAGGAGTTGAAGCCAAATGCAAAGATAAGAGATGAGTTGCATGTAAGTTTTTTTTTGGGGGGGGGGCCAGACCACGTAATATGGACACTAAGGAAATGTGCAGGAAATCATGAGATATTCACCAACGCAGGATCTTACAAGCGGAGAAAAGGATTTGTTATGGAAGTTTAGGTACTATCTAACAAGAGATAAAAAGGTGGGTTTTTTCCTTTTTCCCCCCAACATAGGGAGGAATATTAACATCAAAATTTGTCACAGGCTCTCACTAAGTTTCTCAAATCTGTCTCGTGGTCTGAGCATGTGGAGGCCAAACAAGCTGTCTCACTCCTCCCGCAATGGGAAGAAATTGACGTTGATGACGCTCTCGAGCTTCTGGGACCCCAGTTTGAGCATCCAGCCGTCCGAGCCTACGCAGTGGAGCGGCTAAAAAAAGCAGACGATGAGGAGCTACAACTATATCTTCTGCAGCTTGTTCAAGCGCTGAAATTCGAAAAGATACCAATGGAGAATCCCCCTGTAGGCGGCGTTTCTGTGGAAAGAGAGCATGTAAAGCGTGACTCTAGCCTAGCGGAATTCCTGATATCTCGGGCTGCTACGAACACTGTATTGGGGAGTTACTTCTATTGGTATCTAATGGTGGAGTGTGAGGATAAGCTGCGGAAGGGGTTGTTCCAAAAGATAGCATATGACTTCCAGCTAGCACTTTTGAGTATGCAAGATGGTGAGGCCCGTCGGCATATGCTTAAGCGACAAGCCGACTTCATATTTGTTTTATCAGAGTTCTCTAGGACGATCCGTGAGTCAAAAGAAGATCGACCTAAAAAAGTTGAGAGGTTAAAGGCATTCCTCTCTGACCCTCAGAATTTATTACATTCCTTCGACCCGATGCCGCTTCCTGTCGACCCGACGATTATGATCATCGGATGCTTCCCAGAGGACTCCAACATTTTCAAGAGCTCGTTGTCTCCACTGCTGATATATCTCAAGACGGAATCAGGGTCCAAGCATCCTGTGATATTCAAAGCTGGAGATGATCTGCGGCAAGATCAGCTTGTTATACAGATTGTCACACTCATGGACAAGCTACTGCGGAAAGAGAACCTTGATCTTAAACTCACACCATATAGGATTCTTGCAACGAGTGTATACACCGGGGTCATGCAGTTCATCCCCTCCATTTCTCTTGCTGCGTGTTTCGAAGCCAGAAACGGCGGCTCTGTACTTGGCTACCTCCGGAAACACAACCCCGACGATACTGCAGACCTTGGTGTGAAACCGGAGGTTATGGACACTTATATTAAATCCTGCGCTGGGTACTGTGTAATAACCTACATCCTAGGCGTTGGCGATCGCCATTTAGACAATCTTCTCCTGACTCCCACCGGGCACTTTTTCCATGCCGATTTTGAATTCATTCTTGGGAGAGATCCCAAGCCGTTTGCGCCGGCGATGAAGCTGTGCAAGGAGATGATAGATGGGATGGGAGGGGTGAATACTACAAATTTTAGCAAGTTTAGGGGATTTTGTTATACGGCATATACTACGCTCAGGAAGAGCAGTAATTTGATTTTGAATTTGTTTGCGTTGATGGTGGAGAGTGATTTACCAGATATTAGGGTCGAGCCGGGGAAGGCGGCGGAGAAGGTCAAGGAGAGGTTTAAGTTGGAGTTGAGTGATGAGGAGGCAGTAAGGGCGCTGAAAGGGGTTGTAGATGATAGTATGAATGCGCTGGTGCCAATTGTGATTGATAGAATTCATGGATTGGCGCAGATGTGGCGAAGATAATAGGTTTCTTTGAGGTAGGTTGGTGTTTTGGGATAATAGGATGGAGTTGTTGCTATTGTCTATGGTGCCTCTATGGTGGGCTGTATGATAGTAAATGTGGGGGGGTTCTTTTAATCTCACGCATACTTTTGCGAATAACGAATTCAGGGTAATTCATGCTAGCGCTATTATGTATATATCAATCAGATTCCGGAGGCCTTTGTAGCGACAAGCTCAGAAGGCTATAATCAAGCACCGTATTCTGCTATTGTATGTCTAATAATGGTTATTAACCTTCTCTATATCTAACCTAATCACTCCCTTCTCCTCAACCCAATAATCGCTCCCACCCACTATACACAAACAAGCAATTAACCAAAGAAAGCTATTCTTAACTCTGATTCAAATAACTCAAATTCCATGCCCCCCGTATCTTCTACCGCAACCCGTAACCCTCAGCCCAACGCCCCCACTCCGCCTCTTCCTTCCCTTGTATATACACAGCTCGAGGGCGGGGCAGATTAACTTGCCCACCACCCCGGCTCGTTATCCGGAGTATACGTCAAAGCAAGACATAGTTCAATGCCTACTTTATTCCATCTCCAATTGATATTCTACATGTAACCTTATTTACGATCCGAAGCTGAGACATGTCGCAGAAAAACTATCAAATGAAAAAGACCCAACTACTAGCAGGCTGTCCCCAGGTTGATTTCTATTTAACTCTTAATTTCTAGCTTTGTATGGAGAACACCTCTATGAAAGTGATATTTATGTGCCAGAACTCTGTGTTTTTGATGATCATTACATTACGGAGTATCACTTGCATATTAAATTCAAACTGGAAAATAAAACATCTACGCCATCTCATATAACACGCCCTTCCCAGCTTACCCTCTCCCAGCTTGCCCCTGGCGTCGATGGTGGAAGAAAGCGCACCTTGTATGCCGGAGGTGTTGGGACGAGATAATAGGACGATGCATGAATGTGATGACTGCCTGGGCGCTGACGTGAGTTTTCGGGGTTGACGGATAATGGTATGGGTTCGGAAGTAATGTATCTCGGGAATTTGGGTATCTAAGTCGATGGATTGCCTACGTTCTTTCTCTTCCAGAACCAAGCAAGCGGCTTCTCTCATATAGTATACGAATATACTACATTATCCTCGCGAACCAGTGAATGGCGTAGAATGATTTCTACAGGACGCCCGAGTTTCCTCCCACGGCGCTTGCTCACACCATCTTTGGGAGCGCTCTTCTTCCTTCCATTAATATTTAAAAAAATAAATAAAAAAATAAAATCTTCCTTCTACTAGGTGGGGCCCCTGTGATAACCATATGGCTCGATCAATACTTGCAATTTCATCTGTATCTGGAATGTGATACCACTCTTCGGTGTTGAGATCCTCTACCACTTCCCAAATAGCAACAAGAGACTTAAAGCGTGCAACATACTTCGCTGGCAGCCCAGCAGTAGAGAGCTTTGGAAGTGCATCCATGCCTGATTGTGAATCTTATTAGCTCCCGAATGTGGAACCGCAGCTCCCGCGGTCCAATACTCTTTATCCTTTATCCTTTTTCATAATAGTGTCCCTCAGTATATTCATTTCCACCCTTAAGTTTGATAATCCTAGGATGTGGTAGGGAAGGCATTCAATGCAAAGTTGAATCCTCCGTTGCTCAGGACCATCCCATGCTTTCGCCTATGCCTCCTCAGCTGCCTTGCGGTAGAAGGAGGTCCCTATTTTGAGGTATAACCAGCAATTTTGTACTTGATATTAAAGAGTTTTTTTTGGGGGGGGCTTTTGATATTAAGAGATCGGGGGCCCATACCTCTTTTGTTGTTATGCACTTGAGGTATGCCCAGCAAATCTCTATCAATATGAGTCAATAATTTTATCTGCACAGCCAGTCGGTTAGCGTTTCAGCCTTGTGGTATAGCAGTCCCCTTTCCCCCCTCCCCCACATATGAGACAATACCCTAATGCCATCCTTCTCTCCCACATAAATAGTCCCAACTCAACTTCCCCAACTCAACTCCCCAGACCCAGTACGTTAATGAGGTATTCAGGGCAAAGTATGATACGCAGGGTAAAGGGTGACAGCTTCGAAGCCGAAATTGTAGTCGTAGTAAATAGTGTGGATTCGGCGGTAGCCGACGGAGTTGAGGTACTATAGCTGGATGTAAGCTTCAGTAACCGATGGTTTACGTATAGTCTGCAATAGTAATGGGAGACGTACGTTGGGGATAGCATCGTCTGTGGTGTTCTTGAGATCTGTAAGGTTGGATGGACAAGCCTCAGTTAGAGAAAGTTGTATAGCTTGTCGTCATTGAGTTTAATGGATAACATACCGGAAAGAGAGTTGATATTGATCTTGGGTCGCTCTTCGGCCATGGCTTCAGCTTGTCTCGTGAATTGGTTGTTCACGTTTCGACCAAGTCTCAGATGTTGTGATGTTGCCGTCGTTGCCAAGCGGAGCTTGGCATATCTGTTTGTATGTTTGTTATATGTATGCGAGCAGTTTGTAAGAAAGAACAACCTTCAACATCAAGTTGGCACTCATCACGCAGAAGGAAGCAGCCCTGTGAAATTTTCTTCAACGAGCCTGTAGAGCTCGCTGTTCTTTCTTTCGAGCCAGCAGAGCTCACGAAATTCTTTAACGAACCTGTAGAGCTCAGTGCCAGCCTGGATCATACTGACCAAATCAAAGGCTTGTAGTCGTCATTAGACGGACCTGTCTGGACTATCAAGGGTAGCAGAGGACGAAGAGGAAGGCAAACATTGAAGAGGGTCTCAGTACAAGAGGACTCTGATGAGGAAGAACAGCAGGAAGAAGAAGTACAGGAACCAAGCAGACCGAGTGAGTCTAGCACAAGCAAAACCGAGCCAACCTAGCAAAATGCCGACGACATTTCCAAAAGATATTAAGCTAAAAGAGCTCAAACCGTTCACAGGAGAGGCGGCAGACCTGGAAAGCTTCGATAATGGGATCAAGCTCGAGCTGATCCGCCAAAACCTACCGTTATATTATGGAGGGTTTGTCAAGGGAGAACCAGATGGGGAATACAAGTATGTGGATCCTAGGAATAGTGATGGAAGGTCGAACTATGGCATGGAAAGAGACTGTGTGCAGGAATACCTAGCCATGAGGCTAGAAGGAGACGCAAAGAAGTGGTGGGAAGACTACAGCTCTAAAGGAGTCCAAGGAGACTCTGATAGTCCCAATTGCTGGCGAAAACATAGCGATATGAAGAGACCTATATCGGATGGAAGCGGAAATGTAGAAGAAGTATCATTGTACGAGCTTCTGAAGAAGCAGTTTAGCGGGGAGGTAGATGCAAGAGCTGTCGAGATAGAACTTGGTAGGTATCATTGGGACCCATTCAGGAGAGGGGGGTCTACCGAATCTGTTACAGCTTCTCGAACACATATGGAAAGGCTCATGAAGGGAGCTAAGAAAACTGATGAGTTCAATAGGATGCGGTGTATCAGAAACGCCCTCCCAAATAATATCAAGACGAAGACTGAGATCGGAGAATCTGAAGAAGAGTTATGGCAGAGTATCAGGCAGATCCACACAACCATGGAGATTGATGAATTGGACAAAGGTATTGCAAGCTTAGGAGTTCAAACTTGCACCAACTATGGCAAGCAAGGCCATTCAGCAGATACGTGTAAAAAGAAGAAGGAGGAGCAGTCAGGAAGTACGCCAATGCATGCAATCGCTGCGGACGTCAAGGGCATGTCGCTAATACCTGCTTTTCGAAGAAGCATAAGGACAGCTCAGCCTTGCCTGAACATACAGCGGTAAGGCACCAGCAAATGTTGACAGAAGAGCAGCCACAGCAGAAGCCATATCAAAGGCCGCATAGTAGGCAAGTTGGAGTTGGAGGGAATGCAAGCAAGCTGTGTTACCGGTGTGGCCAGGAGGGGCACCTAATCCGGGACTGCAAACATTAGCCGCAACCTCACAAAACAATATCAATGTTATTCCAAACCTCACGATACCAAGCAATACAAGCAAGGCAGGCAAGTATGAAGGAAGTTCAGTGTTTTCCTTACCAGTTCACTGTTTTCCTTATCTTTAGCGGAAAGGTATGCGAGGGAGAAGGCAGTTCCATTAAACCTTGCGGCGAAGCTCACCCCACCAACAAAGCTTGCCTTACCTGTGGGGCTTACTTTATCAACTAATCTCGTATTACCGGTGATGTGCAGATACAGGCAGGTTCTGTAGCATTAAAAATTGGCATGAGGGACTTGGTAAACGAAGTGGATTATCTAGGATAGTGCTAAGGGGCATTTTTGAAAGAGTGCACATACGTGGTAGTGACGGCGGTGGTTCAAGTGGCAAGGATGATGTAGGATGTAGTGAAAATTGCGAGGATAGTGGAGAGGAGGAGTAGGTTGGCAGCTGTACTAACCTCATTCGATATATAAGAGGCAAATCTCCCTCCGTAGCTAGTTCATCGCCTTGCACAAGCAACTGTTCCTCAATTATGAAGTCTTCTGACATTATATAGACTTCCGGATTAATAGCTTTCGGGTATAGAGATAGTTGTTTCATCGACGAACACCAGTGCCAGAAGAAATATCTTCCTGAACCGCAGGTAGTGGTTGTGGCATTTTGGCTGAAGCAGAGCACATGGAGTAAAATAAAACCAAGAGGTAGGGGTGGACTGCAACGTATTTTGATGATTTGCACCCCCGGGTACCTTCAGTATTTCGGTGTTGCAACGACTTCCGGATCGGGCTTGTGTAACCTTGGGCTCGAGCCCTGGCCCAGGAGTAACTGGGTCGCTGGTAGGCGCGATGATAGTGGACTCTACTATGGATCGGGTATGTTACATAGGCCTGGGCACGGGGTGTCTCGAGACAGGATTGGGGCTAGTCCCGATGTTCCAGGCCTCGCGGGAGGCCCGGTCCTGCCGCGAGAACGGTTTGTTTTCTCGCGGCTGGCCCGGGCCCCGCGGGAGAACACGGGAGCACATAATTACCCAAGTAAGTAAAATTTGTGTATAGTAGGGGTAGTCAATTGTTATTTGCTTTGATGGTTATGTCAATAACGAAGCGCCTTGGCAGAGCTAAAATCCCAAAAACAATTGACCACCCCCACCCAGCGCTCAATTAAATCTTCAGTTAAGCCTGCTTAGTAATATCGAAATCAACTTCTCTCAGCAAACATCGAAATCACTCCCTCAGCTTCAAATTATGAACAAGGGACATTTTGACTCCAATAGCGCATTGAATGTGGGTGCATTATCTTCACTGCGTACTCCTTCACCTGACTGTTCCTGTAGTTTTCGTGCATTCCTCCATGCAATCTTCATATTTTGCACCTTTTCCCCAATACGCTTCACAGTGATATCTTCATTCGCTCCAAAAATCTGCTCTTTTATATCCTTGTGCCATGCTGATTGCTTCCCACGCAGACTCTGCTGGTTTTCTTCCATCCAACAAACCAGTCGTTCTACATCTTCCTTCACCCAATTTCGAACCCGATTGGCTTTTGGTTTTTCCGATGTCATTGATGTGTAGTGCGATGTTGGATGGTATTGGATGTTGAAGTGTTGTGTGGTGTTGTGGTGTTGGGTAGGTAGCTTGGCATGGTTTTAGGGTGTTATGGCTTTTCCATTAGCTCGTCAAGGGCTTTTGTCCCTTGACCATCAAGCATTCCATAAAAATTTTCATAACGCCTTTGGCCAATCAGAGGTGCCAAGGCTCTTGCCAAGGCGCTTCGTTATTGACATAACCATCAAAGCAAATAACAATTGACTACCCCTAGTAGATACTAGTCTGGCTTGCACTAGCCCCTCCCCAACGCTGAATAAAGAACGCAAGGAAATACAAAGTGGGAGTAAAGTACTAAATGAGATTAGACATTACGCAGAAGGGCCGTCAACATGTGTAGTCAACATAAAATTTCAAACACATCAGCACTGACGAACATGAATTGTACTTGATAAGTGATATAATTAAATTACATCAGCGCTTGCGAATATTGCGAATATGAATTGTACTCAACAATGAAATATCACTATAGGAATTCTATCATAACTGTAAGTCTAGGTGGAAAATTAATACAGCTTGCGGAAGACATATTTCATGAACTAAGTGCAGTACGGCGAGCAGCTTCCCGGAGTCGTAGGCTCACCGGTGGAAAATGAAGAGTCCGATAGAGATTTCCCTCAACCGCTACTGGACTCTGAAGACTCGGAGCTCTCCATAACTTCTACACAACTGCGAAGACTTTCTCCAATGTATTCATTCAAATACCACTAAAGCTCATCAAACTATGGTGAAGGGCAACATACTATTGAGGTTTTTGTAATCAGAGATATTGTTAGTATATATATATCCCTCGATAAAATATAAGTGGTACAGATGACCGTTGACTCTATTGTCTTATTGTGCGATAACCTCATCTAAACTGCCATGCTTTATTAACTACATTGCATTTTTGGATTGACAATATCCAATCAGTGAGCTACTATGCATTTCAGACAACTTAGATGCACCTAATATTCGAATTTTGAAGGGATTTAATATTTCTACTTCTGAGTGTGCATGGCCTGATATTGTGCAGTAATATATCAGACTTAGATGGCCGGCATATGTATCAGGTGGCAGGTCGCCAGAGTCCGCAACCCTACTCTAAGTACCCGGTGGATGGTCATTAGAGTAATGGTCATGTGTCTAGTTTAGGGTAATGAGCTCACCCGATAGCCACATTATCTAAATTATCAAAATACTGTAAGCAATCATTTTTCTCATACTCGCGGCTGGCCCGGCCATTCCGTATTCTCCCGCGGGGCCCGGGCCAGCCAGGAGATGGGTGGTCTCCTGGGGGGCCCGGAACAGCTACATTGTCAATCTGGCCAGATGATCATGAGGTTAGTGCCCCATGTAACGGCGAGGCAACCAAGGGGTACGGGGGCCAGGAAAGACAGGGCAAGGGCAAGGGGCAAGGGGCAAGGGGCAAGGGTCAATAGTGCGCCCTCAAATCAGCAAAATTCCCGGGCAGGACAGAACATATACATGTTCCTGCTCTCCTTGATCATGTCAATCTCCCATGCCTGGGACATCGCATGCCTAGAACATCGCATGCCTGGGACATCTACGTTCTTAATTTAATGTCCAAGAAACATCAATCGCATCTCTCACTTGTGCACGATATCTCTATATATAGATATCTATGTACGTGCTCTCGCTCTTATTATCTAGGCGAAAACAACACCTATTCCTGTAATCAAGCTCTTTCTTTTGCCGGCAATGTGTTCCAGAATTAGATATAGCCTTAACTCGAGGCTAGAGACCGAGCAATAGTTCTGATTTCCTGCAATCTCTACCTATCGCGCCTCGCCTTCCTTCACATACAATAACAATCCAGGCCTCCCGATCCTACTCCTCTTCTCCATCAGTCGGATACCCTAAACTATACTCGTCTTCGTCCACGTCCACCTTAATCTTTGCTCTCCTACTTTCTTTTTTTCCCTCATTCTGCTCCTTCCGCCACCGCCAATAGGCTAACCTATATTGTCCCGTACTCGCTAAATCCCGTGCCAATGGCCCCAGTGATAAGCGTAAATGATTCCTCCTCGGGCGAGGGGGAAGGGCGAAATCTTTTCTGGAGAGAGTTAGAGTGTGGTTTGTGTAAGATTACGAGGTTATATGAGCGAGGAATTGTGAAGAAATCGAGTGTGTATATTCAAATAGATAGTAGAGTTATCTTAGGTATCGCTATAGACTTATTGCTACGGTCCTAGTACTCTCTGCAGAAGAAATCCCATTTTTCCTACGACATATCCAGCTCCTTATATCCTGCTTTCCCTAATTGAGACCGGCCTCTTTGGGATCCTTGATCCTACCCTGGTTTCCGCAGAATTCAAACTGTCCTATCTCAGCTAGCGATGTTTCATGGGCCGAGAGTAATTCCAACAGTTTGGCGATAGGGGTAAGAGGGGCTGGGTCGGGATGGATACGTTAGCTTGTTTCGAATTGATGGGAGAGGATACAGATACTTACAATTCGTGCACCAACCTGGTACAGTATACTCTCGATATAAGAATATCGTCCGGCGGGGGGGGGGGGGGGGGGGGGTATATTCTTATATATCGAGTATATTCTTATATCAAATATCAGGGTAACTACTAAAGGTGTACATCAAATAAAAGAATTAACGTGAGGTAGAGGAAGAATTAGGTACAGGACGACCAGGAACAGCCCCAGATGAAGTGAAGAATGCAGTAATGACTGTTTGCTTGCTTTTCCTTTTGTCTGCCAGTTGTGCAGCCTCAATGCGCCGGCGTTCGCGATAATAGAACTTTTCCGCAGCCTCACCAAGGGGGTCTGATTGTAGTCCATATAAAATAAGAGTCTCAAGGGCTGCTAGGGCTTGATGATGCGGAATGGAGGCAGCTTCGGGTTGTTCATCATCATCTGAATCCTCTCCGGAACTGTTTGATATGTTGCAAGAATTCTTTCCTCTAAATCTTCCTCATTGTCAACTACCTCTTCATCTTCCGGAGCAACGAATGCTTGAACCATTGCCAGTGTTGGAAGACTTTGAGGCATCAGAACTCGAATACAATCAAAGATCTCTGCCTCAGAATCTTCGGGATCATCAACTTTGGGCGGTTGCTGTGGAGCCGGTCCATGGATCTTGACTTGACTTCGGGATGCTCCAATGTAGAGCGTTTAACTCCAACTTTCCATGCTTCCACAGCCCAACACATTGCATGAAGAACATTGATTGTTGCATAAGGTTCATCTCCAGTTAAATTAACCTCCGAGTCCACCAGTTGAATAATGTGCCGGATCATAGACCGCCGGTAGTATGCCTTCCATGTCCGAATAATTCCTTGATCCATTGGCTGATATCGAGATGTACATAAGGGGGGTAACCAAACAATTCGAACGTGAGAAAGGCCTTCATTGCCACCAAGATCCTCCACAGCATTTTCATGAGGCCGGAAATTATCTAATAATAAAACCACAATATGTCCTCGTGCTCTCATACGGAAATTAAACCATTCTAACCACTCTCTCATAATAACTGTATTGTTCCAAGCTGTAGAATTTGCATGCCATATGCAACCCAAAGATGTTTTTTTGTTGATATTCTTAAAGGCTCGAGGGTTCATAGCATGCCCAATAATCCAAATAGGTACCTTATTTAAGAGATAAAGGAGGGAGGTATAGGCAGCAGTGAGATCCAAAAGTCCACTGAAGGATAATACGAATGAGCGAAGTGAGATTGTCACGTAGAGAAGAGTATATAGAAGTGAAGAGATGTATTACAGGGAAGAGATGCGTTGTTATGTAATTGTTGTCTCTATCCAACAGGAAACGAACGAGATATATATACATGAATGAACGTACATAAGAAAGTGAAGAAGAAGAAGGACATATGAGTAGCACGCAATGCCTGTGAAGGCCGATGCTTGCCATATGATCTGCAGGCCAGAGCACGCAATGCCTGAGAAGGCCGTTGCTTGCCATAAGATCTACAGGCCGAAGGTCGCCGTTGCTTGCCATAAGATCTGCAGGCCGAAGGTCGCCGCGTGTGGAATAGCAAGGCATGGGCGGAATGAATGAATGTACGGCATTCAATCACTAACACCTTATCACTTCCATCTGCATTCCCACACATCATAGCAGTAATTCGTTCCTTGCTTTGTTTAATTCCAGACTCTGCTGTTGTCAATAAAGTGTAAATTGGTGAACGTCTCCAAAATAAGCCTGTTTCATCCATATTATATATATCCCGACGCTCATAATCCATCAATATCGATTGAATATTTTCCATCTGTTTTTCTACATCTTCACCAATAACTACAGACCCATCCTCCTCCCCATGATAAACAAACTTCTTAATTCCATACCGATTCTTCCAGTTGGTCAACCATCCTTCCGAAAACTTTGGCATTGGGGTAGCTGTATATTCTACCAAAATTGTGCTGCCTTTTCTTGCAAAACCAGGCCTGTAATCGATATCTTCCGATGTTGCATAGCTTGTTGCCACTCATATAGTGCATTATCCAGCTCTGGATACTGTCCGGTTCGGAGGCGCTTTCGATCTTGATGGCTATGTTGTACTTGTTGTGGGTCTAGTGTGCTAGCATCGGATGGACCTCGAGGTCTTTTGGTCGGATTCAAAATCTTGCTAATTTGCGTCAAACCAACGTTTGATTCCTCGCCATGTAAGATCAGGATATGCATTTGCATAGTCATATATCTCCTTGCGTTCTTCTTCAGTCCACCCTTGACGTTTCAATGCACTACTAGCAGGCATATCGAATTAATTCCGGAGTTCGGAGGTGGTATTGAAGGTGTATGTAGCCGTATTGTATGTCGCGGTATTGTGTTTTGCAGCGTTGTGTGCCATGGTGTTGTGTTGTCGCTTGTGCGGGGTATTTCTTATCGATAAGCCTTCCTATTACAGCTAGGCTGTTCACATTATTACCCAATCAGGTACTCTTTGTATAAGAATACCTTAGTAAACAACCTCGAAAAAATAAGAATATTTTTCTATCAAATATATTCTTATTTTGTATGGGGTCGGGGGGGGGTATATTCTTATATCAAGTATATTCTTATATCACATATTCTTATATCAAGAGTATACTGTACATTTCTCGGGGTTTTTTTTTTTTTAAAATAATTGTTACTCCTATGCGGCCTCGTTAGGGGGGCCATGAGGAGCCACCCGGAAGCCCGGGTGGATTCAAGGTTAGGGCAAGTTAACAAGATAACTACGAATAATGAGAGGGACTGCCTGAAGGTGACGCTGAACTAATGGAAGGATAAATGAACTAGAAGAAAAATCAACGACTGGGACTAAAGAGATTCGTAAATATCCGGCAGATGAACTGGTGAACCCGCATATGAACTCATGAACCATCGAAAAACTAGGTGAGCTCTTGATAAAGAAATCTGAAAAAGGCATCCGTAGCTTCGAAAGTGTCCTCCCCCTCTTTTAACCATACCGGCTTGTCCAGCTCCTCCCAGCTGTGTCTATCCATGAGCAAAGCCCTTCGGGGGTGGTTGAAGCGGGGGCAGTCGAATATAACGTGGTTACCAGTCCCCGAAGGGTGCCGGCATGCACACTCTGCTGACTCTGATTTACCAATGGAGTAAAGCCAGCTCTTTTGTGGACCTCTGTTGGTGCGTAGCCAGGTGTAGGCTGATAACGCATGTCGGTCCCACTCCACCCTCCTAGCCCCGTATACCGCCTTCGTTCTTGCCTCCTTCCGAAGGGCTTTGGAAGCCGCCCGCAGTCCTCCTTCTGTTACTGTGTGTACTTTTCCCGCGATAACGCCCAGGTGGGAATGGAAATTAGCTGTCCTGTCTGCCTTCTCATTGCCCTCGATGCCCAGATGGCATCTGACCCGTGAAAGCCGGAGGTCCCTACGTGGGTTATCCGACAGCAGGGCTTTAATCCTCCGTTCGATGCCAGATTTGGGGGGTGAGCCTGTGCTCATATTTCGGACTGTTTGGACTGCTTTCTGAGAGTCTGATAAGATTGCGAGCATGTCCGAATCCTCCTCTTGTAGCGCTAAAGCCATGGCGTGTAATTCACCGTCTGCAACTGTCGCATGGTCTCCTAGGAAGCCCCCATAGTCCGCCGGGCTACCGCCTTTCCGATCCTCGCTATGCACTCCACTCGCAACTCCCCTCCCCCGCCCTGTGCCATCAGTAAAGCATACCCTCCAGCCTTACATTTCTCGGGTGGTGGCAGAGTACCTCCAAACCTCCACAAATCCTGACAATGTACCTGCGTATGCAACGACTAGGTCCGGGTGCGTGCGGAAATAATTGAGGCGTCCGGTGTACGATGAGCCCGTTGAATCGTCCGAGGAGTCTCGATCATCATTAGCTGCATCTAGCACGTCTTTGCTACACCCCGCCATGTGCTTCTCCTTATAGTCCTGTTTTTCAAAAACCTTGATTAAAACCACCGCCCTCACTTCGCCCTGGGTCTGCTCTAGCCAGTGTCTCGCGTCTCTGATCAATTCCACATACGTCTCGCTCACGCCAACTTCCACCACGAGCACCGGAAGCGGAGGACACAAGTCTGGCCCCCCGTGGGGATCAGTTATCCTTTTGAATATCTGGACATCTGCTTCCTGCGAACCTCCCCTCATTATAAGCAGCTTCAACACCAGAAACCATGATCGGTTGGTCAAGAAGGTAGACCAAGTACTCAACACAACAGCACAAGAGGACGAGCTCCAATGGGACCCAAGCAAGGAGTCGAGATTAGATTTCCATAAGAAGGGCAAGATCAAGCACTGCAAAACTCTAGGTATCACCATTAGCAGCAACCTCTCATGGAAAGCACACATCATCGATAGAACATCCAAGACAGAGAAAATGCTGAAGGTTCTCACTAACCTAGGTAACCAAAATGGAGGCATGAGCCCGTTGGCTTTAAGAACACTCTACACCAGCTGCATTCGAAGCATCTTCACATGGGGAGCAGAGCTATGGCAACCCCAACATCAGCAGTTCCTACTTCCAATGCAACGTCTATGTTAGGGGCGAGCCAGCGATATGGGGATATCTGTCGGCATATCGATATATTTGGAGCCTGCGAAGGCATAATCACTGGTCTCGGGCCTAACTGGGCTACACGGAGCATATAGCGAAGAATATAGACTGATTCATTCGATAAAGTAAAGTAACCCAGCGATACAAGACTTCGCTTGAGTCTTAGAGAACAAGAACTAGATACAAGACGTGGGCAAATATATAGGAAAGCGGGGTTGACTTCAGGCCACCCACCATCGGGTGGCGCCGGCCCGGTCTGCATAATCTCAGCCGTAACAGTACTCCCCCTCTGCTAGAGGGCGTCCCGACCGACCAACTTCACCATCCCTCTGATCCACGTGCTCATGTTTTCGACATAGACAATGGGGCGTGTTCCGTGCGTTTGGTCAACCCCGACAACATTGGACACTTGGTCCACGACAATATTGGACACTTGGTCCGCGATAATAGCGCCTAAACAGTCTTGCACATTCTGTGGGGACCCTTGGCCTGTAGGGAGGCTCGGAAGGACGGGGGTATTCTCTCAAACATAGTGGCGTCATGCCAATGCTTAAACATCAGACCGGGTGGCTTCACTTCTCTGGCGACTCGCCATTGATCCGCTTTCCGTGACATGTGGATCAACTGATCCGGGGTATCTCAAACATGAGGTGCAACATATATATGGATCGTAGATCCGGAACATCTGAAGGATCGGTAGATCCGGGGTAATCTCATAGGGGGGGGTATTCCCACATGCCATTGCCATTAAAAACCTCTGCGCGGCAAAACCCTGTGGGAAAAAGCCAACGTCACAGGAAAAGGTTCAATGCATGCTTTCCCAGCTATCCAACCCGACTTGCCAGTGCAAGGGGGGGGGGTCGTGGTCATTTGCACGCTCGTGGTGCTCGTTCGGATCTTCTGCGCTCGCAGCGCTCGTTTGGGTCTTTAGCACTCGCAGTGCTAGCTTGAGTCTTCGCCCAAGGCGGGGGTCTTTGAGCTTATGAGCTCGAACGGGGCTTTTGAGCTTTGAGCTCGTTCGGCGGGTCCTTAGAGGCACGTTTGGGGCCTTAGATGCTCGTTCGGGGCCTTAGAGGCACGTTCGGGGCCTTATAGGCTCGTTCGGGGCCTTATAGGCTCGTTCGGGGCCTTATAGGCTCGTTCGGGGCCTTAGTAGCCTGGCTAGGAGCATGTCGCTCGAGATCTAAGACTTAGCAGATCCGGAGATCTCAATATAGGATTAGTAGGTCATTTAGAACAAGCTAATAAGCATATAGGAGGGGGAAATAATTATTTCCGACGTCGCTCATATAGCCAAATAATCCAGCGACATTCCTTAAGCCATGTTCCGCCCTTGGGGGGATCATCCGACAGTGTAGGTAGCGAGGGAGGAGTGATTAGACCCAGAATCACCGGTCCCTTTGGTCAAAGCGAAGTAATGTTAGGGGCGAGCCAGCGATATGGGGATATCTGTCGGCATATCGATATATTTGGAGCCTGCGAAGGCATAATCACTGGTCTCGGGCCTAACTGGGCTACACGGAGCATATAGCGAAGAATATAGACTGATTCATTCGATAAAGTAAAGTAACCCAGCGATACAAGACTTCGCTTGAGTCTTAGAGAACAAGAACTAGATACAAGACGTGGGCAAATATATAGGAAAGCGGGGTTGACTTCAGGCCACCCACCATCGGGTGGCGCCGGCCCGGTCTGCATAATCTCAGCCGTAACAGTCTAGAATATCAAGCCCTACGAAAGATCACAGGAGGGTATCACGGGTCGAGCCATAAGGCACTAGGTTGGATTTCTAATATTGAACCGCTACAAGATAAGATAGAGGACATGAAGCGGTGCTGGGCAGCAAGAGCGGTTAGGACAGGTGACCAACAAATTAGGGCATACATCGAAGCGGATACTTCATGGTCCCAAAGCAATGATCTACACCACGCGAGAACCCCGATATCCGAAGCCTTCTATCTAAACGGCGGAACCTCGAACGAACTCTCATGGGGCGATAGAGAGGACACCACACCCTTCCCCATTATCCACAAGGTAATTATGGACCCTAAGTCTGAGCTCTCCAAACAGCTAGGCCCATGGGCAGCGGGGATAGGCTCACTCTTAGAAGAGGGTTGGAGGACATGTTACACAGATGGCACAGGAAGAAAAGGGGTAGTAGCGAGTGGAGTCCACAGCGAAGACCGGAAAGGAGGTACAATAGAGGTTTATGGTGGCTATTTGGGCGACCAAGCAACGGTAACAGACGGCGAACTCTTTGCGATACAATTAGCCCTACAGAAGGAGAGTGCGGATATGTTGGCAATCTTGTCTGACTCTCAGGCGGCAATACAGGCGGTGCATAATATGAGTTCGGGGTCCCCACCTAGGTCTGGCATCGAAAAAGGCATCAAATCTCTCATCACCTCTAATCAGCACAGGGACCTCCAGATATCGTGGGTCAGAGGCCATCTAGGCATCCCAGGGAACGAGAAAGCGGACCGATCGGCAAGTCTACAGTCACACCTAGGGGAATTTGTAGGCAAGCAATGCACGATAACAGAAGGAGGACTCCGCGCAGCCTCTAAAGCCAGGCGGAAAGAAGCAAGGACCAAAGCGGGCTTTGGGTTGAGGAGAACGGAGTGGAACCGTCATGCCCTATCAGCCTACACATGGCTACGCACGGATAGAGGCCCCCAACGAAGCTGGTTACACCACATCGGCAAATCGGAATCAGCAAATTGCCCATGCGGCCATCCCACCGAAACTGGAGAACACATAGTCTTCAAATGCCCACGCTTCAACCGAATCCGCAGTGATCTGCTAGGGGGCAGGGGTAGCTGGGAGGAGCTAGACCTGCCAGACTGGAGAGAGGAGGGGGAGGATAGATACGAGGCCACGGAGGTCTACTTTGGGCTATTATACGGAGAGTCAGCTTTATTTTCAGTTCTATGAGTCCCCCTTTATACACGAGTTCCCTTTGTTTAAAATTTCACAAGTTATTCCTCTTGTTAAGTCCTTCTAGTTCTGCGCATCGGGGGTGAGGCTCAGTCAGGCTTCCAAGTCTTCGGCCAGTCCGTTAATGACAGCATGGGGCCCCGCTTCGTTATATGTATTTAGTTCTTGCGTGGGGTTGGCAGATTAACTTGCCTCTCCCTTGAATCCACCGGGCTTCCGTGTGGCTCCTCATAGCTCCACGTTGGAGCTGCATAGGAGTATCAAGTATTTAAAAAAAAAAAAAAAAAAATTCCTGCGAACCTGGCCATGGTTCATGATAAATTTCGCCGGATGGAAGGATAGTAGGTCCAACCGAGGGCAGGGCAACGGTGATTGCGGAAGAATCGAGGAGAGTCTCCTCGGAGGAATCGATGATTTCTTTGCGGCGTAACCTGACTCCTCTCCATCTGCTTTGGACACTTCTGCATCTGCTCCTAACTCCTCCAAATATCTTTTCGTGTATTTTCTGGAGTTGAACTACTCTCTGAAGAACATAGTGAGTCTCTTGTCAATAATAAGGAGCCATCATTACCGGTAGAACTGTCTGATGAGTATCTAAAGACTGGCTGACCATCTAACCGATGTGCTATTTTTGGTAGCATAATTTCATTGCCACTTTCAGTGCTAAGAGCTAGAGTTGCTTTATTTCGTTGCGATCCTGGTAGGGGTAATGTGCGTAGCTTGATTTTGAATACAACCTCATATGGTGTATATCCCGTAGTATGTAGAATGGACCCGGATTACATTAGATAAACTCAGACGCTGAACGTTCGTTATGTGGTGGTATAGGTATGGCCTAGTCTGATTATACTACCCCTTGCAGAGGGTACGGCCAGTGGTAAGCAAGTCTGACTCGTCTGAGACCTCTGGTGCACTTGCATATTGACCCGGTGGACGGTCATATGTTTGGTTGAGGGTAATGAGCTCACCCGATAGCCACATTATCTAAATTATCAAGATATCATAATTATCAAGATATCATAAAGAACCATTTTTCTCATACTCGCGGCTGGCCCGGCCATTCTGTATTCTCGGGGCCCGGGCCAGCCAGGAGATGGGTGGTCTCCTGGGGGGGCCGGTCCTCTCGCGAGTTTAATTTTCTCGCGGGGGGCCCGGAACAAATCCACCTGGGCTTCCGGGTGGCTCCTCATGGCCCTCCTAACAGGGCCGCATAGGAGTAACAAGTATTTAAAAAAAAAAAAAAAAACCCCACTACCTACTTATAGTCTTATAGGCTTGCTCAGTGCCTTTTAGGCTCGCTCAGTGCCTTATGTGCTTGCCTTATATGCTTGCTCGGTGCCTTATAGGCTCGCTCAGTGCCTTATATGCTTGCTCGGTGCCTTATATGCTTGCTCGGTGCCTTATAGGCTCGCTCAGTGCCTTATATGCCTGCTCGGTGCCTTATATGCTTGCTTGGTGCCTTATAGGCTCGCTCAGCGCCTTATAGTCTGGCAATACAGGCTTGCTCGGTGCCTTGTAGGCTTGTTCGTGCCTTACAGGCTTACTTCGGACAATATATGCTTTATAGGAGCAAGCCTATAACGTACCGAGCAAGCCTATAGGCACCGAGCAAGTATATAAGGGGCTGAGCGAGCCTGCAAGGCACCAAGCAAGCATATAAGGCACTGAGCAAGCCTATAACGAACAAGCGTATAAGGCACCGAGCAAGCATATAAGGCACTGAGCAAGCCTATAAGTAGGTAGTGGAGCAGGCTGCAAAACGTGAGTTGAGTCCAACATCCAAAATGCCAAGCCCGCTATACCTTCAAAATACTACATTCCCCAACATTTATAACGTGAAGGGTATAAATTGCCCTAGAAATAGATCCACTTGCACCCAATTGCTCTCGGAGCATCTTTATAAATATTTCAAAATCAAGGAAAAATTTCTAGCCAAAGAAAATCCTGCTCCGAGATCAAATTGCTGCTCCCAGATAGTACTTGATATTTTTGCTCTCATGACCAGACTCTTCGTGCCTACGCTATAAATCAAGAGTCAAGCCAAATCCTGTCCGACTCTCAAAACTAGAGATAATACCAAATCGAGAGTTAAACCAAATCCTGTCCAACTCTCAAAACTAGAGATCATACATTCTCAAATAAACGATTTGTTATGACAATTTGTACGCTTATGAAATATGCAGCTCAAAACAACGCTAGCTCCGAAAACAGGCTATGCACGCGCTAGCAACTCCGAGCGTTTTGAGCTCAGTTTCAGAGCGGACTCTTGCAGATAAAAGTTATCACCGCCAAGAGTCTGGGACCGAGAACAATTGTCACCCAACGTCATAGGCACGACTTTGGCGTCTTCTTCAAAAGTCAAATAGGAAGCGATACATATAGTAACAGAGCGGAACGAGCGGAGCACGAATATCTATTATTCGGGCTCTATTGAAGTGAGCTACCTACACAATCCCCAGAGGGTCGAGTTTTGTTACGACACGGGTCGATTTTTCCAATGTAGCAACCGTATTCACCGGTAATTGGTGGTGGATACAATGGAGGCTCAGACTTTATAGAGTAGCGCGTTGCAACCCCAATAGCAGCGCAAGACCTCGGAGTGGAAAGTCAGAACACCTAATAGCAAATTGGCGAAGGCGGTTGTGATTCACGGGGTCCCCTGCCAGAGACCCAGGCAGATATTATACAGGATGTAGTAGTGAGAGGGATTATGGGGGCACGTTGGCTCTTGGGAGGTAACCGGAGACTTGGGAAAGCCACCAGCTCCGTGGTTGTGTTTTTTTGACAGGAAGTTAGCCATTGGGAGTCACCTGAAAATGAGGGCACGCTGGCTCCCGATTGAGGCTTATGAGTTTGAGTGAGGGAGTAAGAGGGTGGATTTGCACAGCGACCAGTAAGGGCTTTTACCTTGTCCGGCATTTCGTACCCCTATACAGTTTTATAGGTGGCGGGTCTTCTACAGTTGTTTCAGGGTTGTTGTTTTGCTCAGCCTACCGAGTCTTTTAAGATAAGGGACAGCTCATAGCCTTAGGCTCCACAGACGTATAGACTCTAAAAAAAAACTAAAAAGTTAAGGCGCCTTCTTATGTATATAATATCAAGCTTCTAGCGCATGTAGATATATTTATTTACACATAGGTATACAACATAACTATATACACCCATCCACATATATATTCGTCGCACATCCGTACATCTTCTTCTTATTCGTTAGGTGTTACCGTAGGTGAACTGATCCTTGACTGGTCATACATCTGTTCATCCGCCGTACCACTCGTAACCCTGTCATTATTCGCACAATACCAAAAGAACTCCGTTGGCTTAGAATTGATTTGGAGTTGTTGTTTGGGATGCCACAACTACGCAGCGACATAGGAGAATTTGGTGGCACGCGCCAAGGCACCATTCCCAACCGGTCTCTCATACAAATAATTACTAAATATATTGCGCCAGACCGTCTTTAAACAAGCTTTAAGGACCGGCCGGGGGTCTTACTCCTTTGGTGAGAATCTTATGCGGGGGTGTCGGATTTGAGTGGGGGCAAGCGGCAGGCTGAGCCTCTCAGGGGTTTAAAATATAACAAAGTAAATTGAAAAGCCGGATTCTTTATCTTGGCAACACAACAAATTGCAAATCTCAAATATTGCATGCTGCGGGGCTAAACAATACGAATCTTTTTCTTTTCTTTTTTAGATACACATTCCTTCATATGCGAGGACCCGGAGGGATTAAGGCTAACAATACGAGCAATGATATAAAAAAAGTAGTTGAAACAAAAAGCAACGGCGGATCTGTAGACTTCTGTGCCACCACCTGCTAAGTATCTAACCCCACAACTTGCTCCTATTTATTTTTTTTATTTTTTTTTAATACTCATTTCTCCAATTTGGTCCCAACATTGCTCCTTAACATTCCCCCCCACCTGCATCCAACTAGCGAAATGTCGCACCTCCCAGATGTGGCTCATTCCGCCTCAAATTCCCGCCAGCCAGTACCTTCCCCGCAAAACTGGCAGCTTCCACCGGAACTCCCAGTGGAGATCCGAGATGAATTGGTCGCACTGCAAGTAGATCTATACGCAGGGCATTTGGATCAACTCTACGAAGGTAAAATGATAGCCAATTCTAGTACTCCCACATGCACGGTGTCGTCATTACTAACTGTCTTCGAATTTCCCCTTTCAGTCTTTCGAGATGTGCTTAAGCACGATGTGGGGGCCGTTCTAAATACATTCAAGCGCCTGCTCATGGATGTCAGCTACCAGTTTGCTAGCAATTATACAAAGAGTCTATGCTGACCTTTTTCTGTTAATGGGAATATAGATTGCAGTGCTCCACTTGCAGCGCTGTGAGATGATACAGTCAGAGAACAAATTCCACCGCAGCAGTTTCGTTCTGGGCAGTCGGACGAGTGGGGAGCTCGTCGACCGCGCTGACATGCCTCGTGAGCGTAATTGCGAACTCCAGGAGCATAATTGTATGTTAAGGAATGAAGTCCTCCAGCTGCAGGACCGACCCGACAGCATAGAATTACAGTTGCCACCAGAGACCCCTGCTGAAGAAGGTCAGAGATACAAGGTTGAGCAAATGGCAACAATACATCTAGATCCCTGCTTCGCCCTCACTGTCACACAAGAGCTCGACCCAGCCCAACTACTCCTGAATACCACATGGGGGAATGAACGTGACATGTCCAGGTCTGTGACTGAATACCTCTGTACTTGGCTTCCAATGGGGGGTGCATCTGTGTTTAATACTTCCAATTCCGGACTCCTTTCCGGACTGGCGCCAAACATCTGCATCTGCTTACCTGGACTGCTGTCACCGGATTCCGCTTTCATTTATGGGATCATTGAGCTCAAGCAGCCGGGAGAAACATTGGACATAGGAAGCAGCCTTGGACGCCTTGCACAATACCTCCTCCGAATCAGCAGGGCACAGCTCGATCGCAAGCACTTTTGGGGGTTTCTGTCGAATCTAAGCTCCAATCTTCTGCTAACACTGACTCAAGATCAGTCTTCCGGTGCTCGGCTACCTCAATTCCAGCGGTACCCCAACCTAACATTCCTGGAGACATTGCAATACATTCGCGCTGCGACCGATGCCGGGGCACCACCGAGCACGATTCCCGTGGGTCTTCCATTCTCACCTACTCTCGGGCCATTACATCGAAAGCTTGCTACGACTCGGAAATGGATGGTTGGTGAATTCAAGAATCCTATTGCCGTCCTAGGTGACTCGAGTAACCCTACAATGGTGGTGAAGGCATCCCTCCCCAGGGGGATTGGCCACCGAGCAACGCCTGACCACGTTGTCGAACTAGGCCATCTTCGTCGTTTTTTGCGCGTGCGCGTGGCGCCTCCACCAAGTATAGAAAAGCTCGTCTGGGACCCACTCGGTGAGGAAGACGATGGTGGCGAGGGCATGTACACCGATAGATCGCTGCCATTGGGAGTCGAGTTTGGTGTTACACCCGTAGGGATTCCAATCATTTTGAATGACTTTACGACACCGAGCCAATTCTCTAGCTGCCTTGTCAGCATTCTCGATGGGTTAGAGTGGCTACACACGGCTGCAAAAACGGTTCATCGAGACTTGCGACCAGACAATGTTATATTCAACCCCGCTACCCAAAGTGCAGTGATAATTGATTTCGATTGTGCTTGGAGCCTCCCGCCTGACTTTCCTGGAGACTTTGGAGAGGTTCAGACGACATATGGGGGTGCAGGGGTTTCGATACCAAGACGCGTTCTCGAGAATGTCAAAGAAATTCTGAGGACTGTAGGAGATATTGAAGTGTCAGGAGCTACGGATGCCGGTGTGAATATTCTGATCTCCATTCAATATGCTCCACACCCCACGGATGATCTTTGTGCCTTTGTTTTGTTAGTCTTGGCGCTCCTATACCCAGCGCAATTTGTAAGCTTCAGGCACTGTAGGTTCCTCGATCGAAATCATGAAGGAGTGTTCCAGGGTTTGGAAAGGCTATTGGAGAGTGTGAGAATAAGCGCAAATTGGGGCAAATGGTGGGCCATGGCCGAGGCTGGTGATCGGGTGGGACTTCGAGGAATTCGAGATGTTGCTCTGTGGCCATTTGTCGAGAAATATTGAGCGTTAATGTTTGTTGACATGGAAGGGGGCGGAGCGGCAACGGACCAAGTGGCGTTGGTGGACTTCTTGTGGCAGTGACGTTGTTTGTTTTTTTTTCTTTCATTTCCCTTTTTCTTGTACAATCACCTCTACCGAGGGACTTGCGCCAACCAGACTAGTACAATCGATATAAAGGTGGTTGAGCATGGAGCGACCCTGTGGTTGGACAAGTGCTGGATCATGATCTGGGGCCTCTGGCGAGGGGTAGTGCAACCAGACTAGATCTGGGGATGCGCTGCCTCGCCATAGTTTTTTTTTTTTTTTTTTTTTTTTTTTTCCCCTTGAGTCTAGTTAGACTATATACGCGTTCGTAATGATGGAAAATAATTTGTTCACCTGTTGCGTGTTGGAGTAGGTACCGTATCTTGTGCCAACTAGACTAGTGTTGGAGCGTGTAACCACTGGGACAAAACGTGATCACTGGGTCCACACACCGATAGTATATTGTACGTTCACATTGCGGACATTGGCAGTAAAAAGATCCTTCCAAAAAAAAAAAGCTAGATTCGTCATACATGAAACGTAGAAGTTGAGAAATGCGAGGGCACCAGTTATTCTTTTTTTCCTTTAGCAAATCAATACTCATTCTTATTCAAGCTCCCTTGCCTATGAAGGGAGAGCACACCAAACAATATGACGCTTCATGTTATCTCAACACCTAGTCTGCTCTTACCCAGGACAGTTTTTCAATGTCCCACGCTTTCTGTCATGGTGCTACCCGAATTGATGTGGGTGAAGGGACACAGCAGAGTGAGGAGAAGGCTTTATGTGTCGCTCGTCCCACCCAGGCCCGTTTCTTCGTGATACTGTATTATAACACTGGCTGGCATTCGTCAATTCTCCGCGATACACAAACCCACAATCAAGGGACTCATATACATGGGGGCGGTTCCACGCAATCGGTGAACCTGCAAATCCCCTCTCTCTGTATTGCATCGTACAGAACGTCGCTCGCCTGCTAGAATGTAAGAACACAGGGGACAGAAAGGCCAGACCCGGACTGGCACAAGGAGGTATACAAATATATCTAGGACAATATTCGGTAGGCGGCTGGGGAGAGAGCGGAAATGTACTTAACGTATAAGGGGAGTCAGGGCAGGAAGACGGGGCAAATAGCGGCCCAGGAGTTGATTGGTCTTGCCGGGTAGCCAGGCACCCAAAGGAGGGTGTTGTGCCAACCGGACTACCAGGCACCTGGGGATGCGCTCTCCCATTCACCTGTGGCATGCAGGGGTCACATAAGCTAAGAATGAGGGGATCGTTGCGAATCCCCTATTCTTAGCTTATCTGCACCCCAGGGGATCCCCCCACAGCAAATTTTCTAGCTAAGCTTGGCGTCAACCATAGTCGCTTTTGAAAAATATAGCAAAGAACAATGGGGTTTGTGTACGTTTCTTACATATGTGCATATATGTATTCATACCAGCTTATCTGAATTTCCCACCACTATACAATTATTGCCTCCCTAGGAGCAGTGACTAACATCATTGAGACTTCTCGAAATCTCGCATCTTTGGTGAAGATAGAGAATAGAATCTAATAAGATCCAGCCTCTGTAGCGTCTTAAGCTGGCCGATTTAAGACGCTATCATATCCAGCCTCTGCAGCGTCTTAAGCTGGCCGATTTAAGACGCTATCACATCCAGCCTCTACGGCGTCTTAAGCTGGTTGATTTAAGACGCTATCCATCCAGCCTCTGTAATGAGACTAGCCTCTGTCTTACCCTAAACCTGAGCGGGCTTGGCACTGAGCGGGCTTGGCATTGTGCTAGCTTGTTACTTGTAGTAAGCTTGGCATACACTAAATAAAATTACTAGATTGGGAAAACGGGAGGATTACTTAAATTGTAATATTGAAGTGGATAATAGATGTGATGTGATATGTGAGATATGAACAAATTACAAACGGCTATCTATTTCATATTGTATTCCCATATATCAGGGTTCCTAGATCAAAAGTCAAATAGAATATTGGTAGTAGGGTCCGAGTCTATTTAACAAGACTTATAGATAACCGGAATATAAACTCAACTTGTAATAACAGCACCTATATTCTATGTAGACGAGACTATATTGCTGCTAGACTAGTCTGGTTGGCACAACCCCCCCGCAACCTACTATGATTGATAATAATTGAATGTATAATGCTTATATCAAGTTTATATCTTGTAGATCATATTGGTTAGTTAAGTATTGTTATTACTTGTTTAGATCATATTGGTTAGTTAAGTATTATTATTATTACTTGTTTATGGTGCAGTGGATTGGGTTTTGAGTTCAAGTTTATTATAATTGGCAGGTCAGAGGTTCGATTCATCCTTTCATTTTTTCATTTTGGTTTTTTTTAGACTTTATTTTACCATTAAGACTGCGACACAATGCCAAGCCCGCACAATGCCAAGCCCACTCAGTGCCAAGCCCGCTCAGGTTTAGGGTAAGACAGAGGCTAGTCTCGTTACAGAGGCTGGATGGATAGCGTCTTAAATCAGCCAGCTTAATACGCCGCAGAGGCTGGATGCGATAGCGTCTTAAATCGGCCAGCTTAAGACGCTGCAGAGGCTGGATCTTATTGGATTCTATTCTCTATCTTCACCAAAGATGCGAGATTTCGAGAAGTCTCAATGATCTTAGTCACCGCTCCTAGGGAGGCAATAATTGTATAGTGGTGGGAAATTCAGATGAGCTGGTATGAATACATATATGTACATATGTAAGAAACGTACACAAACCCCATTGTTCTTTGCTATATTTTTCAAAAGCGACTATGGTTGAGGCCAAGCTTAGCTAGAAAATTTGCTGTGGGGGGATCCCTGGGGTGCAGATAAGCTAAGAATAGGGGATTCGCAACGATCCCCTCATTCTTAGCTTATGTGACCCCTGCATGCCACAGGTGCTCCCATTATAGCTTAGACATGCTCAATGAGTACCTACTGAACTGAGAAAAAAAAAAGAAACCCTATAACTCCGATCTGCCTCTACAGTAGATGATTCGTCTATGGACAAACATTCCCTAGATGTACTCCGCTCTGCTTATTTGGTTAGTAGAACAGCAGCGCAGTGGTAAACATATGAACAAACCGCCTACATCGATCCTTTTTAAAGTGATGAACCAAATACACATTATATGTAGGACAACACCTATCACAATTATATACACCCGTTAGCCGACTTCTGTATACTTATCGGAATCACAATCCAACGGAGTCGTTGCCTCACATACAATTTTCCCTAATCATATTATTTTTTGATGCTTAAATTCGAATAGTATTAAGTCTGGTATTGCTGGGTATATGGCTGGCCGTACAGAGTACTCTTGACACAAGCATATCGTTCGGACCGGGGGAAGTATACTTGTTACAGATGACTCTCGTTACAAGCATATCGTCCGGACGGGGGAAGGTATGCTTATAGCTAGAGAAATTTATTACTAGGTAGGAAAGCCTATGGAATGACACAATAAATAGTAGACGTGAATATAAATAAGAGAGAAACATCAGGAAGAGGAGGAGGCTCCGGAAGGACCCAAAAAATCAGTTATCCTACGCTGGAAATGCTGCTGCCTGCGTTCCATCTCCTAGATCTACATTAGGGGGTCCTCGAGGTCTTTTCAGATTGAGGATTTTACTGATTTGAGAGTGTGTAAGCTCCTGATTGGGGTTTTGTGTCTCAAACCAGCGATTAATATAGCACCAGGGAGTCCCCGGGTTTTCTGCAGCATTCGTTCGAATGGTTTGTGGCTCACTCTCTGACCATGCTAGTCATCGCGGACCAGGGATCCATGAGAATTAAGCATTTAGGATTCGACTCGTACGTTGCTTCATGAGATCGTATAGGGTTATTTCTTATCGATAAACATACCAATATGGCAAGGCACTTCTCTGGTTCAAGCATATGTATGGTGACTAAGCAAAAAAATAAGAATATTCTAGTAATGGAAATATGCTTAATTACCTATATGGGATTGCCGAAGGTATGCTTGTAACCAATATATGCTTATATATGATATGCTTGTAACGAGAGTCATCTGTACTAATATATTCTTACATCAACACAAAATAGGAAAACTATTGAATGATAACCTGCTGGCAAGGCTGGATATGGACATACATGTGAAGGATATGTGGATTGCGCGGACAGGCTGGATGCAGACATACATGTAAAGGATATGAGGATTGCACGGACAGGCTGGATGCGGACATATATGTAAAGGATATGAGGATTGCGTGGAGGATTGCGTGATTGTATGAATATGGAGGAAGTGAAGGATCTGCTATATCCAGATATGGTTAGAAGGGCACATTACTACTGTCACATTGTTGTTATTGCTAGGTTGATGTTCATGTATTTAATGAGGCCTTGGACGTCCCAGTAGATAGCTATGGAATTATCGGATTCATCAATACATCTCTTCTCTTCATCCCATTCAGTCCTATATACTTGCATAGCTGTGTGTGGGATTATTACATGGTAGCAACACATCGCTCTCAATATCATTTATTAGAGTTCAGAAATGACATTAGCAATAGCATCAGCCAACACCCCATTTGAGCCAACATCAGCAATGGCATCGGCCAACACCCCGTTTAAGCCACCAAAGGCTACCGAAAGCCTTAAAGACGAGAACAATTACAGCTCATGGTCTATAGAAGTCCGAATGCTCCTCCGACTAGCAAATCTAGATACAGCTATAGACCCTGACAAGGGTGTAGCCCCCCAGCCACCAACGAAGACATATCAGTACCTCTCTGACAAAGCTTTAGCCACAATCATGGCAAATTGCGACTCAGAGCCACTGTCCCTTATCCGCATCTCTCCTAGTGCACTAGATGCCTAGAACACTCTCAAGTCCCATTATGAAGGACGCACTCGCACACATATGTCAGCACTGCTCCTTGCAATCACTAACCTCCATTTTGATGATAGGAAGGATACTCTAGTCCAACACCTCATGAAGTTTGAAAACAAATGGAACCTCCTATTGGCCAACGTGGCCACCGTTCACTCTGATACCTTTAGTCTCGCCAGTACCATTAAGAGCTTTGTCAGCTATGATGGGTAGAAAGCGACTATGCTATTATCTACACTTCCCCACATCACCATATATCAGAGTCTCATCATAAACATCACAGGTGGAACAGCCACCCCAACTTATGCAGACGTAGTACTCCGACTCCGTGAACTATCCGATCACCTCAAATCTCGCCTAAGAAGAGATGTACTGCCTCAAGAACCTGCATCAGCCTTTGCAGCTACTAGCCTACCAGTTAAGTGTCATTACTGTAAGGCAAAGGGATGGCCTGGGACCTTACATGAAGAGAAGGACTGCCAGACCAAGAAAAGAGATCTAGCAAAAACAGCCAATATTGCTCAGTCCAATGATGTTTGGGATACATTCTATGATATGACAACTACCAAAAAATCTCTGAGTCAAGCCGAGTGGTTTGCCGATTCATGCTCTTCAGTACATATCACTAACAACTTAGCTGAGCTGATTGATCCACGACCCCATCACCAACTTGTAGGAACTGGAGGAGGTAGTACTCAGTCTACCCACAAAGGTATCATTCGTCTAGGAAACCTCACTCTCCACGATATCCTATTTATTCCCAACTTCCCTCACAAGCTTATTAGCATCGCAAAGATCTCACAGCAAGGCGAATCTCTCAATATTGGAAAATCAAACATGCTCGAATATAAGGGATACTCGATTCCCCTTGTCATCACTCATGGAATCTACCAACTAGATATGAGCTGTCCAGCAAAGGCCTATCACACTGAACAAGAAGCAATGAACTGGCATGAAAGGTATGCTCACCTTCTTTTTCCTTCATTCAGAACCATTTCCGAGGCACCAAGGGACCTTCATCTGTTTGGAAAGCAATGTCCTACCTGCATCACCACTAAGATGACCAAGCTGCCATCTCGATCTCATAGAATCCGTATACAGCATGTGGGCAATATTGTCCACTCTGATCTCTGTGGTCCAATGCCTGTAGAGGACCTGAGGCACCAGAAGTATATGATCACCTTAGTTGACAACTTTTCTCACTTTACTATCACACGAGCGATTCGATCAAAATCTGATGCCGCCGAAACCCTCCAAACCATGATCACCTATTTTGAAAACCTCACCAATATATCAGTGAAAGCCCTTCAGAGTGATTTTGGTGGGGAATTTAAATCCACATCATTTCGAGGATGGCTAAGAAGAAAAGGAATAATTAAGAAGCCTTCGGTACCTTACCATAGCGAAACGAATGCAGTTGCAGAACACACAAATCGAACTATCATGATGCTTGTCTGAACGAATCTGAAGGGAATGCCAAAATCTACATGGTCGCTCACCATGGAATATGCCACCTTTATCAAAAATCGACTTCCTCATAGCTCGCTAAATGGGGTAGCCCCTCTTAAAAAAATCAAAGAAGTGGACATTCAGAAAGAGCGAGCTCGTTTCCAACCATTCGGCCAAATCATCTTCTGCCATACCTATAAAAATGGAAAGTTAGCCGATAGAGCCACTGAAGCAAGAATCGTTGGCTTCACTCCCTCCTATAGGACCTACAAAGTGATTCTGCCATCTAGAAGGGTTATGACTGCAAAGAACCCTATAGCCAAAGATGCCCCGCAGCTGGATGTCATGTGGCCAGAAGAGAGTACTCAGCAGAGCGCTCCCAGTGCGCCAGCTCAACAGAGCGCTCCTGGTGCGCTAGCTCAACAAAGCGCTCCTGGCACTTTTCCTCAATCTCCAATAATACCCAGAGCTCAGGTTTCCCTTACGCCATGCAGCAAGCAAGCCATGTTTCTACAAGAGTTACCCAATGCCTCCGAAGAAGAGAGGTGGAGGCGGTATGCACCAAGGTGGCCTGATGCTCTTCTAGTCATAAGAAATGAGCGAGAAGCTGAGCAGCAGCTTCTCTATGAGGAAATAGAGTCACAGCAGCAACCTGCACAGCAGCAGCCTGCGCAGCAGCAACCTGCGCAGCAGCAACCTGCACAGCAACAATCTACAAGGCGATCGACTCAGTCTACAGCAGGCATCCTTCCTATTCATCTTGATTAGGATCCAGCCTATACTTACCTAACAGTCACTGAAGCACTTGAGTCTAAGAACAAGGATCAATGGCAGCAAGCGATTTAGCGTGAGCTAGCTCTACTGGAAAAATACAAGGTTTACTAGTGGGTAGATAAAGTGCTGCATGTAGCAAAGATTATCGACACTAAATGGGTATTGAAGGAAAAACTTGACAAGAAGCCATCAGATCCAAAGCGTTTTAAGGCTAGTCTCACAGCGAGAGGTTTCTCACAAAGGCCGAATATAGACTTTGATCAACATAGAACCTATGCACCAGTTTGCAGAGAAGAATTATAGCGAATCCTCATATACTTGAGTCTAGATAGAAAGCTCATCATGCGCTAATATGATATTGAAGGCACCTTTCTTAATGGGCCTCTTCAGGAGGTTCTGTATGTAGTTGATAAGCAAGCTACTGGCGACAAAGCATGGCTTCTTCTGAAATCACTCTACAGGACCAAGCAGGTAGCTCACAACTAGAACAAGGTCATAGATGATATCTTGAAGGGAATGAGATTTATTCAGTGCAAGGATGATCTGGGGCTATACTACTGAATAACTGAGAAAGATATGATTGTTATTCATGTTGATAATCTCCTTTGTGGTTTTTCAAGCGAGAAGGTCACAGACTGGTGGGAAAGCACAATGGAGGAGTTCTTTACTGTTGAAAAACGGGGTCTACCATCTCGCTTTCTTGGGATGTCTCTCTCCTGGAAGGAAGGAGAAGTTCTGATACATGGAGCAGATCATATAAGAGAAATCGCAGCCAAGTTGGGTGTCAGAAACCAGTCCCCTGCTCCCTATAATACAGCCCCGACAGCTCCTAGTGAACCATTCGATACAAAAACTTTTCAAGCTATTATTGGGAAGCTACTATATATCTCAAGGATGTGGCGCCCAGATGTGTGATATGCGGTATAGCGGCTCTCTATCAAGGCGGCTCGACCCACCACTCGTGACTACAACAAGGCCATCTAGGTAGTTAGCTACTTGCTTGGAACAGCTATATAGGGGATAAGCCTTGCTGGCAACTCGATGGACTGCATTGATGTCTATACAGATGCAGGAGAAGAGAAGCTTGAGGAAAACACTACTACAGGGATCCTTGTGATGGCTGGAGATTCACCAATTGGATAGACAGCAAGAAAGCAGGATGTCATGACACTGTTATCCATTAAAGCTGAGTATATTGCATTAGGAGCAGGAGCTTAGGATGCCCTATAGATAAGGAAGTTGCTCGAGTTTCTGGGAATAAGCCCCTTCATTCGGCTCTGGACAGATAGTCAAGGAGGAGCGGATCTCTCATACAACCCTGACTTTCACAAACGGACCAAGCATATTCGAAGGCGACACCATTTTGTACGAGAATGTGTGGAGGAAGGACTACTAACAGTGCATTGGGTATTAGGAGATGAGAACCCTGCTGACATGTTTACAAAATGCATAGATGCACATCGATTGAAGTTTCTCTCTAAGCTGATGGGAATGATAAGTTATCAGCCAGCAGATTAGGGGGGCATGTTGAATGATAACCCGCTGGCAAGGCTGGATGTGAACATACATGTGAAGGATATGAGGATTGCGCAGACAGGCTGGATGTGGACATACATGTGAAGGATATGAGGATTGCACGGACAGGCTGAATGCAGACATACATGTAAAGGATATGAGGATTGCGTAGAGGATTGCATGATTGTATGAATGCGGAGGAAGTGAAGGATCTGCTGTGTCCAGATATGGTTAGAAGGACACATTACTGCTGTCATGTTGTTGTTATTGCTGGGTTGATGTTCATGTATTTAATGAGGCCTTGGACGTCCCAGTAGATAGCTATGGAATTATCGGATTCATCAATACATCTCTTCTTTTCATCCCATTCAGTCCTATATACTCGTACAGCTGTGTGTGGGATTATTACAAAAACATGGAATGAAGCTCGTCAGCGGTAGGAAAGGTTGCGGATTGATTGATAATTAGAATGAGTGTACCAAAGCAATAAATGGACAGATGAGAGAAGGGGACCAGTATCTCAAGGAGCAGGAGAGGAGGAGGTGTCTCCAGAAGGCCCAGAAGTCAGTGATCTTGAGCTGAATATGCTGACGCCTGCGTTGAATTTCTGAAGTTTCAAAACGCTTTTACTTACACTTTTTGACCCCTTATAACTCATTGATATTGACTGTGGGTTTAGTTTGAAAAGACAAGGAGTAAATGCGGGAGCTTCCTGGGGTGTAACCGAAGGAGGTATTGTAAGTGGGATCTCGGCTCCTGGCTCGTCACATCACAGTCTTTATTAGGATTCTCTGATTTAAACCTGTTGGAAATACTTAGTTAATACATACTAGATGACATATATACGCACCCACATGTTAACACATGTATAACATGTATTAACTCAACATATATAACTCATATATAGGTACTTATGTGAATTGGGAGAATCTTATGTATATAAACTGCTGGGTTAGCCAGTAGTATATAAAATAGACACACAAGCAAGCAATACAATCTCTACATCCACACACACCTAAAACCTGCACACAATAAAACCAACAGATGATATGTCACCAGTTTGCCTTGGAGTTGTCTCCGCATATCTCCTGATAGCTTGTCACTCAAGCCCTGACTATGTCCGGGCTGTAGAGCTATGGAAGAATCTGAGGAAGAAGCTAATATTCGTGCTGTAGCGGCTCCGTATGTTGTAGCGATTCTGTTGCCAGAGCGGGGTCATATCTGGCTGTCAGTATAGCTGGTATATATGCCTTTCAATATATAGCTGGCAGTATTGCCATTTGTATTGCTATCGGTATGGCTATTGGTATAGCTCCTTGCTATGTGGCTGGGGATATTGCTCTGTACATAGCTGGCAGTATATGGCTGGCGGTATTGCTATTGGTGAAAAAAAAAATACTCATTAGTCATATTCGGTCCCAGACACCCGGAAACCTGGGTGGATTTAGGACAGGACAAGATAATCCATCAGGTCCGATGCGAGGAATTTCAAATGACTCGAGTACTAATTGTGCAAAACAAATAGGTAGGCATAGAAGATAATCCCAAGGGCCTGTTGACCAGAGAAATATATGAACCGAAGAAATGAAAATACATACAACCAAAACCGTGCTCGAAAAGATCAAGCAGTCCTTGCTGTTATTAACCGGCAGTGCAAGAAGACCTCGACCGAGCCCAGTCGGTATGGCTGTCATTAATTGGCTTGCTCTATAGCTGAAGATATTGCTGTGCGTATGGTGTCGATATGGCTATCGGAATGGCTATCGGATGTCTGTCCCTTATGGTTTGCAATATGGCTAGGGACCTTGCTGCGCATAGGATTGCTGCGTATATAGCTGGCGTTTTTTTTAAATTTTTTTTTTAAATTATATAGCTGGCATTATGGCTCGAGATATGGCTGGATATCCAGTTCATGAACTGTAGACTAAATGTTAGCCTATAGAGCCTCACTATGAAAAGCTCCCGTGTCGTGAGAAGCCTCGTGAAATTATCACGTATGGTGCTGGCAGTCGGAGGGTACAAGTCTTGGCCAAATGTATTATTCGTTCTGAGCCTTAGTTTCCATGGTTTTATTTTTTTTATTTTTTGGTTGTGACACAAAATAGATTGCCAACCCTACTGAACAATGCCTCCACTCAGCAAAAAGCGAAAAGCGTGTATTGCTTCCACTACAAAAGCTTGCGAAGCTCATAAAGCTTAAAGAGTACTATCTAACAATAGTAATACAGCTGTAGAACTTCACTTTAATAGTAAAGTAGAGGATTCAGAGCTTGCGACAGATGTTAATAAAGAAATAGTTATAGAAGAAGATGTTTTGGTATGCTAGATGGCTATAGCTAACTTGAACTTGAACTCAGAAGAATTTAGTTTCAAATACTGGCAAGGGGTTCAACTGTAATGAAGAACATTGTTTCATTGCTTATATAATTAATTATATACTTTTTGTATTTCCTATATTACTACTATGTTATGTAACTAAGCCTTTCGGTTGAAGGACTAGCCTTCTACTATTTTCTACTACTTTATAAGCATCCATAGTATGTGGAATTTGTCATAGAAAATTCCATGGAACTTGCTATATGAAGACACCCTTATTATAGCCATATGACCTTTATCTAAAGGCATGTGACTCATTACTATGGCTACATGACCATCGTTTAGGGTATATGACTCATTACTATAGCTACATAACCTTTTTTGTATAGCACACTACCTTCTAGTGTGCTACCCTTTATTGTATTTATTTCCTTAGTTATCAGATCTCAAAGGAGTATAAATAGGCTGCTGGATTCCCTCTGGAAACTACAAGAAGAAGTGGATAAGTAAGCATACAGCAGCAAGCAAACCTATATACCAATTAAATTAAAATCATATAACTTAGATAGCGTAAATCATATAAGATAGATTACACTAGTTAATTACTGTTCCCTTCGGGAATGTCCCATATAGTAATCTCTCTACCCTTCTGAGGTCTTACCTTAGTAGAACTGAAATACACAAATGTCTGTGCTCATGAATATAGATTGTATAAATAGTACTAAATGAATACTATTTAGTATTATTCATTATATCAACAGTCTTATATAATATTATACTAAGTTTGAAAAAAGCAAGCTGATTTATAGTATGTAGCTACCAATACAGCCAAAATTATAGAGTTTTTTATATCAAAAGCTACAGTCAATACTAACTCTAGCTTACTAATAATTTATAATTTATTGCAATATGCTATAGATAACTTTAAAGATCTACTTTATTTAAAATATATACTTATAGATCAAAATCTCTATTGTCATAATATAGTTCTCTTATTTCTACAGCTTTAACTTTAGAAATCATAGAGTTAAAGATTACTATCATTATTTCTTACTGATACTTATGGTAGTAGTAAAAAAATAGTATAAGAGATATATACTTGGATAGATTTCTAGATTTCTTTTTAATATATTAGAGTTAGAATATATAGTATCTTTTCTAAAGTTTCAAGCTAGTTAACTAATAAGAGAGTCCTACTAACTATATAAGAGTATATTGAAGCTATTAGTAAAAAATTAACTTTATATAGGTTAGCTACAGCAGTAAATACATATCTGAAAGAAGAACATATTATTAATAAAGTAGAAGATTAGAACTATTCAATTTCTAAGCAAACTACTTGAATATAGCTAAATAAACTTAGATTTTAATAAAAAGATATTCAAAAAGAAGTATATATAGATAGTTATGAGTAGAATGATATTATTGCCTATTGTCTAAATATCTATACTAAAGATCTTTTTTATTATTAGACAACTAAATTTCTTGAATATAGCCAAAACATTTAGTAGATAAAAGAGAAAATAGTTGAGTATATTTCTAATATTACTATTCCAATTTTTAAAAAAAGTATATTCTAGTTATTAAGCTGTATTTCTATTTGATAATACTTCTAATCATACTATATTTACTTCAGATACTTTAGTAGTTACAAATATGAATTTAGAACTTAATAAAAAGTAGCTATATTAAAAAAGATTTTTAAGATAGCTCTTATATCTTTTGATAGTATCGAGTAGTATTAAGTAGCATTGAATAGTATTAAATAGTATTTTGTAGTATTTAGGTGTTTTTAGTAGTATTCAGATAAATCCTAAAACATGTTTCTTAGATACTACTAAAGATACTTAGATACTATTAGATGCTACTTATTACTACTAGATATTACTCAATACTACTTAATATTATAAGGAGGCAAACTTTTTGAAATTAAAATCTTTCTTAATACAATAATATAAGAAAGATTCATATACTCTAAATAATATCTACAGACTATAATCTTTTTTAAGAATTATTTAGATTTAGTACTCTATAAAAAGCTAAAAGAATAAAGCAAGTACTTCTTAAGAAAGAGCTTTAGTGGAATAGTATATACCTCAATTACAAGCTAAAGTATAAAGCTAGTATAGACTGCTATACATAATAATACTTACAAAATTAATAGAACTTTCAAGAGTAAAAAGGGATATCTATAAGAAATGATTAGTGTGCACCCCGATATGAGTTGAGGTAAGTTTTGCAACTCTTTTTCTGACTTAGTACCAACTTGCACCAGCCACACTTCTTGTGAAGCCACCTCGCACTGACTCACTGAGTACTCAGTGATCAACCGAATCCTTACTAAGGATCACTGACCAATATTTTACTGTATTCTTCATTTCTGTTATCACTAAATTGTTCTTTTGGTAGAGAAATTTGCCAGAGTTAGCTTTAAACAATTCCGTGACAACTTGAGTTGATTCTGTAACAACTATAGGACCGTGAGAAATGGCGACAATTCCATGATAGTGCAAGTAATCCATAACAATGGAGGCAATTCATGATGTACAAGAAATCCATAATAGTGATGGTGTACTAAGTTAAATTTGACCTGAATTATATACAGTATGTATGAGAACTCATTCGGAGTCAGGCATCAGTACTAGTACTAAATCAATAATACTTGTAATAACCGTATGTTCAGTTGTCATTACCTACGATCGCAGGTGACGGGTCATTGCCATTGTTGTCTCTGTCTTTGTCATCACCTGCGATCGCAGGTGATAGGTTATTGTTATCGTTACCTTTTCCTTAGCTTCCGAGATAGGGAAGCTTATTTCCCCTATTACCCTGACCGAGTTATGTATATATAGAGCCTGTCCCTCGTACTGTCGTTGGATCCCCATCCAACATCTTGTATATCCAATACAGGGCCTTGCTTCTCTCCACGTTGGTGCATCTCCCTTGTGCACCTCCTTGTCTTGCCTCGACTCTGTAGCCCTGCTGCCTCCCTTGACACACGCAGCAACAGCTTCCACGTGTCTCATGTCCCTTGCCCTCTGCCTCTCTTGCCTCTTGCCCTTGCCTCCCGTCTCAGCCTCCCCCTGGTCACACACGTAGCGTTCCTACGTGTGTGTTATCCTAGCCTTGCCCTTACCCCGGCGTACCCCTTGGTCGCCTTGCCTCCAGAGCCGTCATTACACTACGTTGGATCACTCTGATCAACCAGTACACTCAATGGCTGCCCAAGACACCACTCCCGCGCTCCCAGCCAGATTTCGAGCCTGGCAAGCTCTACCCATTTCCATGAACCAGGTCGATTTCGGTAGCTATCGTCAGACCATTATCGATATATACCTGGCAGCGGATGCCTTAGGCCAACGACTGGAATTAGCCATACATGAAGGCCAACAAAAACAGACCAGAACCAATGACGAGCTCACGATACTCACCGAAGACCTCCTCTCCTGCCAGGCTGACCTCGCAACCGCCCAGAATGACTTGATCAATGAAAGAAGGACCATCCAGAGCCTGAATAGAGCCCTGGACACAATCCAAGCAGCCCCAGCACCCTAAGCACTACAGGCACCCAAGACCCAGGATCTCCCTACCCTGCCAAAGTTTAATGGCGACAGGACTCGCCTGAAAGCCTGGAAAAATTCCATCAAAATCAAACTAACTAGGGATGCTGCAAAATTCCCTACCGTTCAGCACCGATTAGCTTATGTATATGGCCTATTGGAGGGCAGAGCTTTGGACCAGGTCCAACCCTATGTGCTCGATGACTGCTTCAACCTCCCTGATATTGCTGCTCTGCTCACAATCCTCGACCGTGCCTTCGGAGACCCAGACCCCGTGGGTACAGCAACTCGCACTCTCCGAGTACTAAAACAGAAGGGCCATGACCTCTCAACATACGTGGCAGAATTCTCAAGGTTGGTAGCAGAGGTGGAGTGGAACGATCGGGTGAAGCTAGAACAGTTCGAGGAAGGCCTCAATATTGAGCTCAAACAGGCCCTCCTCTAATCTCCAGATGTTAAAACCCTGGATGAATTCATTGATCAGGCATCTAAGATGGAGCAAAAGATGGCTAGGTTGAGAGTCCAGGTCAGCGTCCCCAGTACCTATCGGCCTCCTGTTAAAGCCCAGCACCTCCAGCAACAAACTCGACCCCCGAATACTAGCCCTCAGACCCAAGCTATAGCCAATAAGCCAGCCCACCCATCCCTGGTGGCAGGTGGCACCACCCCCATGGATTTATCATCAGGAAGGCCCCGCCTGATACAAGAAGAGAGGGAACGTCGCCGCAACAATGGGTTGTGCATTGCCTGTGGGAAAGGGGACCACTTCATCGCGGCATGTCCCCTCTGCAAGAACCGCTCCTTGGCCGCCCACGCCATATCCGAATCATGGATCGAAGAAGCTGGTGAAGAGTCGGGAAAAGGGGAGTCCCTTACCTAGTTACTGACACTAGCAAGGGACCTGCCTAGGGTCATTTATCTTTATCTGCGTTTTCTTTGCCTACATCTATGTCTGTTGATAAGTCTCGCCTGTTTGGCGAGCACTTCGTTGTACCTATAACTGTCAAGTTCAATGATAAAACAGTGGTTACATCAGCTCTCATAGATTGTGGTGCTTCAGGAATAGCATTCATTAACCGGACCTTCGTTAGTAGAAACTCTATACCAACCTCCAAGCTAAAAACCCCCCGCCTTCTTGATGTCATTGACGGCCGTCCTATCTCTTCTGGGGTGATTACCGACCTCGCATGCCTGCCCAGTGCCATGGGTGATCACTCGGAAGATCTCCCAATGTTCGTAACCAAGCTAAAGTATCCAATTGTCCTTGGGATCCCCTGGCTTAGGATGCACGATGTATCAGTCAGCTTCGGCTCTTACACCCTGCGATTCAATAGCCCTTATTGCAAAAAACACTGTGGAGATCCAAAAACCACTGTCACTGGGCTGTATGCATTGCCACCCCCAATAATCTACCCGACTCAGGTGGTACTCCCGCCTGCACACATTAATGCCACCATTCCCTCTGTTTCTCCGGTTTCCCCGGTTACCCCTGTTCCCCAGTCTCCCCGATATCCCCCACCCCCGCAAAACCCCTGAATATTAACTTTATTGGAGCAGGGGCCTTCGCTTATCTCACTAGGAGACATAAGCTCAAGGCGCATACCCTCTCAATTTATGAGATCAATCTGAAAATTAACAAGACCAGGTCCAAGGAGGAGTGGAAATCCTTGGTTCCGGATGAGTACCATGAGTTTATTGATTTGTTCTCAGAGAAGGCCGCGGAAAAGCTTGCCCCCCATCGACCATACGACCACACAATCCCGCTGATTGAAGGAAAAACTCCCCCTTATGGCCCCTCTATGGAATGTCCCGAGTGGAATTGGAGGCCCTAAAGAAGTACCTGGAGGAAAACTTGAATAAGAGCTTCATTCAGCACAGCTCTTCCCCGGCGGATGCTCCTGTACTGTTCGTGAAGAAATCGGACGGCTCTCTTCAGTTGTGTGTTGATTATCGTGGCCTGAACGAGATAACGGTCAAAAACAGGTACCCCCTACCTCTAATCTAGGATACATTAGCCAGGCTTTCCAAGGCAAAATGGTTCACCAAATTGGACTTGAGAGAGGCGTACAACCTGGTACGGATTGTTAAGGGAGAGGAGTGGAAAACTGCCTTCTGGACATGTTACGGCCACTTCGAGTACAACGTCATGCCCTTCGGCTTAACCAATGCCCCGGCCTCTTTCCAACACTTTATTAATGATACTTTGCGAGACTTCCTGGATGTGTTCTGCATGGCTTACCTCGACGATATCTTGATCTATTCAGATACTCTGGCAGAGGATAAAATCCATGTCAGGCAAGTCTTGGAGAAGCTAGAGCAGGCTGGGCTATACCTTAAGCCTGAAAAATGCGAATTCCACATCCAAGAAGTGAAATACCTAGGCTTTATCATAACCACAGAAGATATTAGGATGGACCCCACCAAAGTTGCTGCAATCCAAGAGTGGGAAACCCCAGCCAATTTGAAGGATGTGCAAGCCTTCCTAGGATTTGCTAACTTCTACCGCCGATTTATCCTGGGTTACTCAAGGATCGCGGCACCCCTGACGGCCCTGACGAAAACGAAGGTAGAAGCTGGTTCACACCTGACGAAAAGGGCCTTCCACTAGAATCCAGAAGCCCAATCTGCCTTCCAGAACCTCAAGGAAGCTTTCTGCTCAGCACCGATCCTGGCCCATTTCAACCCCGAACAGGAGTGTGTCATCGAAACCGATGCCTCCGACTATGTCTCTGCAGGAATCCTGTCCCAGAACGATGATAACGGCATCCTCCACCCAGTGGCATACTTCTCAAAAAAGCACTCCCCGGCGAAGTGTAATTATGAAATCTATGATAAGGAGTTAATAGCTATTGTGCGAGCATTCGAGGAGTGGAGGCCACACCTAGAGTCAGCCAAGGGGATCATCGAGGTGCTATCCGATCATAAGAATCTTGAGTACTTCACTACCACTAAGCTGCTGAACCGACGGCAGGCTAGGTAGTCAAAGTTCTTATCTCGATTCAACTTCAAGATCAAGTATCGGCCTGGAAAAGCTGGGCGTAAGCTAGACGCACTGACCAGGAGATCAGGAGATCTCCCTAAAGGGGGGGATGAAAGGCTGAAGTACCAAAATCAGGTGGTACTGAAACCTGAAAATCTCAACCTGGCGGCCAATAGCTTTGCTGTGGCTGATGCTGATGCTGATGCTGATGCTGAGGCTGATGCTGATGCTGAGGCTGATGCTAAAGCTGAAGCGAACCCCGAGCAGATCTCCTTCTGCGGATACGACGGGCATATGCGGAGGACGACCTGGTTAAGGATATAATTGCCGCAGTGGAGTCTGGACAGCACCATCACACCAAGATTTCTCTAGCCGAGTGCACCACCCAGGACGGCCTCCTATACCACCTAGATCGGCTCTATATACCTGAAGGGGAGCTGTGGTTGCAGCTGATCAAGGAACACCATGATACCCTGGCTGCGGGTCATCCTGAGGTAGCTAAAACGTTAGAGCTGCTAGCTAGGCAATATATGTGGATTGACTAACGGAAGGAGGTGGAGTGGTACATACGGAACTGCCATGTTTGCAAGCGTACTAAGCCTACTCATCATGCTCCTTATGGGACCCTGAAGCCCCTGGAGATCCCAGACCAACCTTGGCAACACCTAACCATGGACTTTGTGACTAGGTTGCCGGAGGATTCGGAGTTTAATGCTATTCTTATGGTAGTAGACCGATTGACCAAAATGAGGCATGTTATACCTTGCCATGATACCTGTTCGGCCCGGGACCTCGCCGGCCTCTACCTCAACCATGTATTCCGCTACCATGGTCTCCCCAAGTCAATCGTCTCGGACCACAGCCCCCAATTCGTCTCGGACTTCTGGAAGGTATTCTGCGAGCTTCTGGGAATCAACGTACACCTCTCCACAGCGTATCACCCCCAAACAGATGGTCAGTCCGAGCGAATGAATGCGATCATGGAGCAGTACCTAAGAGCATATGTCAATTACCAGCAAAATAACTGGGTTTCGCTGCTGGCAACCTGTGAGTTCGCCGCTAACAACCATTTCTCGGAGACTCTAAAAACCTCCCCGTTCCTGGCTAATTATGGCTGGCACCCTCGTTTTGTGGACTCCCTAGTACCTCTGGAAAAGGCTAGGGAGAACACTCCAGCTAAGGAGTTCGCCACGGAGATTGCTAAGTTGCACTCCACCCTAAGGGCCGAACTGGTATATGCTTAAGCCAGGCAAGCGGAGTATGCCAATGGATCATGGTTGCCAGCCCCCAGGTATTAGCCAGGAGATAAGGTGTGGCTCTCCAGCAGGCACTTCTGAACGGAACGGCCATCTCGCAAGCTGGATCACAAGTTCCTAGGCCCCTATGAGGTGTTAGCAGCTGTGGGCACTCATGCTTATCGGCTGAGGTTTCCCAAGGATATCAAGCGCCATCTGGTCGTTCATATCTTGGAGATCGAGCCAGCCACCGACGATCCCCTTCCCGGGCAAAAGCACCCCCCACCTTCTCCAGTGGTGATCGCAGGTGAAGAGGAGTGGGAGGTTGAGGAGGTACTGGACTCAAGGAAACACTACGGACAAGTTCAGTATAAGGTCAAGTGGTTAGGGGATGAGGAGACTACCTGGCAACCTGCGGAGGACTTGGAGAATGCGCAGGATTTAGTCACCCTGTTCTACCAACGATACTCGAGGAAGCCTCGCCCAGTTGAATGATGTCAGACCTTTTGCATTCTTGTTGTTGTTTGGAGTTGGGGTTCTTGTTTCTACCATTGTTGTTGTCTTCTGTGTTGATTTTGTCGGTTATCGTGCCCAGGCCTCCTAGTCGCTGGAGCTCCAGCCTAAAGGGGGGATAGTGTAACAACCGTGTGTTCAGTTGTCATCACCTGCGATCGCAGGTGACGGGTCATTGCCATTGTTGTCTTTGTCTTTGTCATCACCTGCGATCGCAGGTGATAGATTATTGTTATCATTACCTTTTCCTTGGCTTCCGAGATAGGGAAGCTTATTTCCCCCATTACCCTGACCGAGTTATGTATATATAGAGCCTATCCCTCGTACTATCGTTGGATCCCCATCTAACATCTTATATATCCAATACAGGGCCTTGCTTCTCTCTACATTGGTGCATCTCCCTTGTGCACCTCCTTGTCTCGCCTCGACTCTGTAGCCCTGCTACCTCCCTTGACACATGCGGCAACAGCTTCCGCGTGTCTCGTGTCCCTTGCCCTCTGCATCTCTTGCCTCTTGCCCTTGCCTCCCGTCTCAGCCTCCCCCTAGTCACACACGTAGCGTTCCTACGTGTGTGTTATCCTAGCCTTGCCCTTGCCCTGGCGTACCCCTTGGTCGCCTTACCTCCAGAGCCGTCGTTACAATACTAAGGATTGGCAAGTACTCATCAGCTACTCGACGCTGGCCCAAGTAATCCAAAGCAGTGAATAACCAACTCGCTGGTTTGAAGAGTAGAGAAAAACCGACTCGCTACATCAGGAAGAAATAGTCTTAAAGTTGGCGTCCTGATGCCATTAGGCGCCACTGGGCGCCCTTGGGCGCCATCTAAAGGCATTCTATTCCTTCCTGATGTAGAGCGAGTCTTAGCGAGCTAGTTCGAGAAAAAATCACCTCGCTATACACACTAGAAGTAATTGAAGCTAAAATATATCAAGTAATTTTTTATCCTAAATTTTACTAAGCTAAACTTTTTTTGAATTCTTCTAAGTAGCAGTAAAGAAATATACTCATGAGAATTATAAATATTCTCTGTAATAGTTACAAAATACTATATCCTATACACTTAAAGCTATACTAAAAATAACTATATGGTGATTTTACTAAAAGTATCCATAAATAATGCAAGTATATTATAATAGTTACTAATCTAGTATTATAGAGTTTAAAGATCATATATACAAAAGCTATCACAAAACCTATGTACTAAATAAAGACTAGTCTGGCCCCCACATCCTGCAGATATTTCCTTTTTTGGTAATTTTAGTCTTTCTTGGCATGTATTATTTATTGGCCCTCACATACAACATGGTCTTTTCTTTTTACCTATCTACTCACTTAGGTTTTTTTTTTTTTTTTTTTACAACATAATTATTGTTCTCCATAGCCAATTCTATCGATTTTACGTTAAAAATATTCGAGTTCTGTTATGGTGGTGTTGTTGATACGTTAGCGGCACACCCCCTTAAAATAGTACCCTCCTGACTGCCGGCACCATATCTAGCGAGAAAGCCAGCACGGCTCAACAGGTGCATACATAACCAAGGAGTTCTTGCGTGAGATCGCGTTCTTGCATTGACTAACAGCTAGATGTAGACATAACCAGAGTAATGACATTAAGCCGAACAGAGCAGATTATTCAGCAACAGGGAGGAATGATGGGGACAGGGATAAGAAGAACCCCTGCACTCCTCTACCTACCACAGTCCGGTATTTTGCTTTATAGTAAAACCGGATGGCAGGGATCTGATTTTGGTATAGCTATGTTCAAATGTAGTCCTACCACAGGATTCACAATTTTAGCATCATCCGGTGAGGCTGAAACTTAAATTCACCACGACATATCTGGTTGATACTGTAGGTGTCACGAGCCCCATTGTCAAAATCCGCAGTTTGGAAATAATCACCTGCTTACCTGCAATTAAGGCCCGATTTCAACGGTTATCTCGGTACCAAGAATCTGAGGTTTATCATGTATTCCGGCGACTCCGTGTTCAGTCGAAGTTCTCGTAGCCAGTCACCAACATTGCCATGGGGGGAAATAGGCTTACCGGAACCCGGAACATCACTTCCAAGGTGAAGACAGTTCATTCTCCCCTGCGAGAGCATGTGGGCATGTGGATTTTCGTTGTGTCTATGCTGATGACCCCGGAAATGTAGGCATCAGAGCTCATCGCGTGCTGGTTCATTTGAATCCATTCCACTTGAGTTTCCTAGTATCTCACCTCATCATTCGCCGACACTGTCACCTGAAGTCTTCCCGACTGGGGCTTCTAGAGTGAATAATCAGGAAACCTTTCTTTGGGACCTTGACAATGATGCTCCGCGTAGAGATAGCCCGGGAGCTGACGAATGCAAAGATTTTGCTGGGGTGCAGAGCCCGGAACCAACAAGCATCTTTTGGGGGCTCGAATCGGCTCCGAGCTTGCCTGTGCCACTAACCACGGCTGGGATTGCGACGGACACCATCAGAACAAACTGGAGATATCAGCACCCGAGGCGGCAACATAGGTGTACGTGGTTCGTGCCCCAGGGTAGGATCCACTCAGCGATGAGGCCTTGTAATAGAAATTTCAACTGTCCCGAGGACTTGACTCGCCATCGAGTCATAGATCATGGTGTGCCTAGGCAGAAACATGGTTCTGAGGACTGCAATGACGAGAAGGTCATTTCTAGTAAATCTACTTCTAATAAATTTCAGACTACTAGTGCAGGCAGACTGAAGCGCCATAAGCAGGCAAGCTCAATTTCCGGAAAAACATTGGCATAACACCTAACCTGATGGTTGGCGTCTCTAGGTTGATCACGGGAAATTTGGCATCGATCGGTGAACTTAATCTCGCATGGCACTTCGTCCCGAATGGATTTGCATGGTGCTAACTCGTTATTTTATATTTACTCCAGCTTGAAAGGGACAATTACCAACCAGGCGGTATATCCCGCGGCTGGTACCACTTTATTACCACGATTAGAAACTCCCAGTTCCCCGGAGCTGGCGGATTTATTGCCATCACTACCAACCTGCCCTTGGGGCACTGTATATGTTGAGGTACGTTCCCAACCTCTATTATGTAGCCTTAAGTAGTCTCTAGCGTAACCAACTGGTGTCGATACAGCATGCTCACAGATATAAAACAGATCTATACACCAGAGAGCATCCCTGGGTCACCCCTGCTCGAGGCAAGTGGGCCCTGCCGATCCGCCACCCTGAGTGTCGTGGGTAGAACTGGTGGAGTTACACCTCCATACAGTTTTGAACCCCCTGATATTATATGTGAGATTGAACCACCTAGATCAGTAGTTAGGTTTCTAAATTCTAATGTCATCGGTTCCAAAACAAGCAGGTACATATAAGGATCTGTATGTCTCAATTGTTGTACTGTACTAATTAGTAATGCTAGCGATTTTCTCGAACCATTCCTCCATCGCTCAACGATTCACTGCGATTTGTAATTGGAACGATAAAATTCCAATAAGCATGCAGAGATACCATTTGCCTTTTATAGGGAAGATTCTCTCTCCAGGGGATTCGGGCCTTTTTTTTGATAATATCCCACCTTCAATAATCATCAGCAGTCTGCTCACAGAGTTCTTATTTGAGAACCCCATTTTCACACCTCCAACTTCTGGTTCTACTGAGAATGCATTTCGCGTGAAAGGCAATGCCCCGGAGAGAGAAGTCTTTAAAGTTGGACGGGCAGCTAGTGATTTAAATAGAGCTTCGGTAGGAATTTTCATCAGCGGCATTATGGAGGTTCTTGATTTTCCGCTGGCCTGCACTCTGATCACCCATTGGTTTGGGTTTGGACGTTGCAGAAAGCTTCCTCCAGGTCTGGGAGCAACACTGACAACCGAGGAGGGGGTACCTGCTCCCCTGAACCCAAGTGCGCTAGGCGTGCAATACCAAGTGAACGGCGTAAGGAGGCAAAGTTGCGTGGATAGACTCCATAATGTGATCACAGCTCCATACGAAATCTTGCCACGACGCCTATGGGACCTCAAAGTCAACCGCGTTATCCCGTTCTATCTGTTCCAGTTGCCGTGGAATGCTGATGCTCAATGTTTCCCGGAGTATGTGGCTATTTCGCACAGCTGGGTTCCAGATGGGGAGCTTGAATATATTTACACGCACATCAACCAAGGTGCATGGGCTGTTCCACTTCCAAGAGGTGTTGATTTGGAGCTCATCCGAAACGAAGTTCTTGGGCACTTTCCTTCCAGCAGGTACTGTTGGCTTGATGTGTTGTGCCTTCGGCAGCCCTGGGCTAACGAGAGTGAACATCGACCTACAAGGCCTACCAGCCTGGAAAAACTCCTGATATCCCTTGAATTAGGTCAAGACCCCACAGGAGGACGGCATAATGACGAGATAGCTGTCGATGTCCCAACAATTGGAAATGTCTACAAAAGTGCGGTAGGGGTGCTACGATATTTTAACGGCCTGGGAAGAGCTTTCGAAAGCACAGGATGGGATAGCGAACACCATTGGCTTAATAGGACTTGGACATTGCAAGAGTCAACTGCGCGGATGATGAATGGTGGGCTATTGGACCCTTGGATGAATCCCCTCAACACGACTTCCATGTGGCGAGGTACTAGGGCGAGACTTCGGGAATATCTGCATGAAATCGAAGGCTCGGGTGGGATGCCAGGGATAAACTCTAGTCGAAGCATTATCGCATTGGCACGAGAGATGGGTCTCCGGCGCGCGACCAATGAAGTTGACAAGATTGCCGCGCTCAGCTACTTGTTACATTTTGAGGTGCTGCCATTGTATTCACAGAAGGAGACTGTCGAGCAGGGATGGGATCGTTGCCTTAGAAGTGCGCCATTGTCATTATTGGCTGAACTTTTCTTCAATTGTCCCTGCACAGGCCTCTTGGGCCTGTTTCCCACCTGGCCTGAATTGAGTGATTGCACTAAGGCATTCGTCAAACAGGAGATACCATGCTCATTATCAATCAGTATAATGCCGATGTTGTCCTGGCCGATCGAAATTGAATTTTTCGGATATCACTTGAGAGCGAATATCAAGCGGGCAGAGCAAGATGGAAATTGCTGCCTTGTCGTAGCTCAGCCCAAGCCTGAACCACGTTACCCAGGCATGTCACTCAACCTGCGGTTTTACCCCCCGCATATTGAAGTAGGCATGGTGAGCTGGCTTAATTTTGTTAATTCTCATACCATGTATCAGTTATTCACACATAGTTTGACACCCAGTAGTAGTTGGGTAGTGTTGTGCGGGGGGTGGAAGATGGGAGTACTTTGTTCCGACGAGCACTTTGGCGGCATACACCGATCTCAAGTTCTTGAGAAAGGTAGTCTTTTCCCTAGGCTCTCAGACGAAAGGCCCTCAGAAGTAAGACCCTTGCGCTACCAACTACACTTCTTACCGTCACATATATCAGAGATTGAACGGTTGATGGGATGGAGGGGTTGATGGGATGGAGGGGTTGATGGGATGCGAGTAGTCTGGTTGATGCGAGCGACTAGAGTATATTAGGATTAAGCGTGCTATATACAGGTGCAGGCCAGGTATCCTCAGGCAGGGGTTCAGGGGCTTAGCGTTTTCATCCAGCCTTTGCAACCCGCTTTGCCTCCTTTTCCGCCAGTTCATTATCTCGCTCGTGCCAACCAGACTAATCTCGCTCCACCTTTCGTTACCTGAGGTACTCTTCAGTGACATTCAGGCTTTACTGAGGACCCGACGATCGTGCTTACCGTGCACCCCGCTGTTTATTTAACTCCGATTGCAGCTCTTCGGAATGATGTTCATGCATGTAGACCAAGTTGAGCAGTTAATTGATTGCTACTATGTTGAATCTGAGCAAGGCTTGCAAGATTTTCAGAAGAGGCTCCGAGTGATGTGAGTGTAGGTACGAGAGCCTGGAGAATTTGTTGTAGGTCGGAAGGAGGAGGTTGTATCGGCTTGGGTGGTGGTAAGATCAAACGATCATAAACTTGTGTTGGATCATAAGGCCAATTGCCTGCAACCTGAAATGCACGATGGATTAAATCTACCTAATTAAATCTGGTTTACTGAATATGGCTTTGCGTGCAGGGTGGAGGAATTGTAGGAAGTTGTGTTTTGCAATTCCAGACCGTCCTAACTGTGATGCTGCATCAATTTCAAGAGAATTGTTATGCTGAAAATCCGAAAAGACCACCAAATCTAATGGCTGGAGAACATGAGTTGCATGAGATTGTAGCTTCAGAAATTTAATACACTGTGAGTTGCAAAACTGAAGAACATCAAAGTTTATATGTGATTCATGACCATCCCATATCAATAATCGCCAATCTCGTGGATGAGCCAGCTTAGCAGCAGTTTGAGGGTCAAAGGCATCAGTTAACCAGCCTAATAGAAGCTGATGATCAATATATCCTCTTTTTTTTAAAAAAAAATACTTGTTACTCCTATGCGGCCCCATCAGGGGGGCCATGAGGAAATATATCCTTTAGCTGAATAGATTGTGCTGCCTTTCCTTGCAACATCAACCCTGATATTGCAGCGCCACGCTTTTGCGTTAATTGCTGTCATTGGAATCGTGCAGAGTCCAACTTCATATGCTTGCCGGTTTTTATGCGCTTGTATTCAAGCCGCAGCTTTTATACTTGGACTGGATCCACATTGGAAGGTCCACAAGGTCTTTTGGGGTTCAGAATTTTGCTGTTTTGGGACTGTGTAAGCTCCTTATTCGGGTTTGCGGATTCAAACAACCAACGTTTGATATGTCGCCAGGTCGACTTGGGATTTTCTTCGGCATATGTCTTGATGGCTTGACGCCCAAGTTCCGACGAGGCCTGACGCTGTTTTGCAACAGGAGATTTGGAAGAATAGACCATTATTGTTACGGTATGTTATTCTCTATATTGTCTCCGGAGATGCGATGTTATAGGTAATTTCTCATTGATAAGTTCCTATTTGTGGATTAGCACTTCTCTAGATACTAGCAGATGTATGGTGACCATAAGAATATTCTTGTATCCAAAGTATGCTTATTTACTATTTGGGACCGGCGAAGGTATGCTTGTATCGAGAAACCTCTGTATGTCTATTACAGTGGATGGTAATACGCGTAGTGGAGAGAACAGAGTAGAATACACTAGGTAGTGAACGATGCGATCTGGTGAAGACTCTTTGATTCTTAACGGAAAATCATTTTCTGGAGCAATGTCTTATACATTGGGAAATCAGGGAAAAAACATGTGCAAGGATGTAATATTCGGCCAATCAGGAACAAGAGAATACAGGGTCGGATACCGGTCTGACACCCAGGTGGCTTTTTTTTTATTTTTTTTTATTTTAAATATACTCATTACTCCTATCCGGTCCCAGTAAAGGGACCATGAGGAGCCACCCAGAAACCCGGGTGGATTCAGGACCAGGCAAGTTAATCTGCCAGGCCCGGCGCCTATATACTGCAACATAATCTCGTGTGCCGAATAGCAAAAGCAAATGTACGGAAACGACGACAACTCAAGTGCCAATTGGCCAGACAAGGATGTAAGCAATGGAACTGACCGAACAAATATGAAAGCGATGACGCAGCTGGTCATGGATCGCTGACAAGGAATCTCGGAGCTCGATAAGGGTTTCCCATCGAGTAACTCTACCTGGACGTCGTGACTGTCTGGATAATCGCTACACAGCTCAGCGGTTACCGCGGTTCACTCCGCGTGCGTTGTTGCAAAAGGGTCCCTTGAATTTCTGCCCCAGCGTCTGTCTCTGTGAGAACAGTCTTAATAATGCTCGGCACCGTGGATTCCTTTTTTTTGGTCAGCGAAGCAGCCCTCACCTTCTGCTCCTTACTTTTTCTTTTTCTTCCAGCGAATTACAGGGGAATAGAAAGGGCTTTTGAATATACGGTTGTGATATGAGAAGGTCTGCAAACCCTCTTGAAGCACGAAGATCGAGTTTTTGTGCTGCAGTAATGGGATAACTAGGCTATTAGTGAAACCGTGCACGATGTCCCGTAACTCGGAGACTTTTTTTTTTCTACAAAAGGCTTGAGCCAATGCAGCCAGAGCAGAAATCGGTCCAGTTGCTTGGAGAAGTCCTACAGGAGCATAGGGCAGTATTTCTCCGATTGTAGAAGTTCTCCTGGCACAGCTGGTCCGTGGCTAGCTCTCTATTTATTTTTCGAAGCTTCCCACACAGCAGCATTACGCCTCAATAACAGGAATTCCCAGCTTTTGGGTTTTTTTTTCTTTTTTCTTTTTTTAATGCTCATTACTCCTATTCGGTCCCAGTATCTTGAGTTTGTTACTTTGCGGTATATAGGCGCCGGAACTGCAGATTAACTTGCCACTTGGGTTTTCGAGTGGCTCCTTATGGTCCCTTACTGGGGCCGAATAGGAGTCATGCGTTTTTTTAAAGAAAAATAAATCAATAGCAAGCATCGGTAACATAAGGGACCGGCGATGCGGTTGTGCAGTGGATAGTGGAGCTGCTCGCATGTGGGGTGTGCTCTGAAGTAGTATCTATTAGAATAAAGGTAAATAGGTTAGCGGAGTTGTATATAGAGGTTGAACAGAGTTGGAAATAATGGGCGGAGAAGGAGGCACAGGATAGTTGATAGCGGTGGAAAGGAAGAAGTGGCGGGTCAAGGGAAGGGGGCTGCCAGCTGAGACAGCAATTCAGCTCAGACTGACCCTATATATACGCCGTTAGTAACAGTGGTGGTGGTGACAGATGTGGGGATATATGTTCTGGGCCGCTCACGGGCAATTTAAATAATTACTCAATTTGGTATATAATGCACTTGTATTGATAAAGGTTTACGAGTACTGATTTCCCCCAAAAAAGAAGAATTGATAACAGTATACCTAGCTGGAGCTATCCCAGCGACTGCCATGTATTTCCCAATCGATTAAACCTCCATCTAATATTCCAATTTGGTTCAGCCAGAGCTAAGAGGTTAATACAGTCATGAGCAATAAACACTTTCGTATGTTAATAAATTGAGAATTTCAGATTATTCTTAAAGTATCGGCAATAACAATTAGAGTAGAAGTTTTTGCAAACACTTGAAACGAAAACACCAGTAGTTATACTTAGCAATCTGCGTATAAATAAGTACCTGCGATTAAGAAAGTACTGTTTTGCACCTTAGCTGGATCCTATAAGTAAGAAATAGCTGGGATTATTTCCGGGCAGTAGCCTTATGGGGCGCAGAGCTCGGATGGAGAGGGCAGAAGGACTGGGAAGAGGAATTCGAAAAACTCCAATACCAAGCCCTGAAGAAGTGTGTGAATGCAACCCATGGGTCAAGGCGGGATCTGGTGAGCCAGATCGCAGGAGTTGAGTCACCTAGGATGGCTCTGGATGCAGCTCAGGCCAGACTGATGGGCAAAATGATGCGTTACCCCAATGCACTTGGAGACCTGTGGCTGGGGGAAGGTAGAAGGAGAAGGAACGTGGAGGAAGGGAGAGCGTGGGACAACTTTGGTGAGCCCTTCTTTGCTAAGGATGGCTTTACCTCAGTTTTGACAGCTATACGGAGCAAGGCTGGAGTGTTGATGGAGGAGGGGAATGAGAGATTGAGTATAGGGGGGAGGGTAGAGAAGACCCAGATCCCTATAGTAGACCTCCACCTGACAAGAGAGTCCAAACCAGAGCAATGGCAAAAAAAGATTGAGGCTGCCAAGGAGGACTCTGTAGTCATCTATACGGATGGAAGTATGAGCTTATAGGGCCGAGTTGGGGGGGGGGGTGGTGCTCGGCTGGGGGCAAGGTAAGGGGAGAGGTAGGCATTGGGAGGTTGGCTACTGTGTGGGACGGAGAAGTGGTGGGGATCAACAGAGCTTTAAAGGAGGCTAATGGAGAGTGGAAGGTCTTGATATTGACAGACTCCCAGGCTGCACTGGCTGCGATCCGAGAGGCAGGGAAAAAAGGCAGAGCCAGGACCGCCGACCTGAGGGGGGTGGTAAAGCTGATCAAACAGAGGCAGAGAAGAGTAGGTGAAGGGGCGGTGAGGCTGGGTTGGGTCAAGGCCCATGTCGGAATTGAGGGTAATGAAACTGCAGATTCCCTGGCAAAGAAGGGGGCGGAGGCGGAGTTCCCTAAGTACCCCCTAATTACAGAAGGGGGACTAAAACAAGAATGGAGAAGAATGAGGGAAAAGGAAAGGAGGGTTATGGGTGCAGGAATGGGGAGGGTGGTGAGATGGGGCAGGAAGGCACGGGCAAACTATGTCCAATGCCGTACAGGGAAGGGGAACCTTCAATCCTGGCGTGCGAAGTTGGATGATACAGTCGATCCCACGTGCCGATCCTGTGGTCAGTGCCAAGAGACCGGTAGGCATGTTGCCCTGGTATGCCTACGAGGGGAGGAGATTGGCAGGAGATGGGGCTCCTGGGGAGAAATGGACGAGCGGGGGAGATGGCTCAGGAAAGTAAAAGATGGAGGGAAGGAAACTACCATTGACTTGGTGGAGACCTTCTTCTCCAACCTGGACCTGGTGTGAGCGGCTCGTCGAGAGGGGAGGGCCGGAAGGGGGCGTGGTGGAGGAGGATATATTTTTAATGGGGGTGGGCCTGTAGGAGGCGTGGCGGGGGAGGTAGGGGTCATTTCGGTTGCGTTTCTTAGGCTTGGGAGGCTGGGCGTTTATGCAATCCGTTGTCCCGTGGATGTACCAAGTCTTCTAAGATGAGGGAATGGGGCCGTCTCATAGCCTTAGGCTCCATAGACGTACAGATTTCAAAAAAAAAAAAAAAAAGAAGCTGGGATTATTCTTACTAATAGGATAAATCGTTGCAACAAGATGTAGACAAAACATATTATAATGATGATTATTCTGAACTTCACTGAATTCCACATAGCGCATCAATATTCAGTACAAGATGGTTCTGTATAGCCTGAACCATAAGGCCCCATATTTTAAAAACCCCATAGATAGGAACCGGTAGATAAGAAACTAATTTCAAATACCTATTGCATAGGAAACATTGCGCATTTCTACAGTAGCAATAAACACAGTATCCTCCTCTCCATTCCATTCATCATCAGAGATGAAGGTGATGAGTTGTTAACTACACAAGCATGTGCTTCATCATTTGAAGGGCTTGAGGTAATTTTTCCGGAATTCTCCCCATGTTCAATGTCTGCCGTTTTTCTGTGATGTGGAAGGGGTGGTCAAAAATGACTTCATAGGGTGCTTTTTGAGTGTAGAAGAATGTTTTGTTCAATTCATAGTTACCAAATTGAGGAATTATATTAATTGGCCGCGACCGGCACAGAGGGTATGCTGCCCACCGGCGGCCGATGCCCGCGAGCGGCCCAGAACATATACAGTAGGCAGAAGTGGAAAGAACGGCGACAGGTACACAGAAGGAGGTTTGAATTGAGAGATTGGAGATGGCAATGGGGAAGAAAAGGTAGAAGGGAAAAAGCAAAGGCAAGGACGCAGTAAAGGGAGCGAAGATGTGGTTATGAAAGATGGGTCAAGAATATCCAGTCAAAGGGATTATCCTATGTACGAAGCCTATCCGGGTATGAGGATGAGGACGAGGCTCCGGTAATGGCTCCCCGAGCATCACATCTGGCAGAGAAATCTATTGGCAAGAAATCCCGACCAGCCAAAACACCGGCTACCATCACATCACCAAAGAGCAATCTCTTGGCTTAGCCAATATTATTGAGCGGTCCCCTACCAATGATCCATGAGAGATATTATACAGGATGTGGAAGCTAATGAGATTTTCGGGGCACGTTGGCTCTTGGGAAGTATGTGGAGACTGGGGAAGGTCACTGGCTTTGTTGTGGCATTCTCTGATAGGAAGCTTAGTACCTATGCGAAGTTGAGAGGTTGCTGGGCCCCAATGCAGGCATACGACTGTGATAGAGGCAGGAATAGGAATATGACTTCGGACTAGTGACAGACAGTTTGTGAGCATCATGATTCTGCCGGAAATTTCATATAGTTTGGATTGGGGTTTATGTAGTTTGTGTACGTTTGTTTCGTTGGGCCATATACGGTGCCATATCCGTTGTCACAGGCGCTCCCAATGAAGTTTCCGTCGAAGTCTCTTTTTTTGTGTAATTCAGTACTCGCATTCTACTAGAATGGGCACGAACCGACCCGGCTCGAGCCCGAAAATATATGGTAAAAGCTCGAGCCTACCCCCAGGCTCGGCTGGAGCCAGCTCGTGCCCAGGCCTACATTCTAGACTTTGTTTTCCTTCTTTATGGTCTATACCCGCAATCGACCTAAGGTCATGATAGGGACTCGCATTCAGACTATTCTAACCCATATTCCGTTAGAGGTTCCAGCGCTAGCTAGCCATGTCTTAAGGTCGACTGTGAGTGCAGATGTAAAAAACAATAAAAAAAAAACTAGGGAGCGGATATTTGTAAATGAATTCTTGTAGCCACTCCGATATAAAGGACTACAACAGTAGGTGTCTAGAGTTTGCAAAATTTATATACATAATACCCCTTCCCGTAATAGACCAGCCCAGCAATATTTCGCTTACGGCTCAATTTCTGCCACTACAATGCTAAGCGGTACAAAAGTTCCGAGATGAACACTTCCCTAAATGCGTATCTAGCGTAGAAAGACGAATATGTCCGGTAGAAGTGCGAGGTTTGCCCAAACAAAACCATTTGACACCTTATGACTTTAGCTAGCTTCTACAATAGCGCCTCTTCAGCCAGAACATGTGCATTTGCAAGCACCGCTCTCTCAAGATCCTGAGAGGCTGTCCTCACTAGAGGGGGAAAGATGACCAGTTGCAAGATGAATTCATTGCCAGCCCTTTTGCATTGTAAATCCTCATCTGATATCTTACCCTCTGCATCCGAAACAGGCATTCCAGTGCAGCAGGTCCCCCTCCCGAGATAGGGGACTTGGAAGTCATTAGGTTCCTGTCGAAGTTCAAGAATGATTGAAGCTGCGACGCTGAATATCTTGCCCAGGGCACGAGCTCGGCCTTCAATGTTAAATCCACATTTGCCCAGGGGCGCTAGGCAACGAACAATATCCAGTGTAACGCGTTGGATAATTTGTGTAACTTTCTCATCGTAGGATGTGTTTTTTGTGATCAATCCCACAGTTATGTGTTTCCACTCAACACGGTTGCGTACTACATTAACTCCATACGCGTGTCAGTGAAAGTGTTGACACCGCCCGTCCGATCTTTTGTCAGTGCTAATGTCTGGGATAGGTACTCATACAAGGGCACTCATTCATCCATTCTCCCATCAGAGTTTCAATCATAGACTCCGGCATTCCGGGAAGAAAGGGACCAAGCACATGTTTATGTAAAATTGTGGCAACGTAAGCTTGAATCAAGTACCGTAGCGTCTTCGAGTCTGGTAAATATGGCCCCCTAACAGAGCCGCAGATGAGTACTGAACTTTCTAGCAAATTCAGATCAGGCTGCAACTTGGCCACTCCCATGAAGTGGAGCACTCGCTCATCAAGCTTGAACAAGTTGTCCACAGGATTAGAACCGCGCGTGAAGAAACTTTGCACCACCCACTCGCGTATCTTGATCCTAAGCTCTAAAAATTTCATAGAATAGTAGCTATCATCATGCATACTCTCATTCTGGGCCTCTAGGTCAGCAATAACATGTATTGCGGGTACTGGTGGCTCTGTAAAGCTCTCAAGGCGAGCTTGGAGCCGTGATATCTCGAATTGCGCAGACTTTAGCTTGCGGTCTGCTTGCCGGAGCTGCTTCTCGAATTTGAAGATGTGCTGATGTTGTATGCGAAATTTAGTAATAGATGATAGTCCATGGTGTCGAATTCCGGTTATTGGAGATTCAGCCTGTGTATGATTTTTCAGTGAGTGACTCCGTCGATAGTATATGTTTAATCCATGTGATCACCTACAGGACCGCATCCACGCTGACTCGAACCATCTTGGGTAGGCTGGGTAGAGATTCCTGGCATATGGGCCCTTTGAAAAAGCTCGGGCCTCCCACTGTTGTAACTGACCCCCATGGTACCATTCTGATATGAACTGAGATGCAGACTGTTTCCCGAAGGAGTGTCGAGAACTCGCGGTATTGACCCTCCCTTAGTCCACCCAATCTCTGTCATCACTGAAGAATTTTTAGTGGTAGATTTAGCCACTGTGCACTCAGGCAAGGGATCTTCCGGTTCGCCGGTTGTCCGTGAGATCACTTGGGTGTGCTCACGTTCTTTGGGTGTTTTGTAGGCAGAGAGAAAATTGGAAACGGCGAGCACGGCAGCCGACAAATGGTGAGCCATGGTACCAGTTTCTATTACTGTATACCAGGAACTAGTTAGTGGCAGATGTAATATACTAGGTAGGTCTTGGTTCAGGCTTATTTTGTAGTTAAATCTAGCTTGAGTATTTGAAAGGGAGCTAGAATAAAGCTATAAATACTTACATATCCAGTGATAGTTCAGCAAATATCGAGAGATCGTTTCACACAAGCTGTAGCTTTTGTGCATTGTAGCTGAGGTTTGCAGAAGGAACGTTGACACACTAAAATCGATACTCGTGATTCCCTAGTTACATATAGCCTAGGCTGCAATTGGTAATGTCGGTCCCAGACTAGAGGATCCTACCATAGCCGGGCGCGGGCCGTGACATCTACTTATATAGGATCATGTGAGCATGGAAGGCTCACGCTACTTGAATTCAATACCTAGTAGACATGCATTCTACCGGGGCCTAGTCATGGTCTGTAATTTGGTATGTATGGCTATGCGCATGCATATAACTATATATTGTGCTACATATGATTGCCAGTCTGTTGACGTTATTGCCCGGTGCCCGTACACAGTGTGTGACTTTATAATTGGCTTGTGCTCACATACTCGCAAAGCCTACCTACAGGCTTCCACGACATAGTGGTGTGAACGGGAAATACCAGACATCCCTTTCGGAAATTTCACGGTGGAGCTCTGTTGAGCTTCATGAGTTACAGGCAAACCATAACGTCGGGACCGCGGGCTATTATGCTATTAGAGAAGTTATGCATTTATAGAGGTTTTGTGTGGTATCACGTGAGCATGGTAATATAATGTCCAATTTATGAAAGGCTAGCTACACATCAGCCCTGCACTGCCCCTGCTGGCCCCGTTGTCCCCGCTCCCCCTGCTGCCCCGGCTGCCCCTGCTGCCCCGCTACCTCCACTACCTCGACTACCTTCCCTAGCTTGAAAATAAGATGTGATTGGAGTTTGCCGTTGTGGTTTCCGAAGCTGCAGAGCAGCCAAGCGGCGCTCAAGATTGTAGAGATATTCTTGCAGTACCGCTATGGCAGTCTCATCTACAACCTCAAATGCAAAACTGAGCATTCCCGGATCCCATTGTTATTGAATATAGAACTTGACTGTTGCTAGAACTTCTTGGGGCTTGCTTGCGGGAACAAAACATGAGGCTTCAGAGTCATCTTCTTGTATCCATTGTATATGTAGAGATTGAAGCAATAAATATCCGCACTCTGCAAATTTTCATAAGTGGGTCCGCTCCCATGCCACTATTGTAGGTATGCAGGGTAAATTGTTAGCACTTGGCAGGATTGGGACCGGTAAAATGCTATGCATGCTATTGTAGAGTTATGCTATTTTCGCCATAGTCCCAAGCTGCCTCTATGGTAACAGCCTCTAGCTTCCATTCCCATCTGGGAGCCATATCAGGCACTAACCGGACCGCAACAGAAGGGGGGCTTCGGGCTGCCTCCAAAGCAATACGCAAGGCAGCCAGATGTAAGGCGGGGTACATACGGAGTCAGGAGAGTTGAGTGGGACCGCCACGCCCTATCGGCATATACATGGCTACGAACGTAACAAGGGCCCCCAGGAAAGCCGGCTCCACTACATCGGCAAGGCAGAGTCAGCGGGTTGCATATGCGGACACCCTATGGAGACCGGAGACCACCTCACCTTCGACTGTCCACGGTTCAATCATTTCAGAAGGCCCCTAATAGGGGAGAAACGCAGTTGGGAAGAGTTGGATAAACCGGATTGGAGGAAGGAAGAGGAGGAGACCTTCGAGGCTACGGAGGCCTTTTTCAAGTTGCTATACCATGAGCTCACTTAGCTAGCACCTTCACTGCATGAGCGTATCTAATATGAGTTCACATAGTCATGTTATTTTTACGAGTCTCTTTTGTTTAGTCCATCGATTTCACGGGTTCCTCCCGTTTTGTTAGCATTCACGAGTTCACCAGGAGGGGAGGCCTAGTCAGGCTCTCGGGTCATCGGCTCGCCCGTTAATGACAGTATGGGGTCTCCCTTCGCATCATTTGTTTGTATTTAGCGCGCCCGGGTCTGCAGATCTGGCAGAGAATCCACCCGGGGTTCCGGGTGGCTCCTCATGGCTCCCCTAACGGGGCCGCATAGGAGTACCAAGTATTTTTTAAAAAAAAAAAAAAAATGGTACCTAGGTATGCATATATAGAGTATGCTATTATAGAGGTTTGCCATACCATTGATAGTATACAAGAATGTTGTTATTCTTAAGAATGCCCAATTAGGCCTGAATTCGACCGGCCAACCAGGCTACTACCCCACTGTGCACTTTTTTGTTTTTAAATACTTGTTACTCTTATTCGGTCCCAGTAAGGGGACCATGAAGAGCCACTCGGAAACCCGAGTGGATTCAGGACGAGGCAAGTTAATCTGCCAAGTCGACGTGGATAAGTACACAAAAACAAAGGAGACTCATGAACCCCTGCATTGTGCACGCATCAACGTGGAAAGTTTTAAACGGGCTACTGTACATGCAGCGATGTAGTAGATTGAAATAGGTACCGCTAAGTAGTATAAACACCCCGAAAATTGTTGTTTGGGGTGATTGCTGCCATGACAGGCGAGGCTGGCTGGCTACGGCAAGCATAAGCATTGTGCCGTTTATGGCAAACATAAAAATTTCATGTCAGCTAGGTATGTATATTCTGTGTGGCTGACCAGCAATCCTCTGAATGCTGGAACTTTGATACAGAACTCCCATTGCCAACAGAGTCAGAGCCGTTTTATGTGAAGAAAACTCTCAAATACATAGCGGTACATATGCATTTCCTTTTTCAAGTGTTTGTACTCGCATTCGCCCTAGGCTATGGCGAGGCCTGGAAACTTCTTTGGGAGTCCTTGTCCCCCTGTGACACTAGATTTAGCACCGGATTCGTCAAACAACAATTAAACTGTACGGATCCGAATCGAAACTGTATGAAATACCCGAAAAGCTCTTGTAATACCAAACATACTTCACGTAAGGGTTGTGACTGTGGATATCTTTCCATATGCAGCTTGCCAGCTTAGAGACACGAACACAAACCCCCTCAAGATCATCCCATTGGCTCAATCTCAAAGCCAACCCTTTCCACCTGCGATAGGGTTTTCGTCGGGGACTCCTCGGGCTCATCCGGCACTGCTGGTTAATGACAGCATGGGAGTATCCCATTCATGAGTCTCCTATCGTTTTGTGTATTTAATTCGCGCGGGTCTGGCAGATTAACTTGCCTTAGCCCTGAATCCACCCGGGTTTCCCGGTGGCTCCTCATGGCCCCCCTATCGGGGCCGCATAGGTAGTAACTAGTTTTAAAAAAATAAATTAAAAAAAAAGCTAGAAACAATAGGCCCATCTACTACAAAGTGTTGATTAAACTGCCCCCGCATGCACATAGTGTTAATAAAAAAAAATTAAAAAAAATTAAAAATGTGCCGGGGATGAAATTATGTTGAATTCAATTGTATTGCTACACTATGTAAGGTGTATCGACTGATTTGCGTGGGGCCGTTTACAGTAGTCTTGTAGTCGTTAGCAATAGGTATTACTGCAGCGAGACTTACTTAATTCAGTTTGTTGACATGGCAAAAACTTCAGTGCCATAGGAGGTACGATGACTATGCCTATAGCCGCTAGCTTCAGAAAGTCTGGGCTGCTAGTGGTTTGCCCTGGTTGATATGTGTTTCTACATGTACAATGGAGTAGCATATGTATGAACTATTATTTGGAGGCAGTAAACCTACCTAATCGTATATGACAGCAAAGATACGGGTAGGTAGTTAGGCATCTTGCATCCACATTAGTTTCCTAGGTACTTAGCCTTTAGAGCCCTTGTTTGCTACATGGAAGTTAAATATATTAGCCTACAAAATGCAACCAGCAGAAACACCGTTGGGAGCAAACACGTATATACATATACATATAGTATGCTAATTGTAGATGTATAGTTGTTAACGTACTGGGACACACTCAACACGCATACAATACTCAGATTCTTGAGCCTGGGGTACATACATGCTTGTTTGCAACTCACCCAAGGTACTTCTTCGAATTCAAATGGCTCACTTGCATCGTGCGTAAAAGTTTGGACATGTGACTAGCACCAACCAGTTCTGGTTTGCCCTCTAGATTACATTAGATATCTACATAGCCAGTCATTTGTATCCACTTACATAGTGCGCAGCTTGCTTTCTATATATTACAAGACTTGAGCCCCAACCCGGCGCCCTGAAGCCTCATCCGTCCCCCCATAATCCTTCAGAGCACACTCTGAAATTCTACCCATTTAATCAAACAACCCAACCATGACACCTCCTGCTGCGCAAGATCCTGGTGTGAAGAAGAAAGAGGCACTCATCGTTGGCATAGATTTCGGGACAACTTATTCAGGTGTTGCCTGGGTGAGTCCTCTGATTCGTGATTGATCTATCTGATACCGATCATGAAATAAACGTCAACAAGCTTGCTGACTCTGCTCTCTGTCCAGGCCTTCACGGGTGATAAAAAAGTCAGAACCATACGAAAATGGCCTGGTGAGGTATTTACAGAGCCCCTTTCCAGACTCCTTCCAGAATAAAATTCCAAGATTTTGATCCACAGGGCGAGAGGCTAAGTATAATACAGGTTTTGCAAATGGACAAAGTCAAAACGGAGCTTGCCTACAAAAACGATGGAGTAAAATACAAGTGGGGCTTCGACGTCAAAAAGGATGTTACCAACTCACTTCGTTGGTTCAAATTACTCCTTCACAACACTGACGACGGCAACCGCAGTTTATATTCCCAGGACCACGAGGACAATATCTCCCGGGAAAAATTTCGGAGACTCAAGCAAACAATTGACGCCATGCCAGATGGGAAAACCCCCTGTGACCTCACTAGGGACTATCTGAAGGCTCTCCACAACCATCTAATGGTAACCTTGGGGAAACAATTCTTGCCTTCATTTATTAAGACCTTGGGAAAGGAAGTCCCCGTGTATTATTATTTGACGGTGCCAGCTGTAAGTGTCAAAAAATCTTTATGTATTCAGCTTGCTTCCACCTTATAGGATGTATACATGATTAACATGAGACCAGATGTGGTCTACAAAAGCTAAAGAGTTGACCCTTAAAGGCGCAAAGGCAGCGGGGATTGGTGAATTAGGCCCAATTAGGTTGGTATCCGAGCCTGAAGCTGCTGCCGCACATTGCTTCACTCAATACCAAGGTACCCAACACTCCTTGAAGGTATGCAAAAAGCACCATGCCTGATTTAAACTTCGTATATTGACCATTTTCTTTAGGTTAATGATGTGTATGTCATTGCCGACTGTGGTGGTGGTACGGTGGTAAGTATATAAAACTATTCATTATCGGCATATTCATAATAATATGCCCTTACAAGATCAAGAATAAGACTGACCGAGGATTCAACTAGGATATGATTTCGTATGAAATAACCTCCGTGGCCCCCACCTTGAAAGTGAAAGAAGCTGCTGTCGGTGTGGGTGGCCTCTATGGTTCAGTTTATCTCAATGATAGTTTTGAGAAACTTGTCAAAGAGCGTATTGGAGAAGTGTACGTAACTATTTTCATTTCCCTTAATGAGTGATCAGCGGACCGGTCACTAAACCATTCAACTATAGGCAATTCAACAAAATGACACAGCAAGGGAAGGAAGAGATGACGTCGTACTTTGACACCTGCCTCAAAAAGACCTTCTCAATCTCCAGAAACGAGGACGACGACGATTACGATGATGAGGATGGTTTGGATGAATTCCCATGCCCAGTCCCAGGAGTACCTGATAATCATGATGCTGGTGTCATCACGGAAAGCTTAATGTTGACGCGGGAAGACGTTCAGTCAATCTTTGACCCAATCTTTGAAAAGATCACTGCGATGGTTCAAGAGCAAGTGGCTGAAGCGGAATCCAACATCCAACGCCCTGTTACTGTGGGATAAAATCCGCATAAGACCTACCTGCAATGAGGGTAGCTAACAAATGTATTGTCACATAGGGTATTATCCTTGTCGGTGGCTTTGGATCCTCAGAATATCTCCACCAACACCTTGAAAACAACGTCAAGGGCGGGTATCAACAACAACTAGCTGTTCTCCAAGCCCCTGAAGCGTAGGTTTTTCACAGCGATGCTTTATGCAGGATTTCCACATTAAGATGCTCAGGAATTAAACTAACCCCATTTTGTGTCTTGACATACAGATGGCAAGCAATTGTACAAGGTGCGGTGCAGCATGGTCTCTCTGTCCATGAATCCCTCTCCCAGTCGGCATTGGATGGGGAAGGAGATATTCGCAGCGGTATAGTTCAAAGCCGGCGAGTTCGTGAAAGCTACGGCATTTCGGCAATGGAAGAATACTCCGCCGAACTTCATGCACAATGCAAACACAAAGTGTTCTTCTCCATGATGCATGGAACCATGATGTGTCCTGCCAGAATGCAGTGGTTCATCACCAAGGTAACCCCATCCACCCTCCCCCCCCAATGCTGACAAAGGAGAACTAACAGTACTAATTACGCCTCTTCTAGGGCCAAGAATTGCGTGATGATAAGCCCCATAAAGTGAGAAATCTCCAGAGGATGTTTCCAGTGGGTGCGTCAAAGAAAGAGCTCGTAGTCACAAAAGAGGTTTTCAAAAGCTCTGCTGATAGAGCCCCTGAGGATGAAGAACACCTCAGTACGTATTTGGCAAACTCTGAGATATTTACGAAGGTTCCGTGATAATGTAAGGTTGGCTTATGAAATTCTTTTGGGCATAGGCATTGAACTTTTCCACAATTTTTCTGTGGACTACTCGAAGGTTCCAAAAGAAAAGTTTCAAATTGTGCGTAGGGGCTTCCATCCCACAAGGTCACATCAAAGTCTCACATTTACTGCTGCCATGCGAGCAACCGAATCCGCCGAACTTGAATTCTGGGTGGAGGTAGACGGCCTGCTTTTGTCAAAGTCAGACAAAGTGAAGGCCAGCTTGGAGGAGGCTTAAGAGTTGATGAGTCTAATACTGTATCTCAGACATGAAGTCTCTCACGGTTCCCGTTAAGAGGAAAGTGCTCGGGGAAAAAATGCATATGGGGTTGTTTGTTTCTCTTAAGGTGGCGGGTCATTGATCAATTTTAGCCAACGAAGTGACCTTGCATTTATCAAATAAAATCAATACTTCTGATTTTGAAAATGCAGTTGCAGAGTCACTCACGCGATTATGTTCCGCTTAAGAACTAAGTAGTTTATATTCGATCACGTGAGAATTGGACTAATTATTCCTATTCGATCCCAGTAAGAGGACCATGAGGAGTAGTCTGGCTCATGAGGAGCCACCCGGAAACCCGGGTGGATTCAGGACAAGGCAAGTTAATCTGCCAGGTCCAGCGTCTATAAGTTGGATTACCTAGCAAAATCGGTTGACCTCAACTACTTATGTTTGTACAGTACCTACATATTGTCACATTGTGCAGTCCAAGCATGTGTTTCTGAGACAAGTACTTGCCCCCCCTCCGCCCCATATACTTTTTTGAATATTGGCTTCATTCAAGGTTTACAGCAAGTTGAACGTTTCAGGTACATCCGATAGGCAAAAGAAACTGAGGTAAAACAAGTGTTTACGGGACTCCCTTTGAGGTCTGCAGAAACAATTGAAAGACACTCAACGAAAGTACTTTACTATTGAATAATCGAAGTCGAGAGCTCTAGACTAGCTTGAGGCCCTCACTTGTTGAGTCCTCTAAACGTCCGCTTCAAAAATCTCTAAAACCCCAAACTTTTTTCCTCAAGAGCCAGCACAGCGGCCAGCTCTCAATGAAAAAATCGCGGCACTTGGAGGCAGTGTAATACCAAGGCCACTGTGGATCGGACTGTAGGCAAAGCCCAGGGAGCCCAATCCGACTGACAAAAATAAGATTAATCAACAAACGTCTCGCATGGAGACATTTCAGAGATTAAACTGAAAAGAACAGATACTACACTTGATCTAAGCCAAAAGGCAAAGAGAGTAACGAGAGAAGAGGGGTGAGGGGAAGGAAGGCCTTATATAGGTTTCTCAAGGGATTGCCAAGGATTCTGCCAAGCCCGCGATATCTTAGTATGCTTGTCAAAAATAGAAAACCTTTGAAATAGACATATGCGGTCTCGTCACATCCGACAGCACTAAAAGCAACACTAAACCTGTCTTGCCAACACAACTAACTACGCGTGTTATTAGCCACACTAGGCAGCATACACAGCAAACCTACCCAACCAGACTAAACCTACCCAGCATATCCGGCATACTCAACAGCACCCAGCATACTTTGCATACACGCGTCACACTCAGCATACACGATATATCTATAACGTGATACAATATCCCAGTGCTATACTCCCTTTGCTATGTATATTTTAGCATACCCGCATACTCGCATACCCAGCATACCCGCATACCTAGCATACCCAGCATCCGATTTATTTCTGTACATGATGTGATATCTCCCAGTAATCTTATAGTTGACTTGAGCTTCTGGAAAGAAAGATATCTATCTGTATATGCTCCTGTGCTTTAAATTACACGCATTATACTGGTACCTTGACCTCACGTGCTTCCGCACCTAGACCTGTTCTCTAGATTTAAGATACTGTACATCCCTAGCTCAGGTCATACAAAGCTGCTCCATGCGCCCCGAGGGAGGCATGCTATGAATTACTTGCTTCCCTTGGCTTGATATAGTTCCGTAGTCACAGTCACGCTTCAGGGTAATTTTCCCTGAGGGCCAACCCCTGCTTATTTGTCTAGGCACATAATCAAGCACTAGTATATTGCCTATTATAGTAGAATATACTCTGTACATAGAATCAAATTATATATACATGTAGTTCGTAGACCAAACAAGAGGTGATCCCTGTAAGTACTTTGCTTTTCTAATAAATAATGTATATTCTCTCTGTCTTTTGTATGTAACTCAATTTGTATGCTTAAAGATGTTAGTATGGTATTATGCCATAATGCAGATGTGATCTCGCTATGATGTTCTACAGATCAACGCCATGTATGGCTTTATTCTGACCCACTAACAGTCTGATACTATGCCATAGACTCATTCAGATGTATAATAATTAACTACAGCAGATGCTATCGGAGCAATTGCGGGAAATGACAAATACGAGATGCATAACCGGATTACCCTGAAGCGGGACTGTCGCTCCGGAAGCATTTCAAGCCAAGTGAAGCACGTAATTTATAAAATGCCTCCATCGGAGCTCATGGAGCAGCTTTGCATGACCAGAGCCTAGGGATGTACAGTACCTTAAACCTAGAGAACAGGTCTAGGTGCAGAAGCGCGTGAGGTCAAGGTACCGGTATAATGCGCGTGCAGTAATTTAAAGCACAGGAGCATGTACAGATAGATATCTTTCTTTCCAGAAGCTCAAGTCAACTATAAGATTACTGGGAGATATCGCATCATGTACAGAAAGGAATTGGATACTGGGTATGCTGGGTATGCTGGGTATGCGGGTATGCGGGTATGCTGGGTATACTAAATACGCGTAGCAAAGGGAACATGCTGGGTATGGCGCTGGGAGATATCGTAGTCTGGTTGCACTACCCGAGATATCGTATCGCGTAGGGAAAGGAGTGTATAGGGATATAGGTATCGTGTATGCTGAGTATTCCGGGTAGGTGTGCTTGGTATGCTGCGTGGAGTGACGAATCTATGCAAAGTATGCTGGGCGCTGTTGAATATGCCGGATATGCTGGGTAGGGTTTGCTGTGTATGCTGCCTAGTGTGTGCTACGCATGGTGCGCGTGTGAATGGGAGCGTTAATAACGCGCGTATTTAGTTGTGTTTGCAAGGCAGGTTTAGTGTTGCTTCTAGTACTGTCGGATGTGTCGAGACTCTATTTCAAAGGTTTTTTTGCTAGTTTGATGTCTATTTGAAAGGTTTTCCCTTTCTTTTGTTTTAAGAAAAAGAAATTAAATTTTTACTCTGTACTCGTATGTAAAACCCTTCAGGAAGTTGACGGGCCACTCGGAAACCCTGGTAGATTGAGGGGCCAAGCAAGTGAATCCACCTAGGTAACCCATACGTACAGACCGTGGTGGGCGTTCGCCAATCCCTCCAAATGTAGACAGATTATGTACGAAACGTGTACAGTAGGTACATAAGACATGTAGCGATGTGACAGAGAGCGACTTGATATTTCGAAATTTTGTCACATTTGGCTACTGTATTGCTGGCTACAGATTGGCGAACGATTTTTTATACTAAACTATTGGTTAACCCGTCGCGAATGCCACGAGGAACATGTACGTATGGAAGTTTTCAGTAGAGGTTATACAAGCAAGTCAAACAACCACGTAATAATCCAGTCGAATTGTAAACTAGCTAGTCAACTAATTACTGCTGAGAGAGATATCAGTTGAAGAAAAATATAATTGAGATTCCAGGACATGAATAAGGAGAAAGAAAATATCTCGAGAGACCGCTACCAAAGCCGAAATGAAATGCAAATCCTCCCGACCTGCAACCAGACTGACTATACCTTGTATCTCATGCATCCGTGATCCTCACATTTATCCATGGCCTAAATTTCCTTCTATCCCATGTATCCAAATCCTTTCGGGAAGTCCTCCTTGCCTGCTTAAGTACATTTAGGGTGTGCCTGCTTGGAAGAAGCAGTCTTGAACAAAGCAACTTCAGCTTTTCTCCTTCGGGTCAAGCCAGGGAGCACCTTCAATGGCTTTCCAGCCTTGTTCCACTTTGGCAACTCCTGAGCAGCAACAACATTTGGGCTCTCTCCCCTGTTCAACCTCTTGACGAGCGACGAACTCCTGGCATTACCACACCCAACATTGAACGCCCAAGAAACAAGAGCACCAAATTGGTTGTCATTGAGCCTCACACTATCGTTGATCATATCGCCAATGCACTTCGTGAATTTGCGGAGGTCCCTCTTGAGGAGGGCTGTAGCAGTGGCCCTCGTCAAGGGGAATGGGCCGGCCTCGGAGCAGCTCTTGGTTTGGCAAAGGTGGCCGTAACCGACGGTGGGGAGTCCAATTGGGTCAGGGGAGGGCTCTGGAACAAAGCCTTCGAACTCTTTGATGAGGGTGAGGGTCTTGTCGTTCACTTCTGTGCATGGAGTACCGCTAGGTGGCGTGCCGGAGCACTTGGGAACACCGGGAATAAAGCCAGAGTGCCCAGTTTTGACATAGTAGTCAGAAACATAGCAGCCGTCTTGGGTCTTGTCCCAGATAGTGGTAGTTTTAACCTTGGTACCGGTCGTTTGGCATTGGATGTCAATGTTTGCCCCCCGCTTGTAGCTCTTGACGATGGCAGCACTGGTGGAAGGGGACTTGCGGCAGTTGAGAGTGTCAGCGATGACCGGGTAACCAGCCTGCACCGGAACAGCAAGAAGGAGGGAGGTGAAGGTAACGGCGACGGTAATGAGCTTCATTGTGTCTTGGGGATTGGAAGCAGTGGAAGTAGAAGTGCGGATGAAAATCAGTGTGAATTGAAGTTGGTTGTGAACTGGCTGTACGGCTTTGTGTTCGTGTGCTGTGTTGCCCGGTGAATGAAGAGTATTCTGAGAGGGGACAGAGCGAGCTTTATTTAAACTTATGTGTTTGCATTACGTCCGTTGACATTTCTCCATTGGGCCAGAGTCCTGATTGTGCACATGAGCGGGTCCACTTGCCGGTATCCTACCTGTCACGATGTCAGAAGTCAAGTTCCAAATCAGCTGAACACGGAACGGAGTTTTCCGGTGTAATCCGAGATATAGCTGAAAGAGAACCCAGGATTTGTTCTGTCTGCCTTCTCTGCCTTGTGCAGTTAACCAAATCATATTCCCGAGTTAATTAACCAATCTCGTATTTCGTCACCACTGCACTGCAGTCATCCATTCACAATTTACGTCCCTTCCCAGACGCTGGCTACAAGTTCCGGAGTGTCGGCATGTTTGAATATTATTGCAAGTTGTAAGACATTGTCACTGTTTATAAATTTATTGTCTACGTTTCTGGATTCGTTGTTTACGAAACCGCTGCACCCGGAGGTCCCGACGTCTACTGGCTGGAAGTTGACGTTGTGCAGGTAGTACAGCAAAGCACTCAGCCTCATAGGTCAGGAGCCGGGATAACTATAGATTAGATTCGAATTTGTGTCACCAGGGCTAGTGCAAGCCGAGTAACCAAAGAAACATTAGCCGCTCAGCGGATCAAGGCAACCAATAAGGCACTTCGCCAAAACGTGTGATTCCCTGGTTTGCTACAAGGTGAGGTCAGTCCATATTTCTTTTGCCAAGCAAGTAAATGACTGGCTAGAGGAATACCGTAATGTTGAATACGATGCGTGAACAGAAAAGTATTCCCAGCACTTTCGCGCCTGTCCAACAAAATTTCTCACAACTCCAATAAGTAAGCAATTAGTTCGTACACTTGGAATTAGAATTATGATAATGATTTCTGTACTATATCAAAGAAACTGGCTGTTATATGCTCTTATGCGGTGATTCTACTCAGTTGAGTGCCATGAAGTGGTAACTAAGTGCAATGTACCATATTTATATGGTAACCCTATATACATGAGTGTAAGGGTATGTACCATGGTGTTTCCAAGGCACTTTACGTGGCTATTTCAATAGTTATTCCACACTCCGCTCTTTCATTCTCACAAATCTACACTGTCGAGTAATCTCTCGCTGTCGGATAAAATGAAGGCAAAAGGCACATATTCAGAAGTATGGGGGGATATTGAGTAAGAATTGGGAGAATCGTATGGCAGGATCTCGTATACAGAAATATTAGCAGACTGCTGCTCAGGCTATATGGAAGGAAATAAACGGAGTTCGTTTGCGGGGACTGATTCGCACTGTGCCTGACCAACCCCGTGCTGTTATTGCAGCTGACATGTGCAGCGATACCATATTGATGTGTATAGATATAGGTAGTTCGCTAAACTATTTTCTACATACAAATTTTATATGGCTCCGGCGCCTTTTCTTGCGAAAATCACTAGTGAGTTCGTCAGACTTTTTGATCATAGAAACTACACTCAAACTTTGCTATACCAGACCCGCTATAGCGGATCCCTTGGTATACCGGACGGCTGAAGCCAAAAATTTGCCAGTTCTAGCAATTCAGCTGAGGCATCAATGTAATTGATATAACGGAATGGTAACAGGCCACAATAGGAATTAGCGCAACAACAGAAACAGTTAGTTAGAAGATGATCTATGCCTATAGAGGATACAACTGATCAGTAATAAAGCGCTGAACCCGAGACTTATGCATACCGCTGATCTTGTCTTTTCGCACAAATCCTATGCCGCTCTAGATCACTCAACCCCTTCCTCTTGTTTCGTAGCATAGAGAAATCCGATATATATTACGGATAGGCGTATTCAAAGTTAAGTTTTCGGCCGCAAATCGTGTGCGATTTAAACGGCCGGATAAATCGCCATGAGTACCCCCTCAAAAATCCCGAATAAAAAAATCGGATTCGGACCGTATTCACCACGTAAAGTTAATTGGAATCTGCGACGGTGCTAGTGACTGCTAGGCCGAATTGGGCTAAGTATCACATTACACTTGGCACTTGCCATCATTCTTGGCGACCTGCCGTTTATGAACTCAATTGCTGCAAAGCAGTGCCTCAAATACAGACCCCTCGTTGTTGTCGGACCCCTGATCGTGATCGTCATCGTCCGCCAGGTACTCCAGCCCCTCCAGGAGGTCATCCTCGAGCCCTGCCACAAAATCATCCTCCCCCGGTACCCCATCTAGGTTCCGTCCTCAAGTGCAGCGGTGACTAATTCCTGGGCTTCCGTGATGCTCTTTAGCCCCCTTCGATACCACTGGGTTAACTTGCGCTTGTTGCTGACTCGAGGCATGATGACGGTGTTTACCAGGTCCAGGTCATGAACATGCTAGACTGGCATACAGTTAGGTGGCAATGAATTTGGTACCCCCCTTATATCAGAGTCTTGCATTAGCACATATTTAATAGTGGTAGTCAAATGAGAAAATTTTTGTGATCAAATGCATAATTTTTGATCTTGGCCTTCACGATGATTGGCCCTTGGCGAACAACCCTGCTTTGCCAAGATCAATTTTTCTTGATATGCAGCACTTTCATCAATCGACTCTGGAGTCGATTGATGTTGATGGATAGATCAAAATTTTTTATTTACGGCTTAATCATCCATCGCAGTCATCACCACACCCAATCACATCACACCCCACCACACCGTACCTACCACAACCTCTATCCAAGCATGTCGCTAGTTACCGTACCACATCTTCATCCGCAACTTCATCAAAGCCAAAAGCTTGCTCGATGCATAAGATAATAGACTAAAATGGCCTCCTCTGGATAGCGTTCGATAATATCCTCTAAAATATCATTGCTTTTATGACGTCCTGCAGTGCCTTTCTTTACCTCTATCTATGAGGTATCGTTTCATGTTGGTGCTCTCCGAAGCTCTGATATGTTGAGTATCACGATTAACATCAATAACTTTTTTTCAAATTAAGCGGTCAAATGGGGCACCTCAATATGGTTTAGTCCGTACAGGGGAGCCTGGTCAATTTTACATATCAATAAGATAAAATTTTTCTCATTTGACTACCATAATATATATATTATAGGTTTAAAGCATGCTGCATACTCGCCCCCTATTATGCGGGGTACCAAATCCATTACCACCTAACTGTATGATCATGCTTTCATGACTTCTTGGGCTTACGGGACTTGCTAGTCTACTTGGTGTTAACTGAATGATCACGGGACTTGCTAGTCTACTTGGAGTTGACCGAATAAAATTTTCGTATAAGTGGGTTGATTCGGTCGTTTATTTTTCAAATTTGACGGATAAATGGTTGTGTGGAGGTCCTCATATAATACGGATTATCCGAAAAAGTGGCTTGCCAAGATATCCGTATTATACGGCCAAAAAAGCTAACTTTGAATACCTCTATTGATAGATTCCGTATAAGCAGTCAACAGTAAAGTTAAAAAATCTAAGCACTCAAGTTCTGTCCTTGTACTCCGCTAGAATGGCCCCCACGCTATTTTCTATACCGGATATTAGCCATCTAGACAGATTGCAGCAGATTTATGCAGTCCGGTACGCAAGGTTTAAGTGTATAACTTTTCTCGTGCAAAGGGCCAAGCCTCACTAGTTTAGCGCTATGCTTTTCACCTAAGTACTTTAGATCAGTCAGCTTTTAGGCCTTATATACATAGCCTTGCTTCGATTTATGTTCCTATATTTTGAATATTAGGAGCTTTAGATAGTATCAGTTCAATTACCAACGGGCTGAAGGAATTGTGGTAGTGGCGATTTCTAATAATTGTCCGAAAAGTGGCTATTTTGGTCTAAAAACAACCAAGAGCGAAGACTAAGGACCTAGAACGATAGTACCGGTACATGTTGTATACATACTGGTGCCCACACTCTTCTCAATTCGAACCCAGACACATATCCAAAATGTGCACAAATATGTTTGCAATCCGTAGTAATGGGTGTCGGTTATCTGGCCGGTTTGGTTTTCCCCCGACTTGAAATATTAAAAAGGTTATCCCTAAGTTGCTACTGTATGTACTTGATGAATACGGACAAGTAATCTGGCCGTGATTAAACAGGGTACACGTTCAAGGAGGCCACCACTCGCCAGGCAACAGAAAATTACTAGAATCGGCTATAAGAGTTTACTTACTGGTAATACTAAAGTATGCACAGTGCGTGGGGGAAAGTTATAACGCACCCCTGCATAATATGCAGTGCCACTGCGAGTCCCCGCTATTTCTGGCGAGATACATACAGTAGTGTGGTCGAAGGGGTGAGGACTTTCCCCTACGCATTGTTCTATACCGGTACTTCCCTATGGAAACCCCGTTGTCATACATGTAAAGCTAGTCTCAATCATGTAAAGCTCTCTATGCCCTAGAGTAGCACCATACAGTTCCCATTATGTAAATTCCATACATTCGACGCAAGTGTACATCGCACAGCATGGACGAGCTTATGCTCGTCGGAATACTAGGGTCTGCTAGTAGACATACATAGTTTATGTTTACTTTGTTACATAGTATCATCGGAAAAATCGGATCGCATTTTTGTATATATTGATACCGAACCAGTAAACAAGGAAAGGTACCTAGTGGTATTTCGATCTGGAGTAGTTTAGCACCGGTTACTGGTACCGACGATCCAGATTCTGGAAAATTTGTACGAGTTTTTTATTTTTTTGTGTCTCACTGATTGGTGCAGATGCTTGTCATTATGGCATGCCTGCATTAATGCGGCAGACCGGGATCGACTGCCATGCGTGGTGCCAACCAGGTACCGGTATCAGCAGCCTTGTACGGTAGTAGTCTGGTTGCACAACCCCTCCGTAGGTACGGTAGTCTCATCGCCACACCCAGAAGAGGCTAAGCGCTATTCACGGGAACGTCAACCATATGGAACCTGCGACTTCTCGGCAGGGCCGAAATTTACATACCACAGTTATTCTCACCAGAGCAGGCCCCAGTGTAACGGTTGGTAGTTAGTAGAGAGCCGCAATATATCGATCTCGCTAAGACCGAGAAGCAACTGATCACATCACTTCAATTTCATGACTTTGGTAAATTAAGCACCTGGGAATCGCTTCCGTAGTACGTAAGAGTTTAGGGGAAGAATTGCGGTATATTGGCGCCTGACCTGGCAGATTAACGTGCCTTGTCCTGAGCCCACCCGGAGTTTCCGGGTGGCTCCTCATGGTCCCCTCACTGGGACCGAATAGGAGTAAAGAGTATTAAAAAAAAAAAAAAAACCGGTTGGTAGTTAGTAGAGAGCCGCAATATATCGATCTCGCTAAGACCGAGAAGCAACTGATCACATCACTTCAATTTCATAACTTCGTAAATTAAGCACCAGGGAATCGCTTCCGTAGTACGTAAGAATTTAGGGGAAGACCGTCGTCCAATGAAACGAGATGCACTGCCCACTGGGTCTTCTATTCTTCCAGCAGTATGGGGTTTCTAAGTTACATAGTTTTGTTTTGCAGAGTTACTGGCCGAGTTGAGAGGAAAACAAGCTAACTCACTAGAGCGATGAGAGGAGTTCATGAGAAGAGGTCGCCTGTGAGAGATATGTTATTTAAGAACAACCCGTAATCCCTCTCGGAGTCGTGTTCATCATCCAGTGCTCCTTCCTCCATTCAATTGCATACGTGACTATCTCTTCAGTCTACCTCTCGATCAGCTAGACTTCCTCTAACATAATATCTCAACCTCAGAATTCTCCGCCTTACTACCCCAAAATGCAATTCTCATTTTTCACCGTTCTCGTCGCTGTCCTTTGCTCAACCGTTACTGCTCTTCCCTACCCCATCAAGTCGGATAAGCTCAACTGTCGCAAAACGCCCTCAACCAGTGGCCAGAATGTCCACACCTACGGTAAATCCGCTGATATCAAAATCACCTGCCAAACATACGGAACCGATGTCAAGGGTAACAACATTTGGGACAAGACAAAGGAGGGATGTTATGTTTCCGATTACTACGTCAAGACCGGCGTCAATGGGTTCCTTCCGAACGTCCCAAAGTGCCCCGGCACTAAGCCCCCTTCGAAGATTCCCGGCCCCAGAGTCGACGATTACAAGTACAAGGGCTCTTGCGGCGGAGTCGATCCCTGGAACTTCTTCAAGTGCCAGTGCACATCCTTCGTTGCGCAGAGGCTGAACGAGAGAGTTGGGGTCAAGTTCAATAACCAATATAAGGGTTATAACTGGGGTAATGCCAACACCTGGGATGAGGCTGCAAGGAAGACCGGTGTGAAGATCAATAAGACCCCTAAGCCTGGCAGCGTTGCGCAGACCAATGCTGGCCGCTTTGGGCATGTGGCGTATGTGTCCAAAGTGGATGGGGACTATGTCATTGTCGAGGAGTACAACTATGGTGGCAGTGAGCGATATGGAACTCGCAAGGTTAAGAAGAACCTGTTCAATTATATCCATTTGACCAGCTCTACCTAAACTAGCAGAGTATCGTCTATGGAGAGTTACGGTGGATAGCTGACCTTGAGTCGTGAGTGGAGGGTGATGGCGGGTGGAGGTGCGACGGAGCAAGTGAGCTTTGTGAGTTGGGTATGCCGGTGGAATGAATCTAGCCTCCAAGTGAAGATTGCTGGTATAAGGCACAATTGGGTCTACTTGGAGCTTGGAAATTGTGTGTGCTATTTTATTATGGTGGTCAATTAAATTTCTCTCGGATATTAGTTTCTATTTGCTTCACCCTGTCCTTACCATATCACATGTTTTCTAATACAATAAAGCAAGTAAACAACGGTGTAGTTCACTACTGGAATATGATATCAGAACGAGCTGGCTGAACGCCAAGTGACCCACACTTGATATCTCCTTCGAAGGTATACTAGTTAAAGAAAAAAAAAAGGATACAAGATACGAGAAAGTATACTTTGAGAATTTCCAAAGAGGGTTGAATTAGGATGCACGTGAGAATGGTCAGGGTGGGGTAATTTGATGTATTTGCACTACTATTACATAACTCGAATACATGAATAAACTGTAACTCCTACAACGGAATATCTAAAACTTGGCGGGGGGTTGGAAAATGAGACGCCGGTTGGCCTGCTTGGATAGCTCACGTGCTGCATTTGAAACTACTTATCGACCGTATCAGCATACATAGGCTGGAGTTGTACTTTGTACAACGGCCCTAGAGCATCGTGGTCCACATGTAGTGAGAATTGTGATGTCGTATCTACCCCGACATGACCTTAATTAGGTTGATTGCGGGTATTAGAATTTTTTTTTTAAAAAAAAAGAAAAAAAAAAAAACCAGACCATTGGCTAACTAACTTTGAAGGTCTTTTTCCCTTGGATCTTATCCTTATCTAACTTTAAATACCTTGTTCTGAAAACATATTTCCATCCCTCACCCTGTGGAGGGCGTGGTGCCAACCAGACGAGTCTTTACCGACCTGCACTCTTCACTCCACATGGCCTAGTCTCTCAGACCTGCCAGACTCCACCCTCCGTTAACCAGACTAACCCTCCGTAGACTTGCTCCTCCGCTCCTTGCTTGGCCAGTCTGTCCGCCGTAAATCCCGACATGAGTTTTCACCCAGCCCAACTTGACTGCCTCCTCCCTATCCGGTCCTGCCTTTCTCCAATCCCGCTTCAGGTCATCTGTCCTTGTTTCTGCGCAGCAACGATCGCCATAATCGCAGCTTGTGAGTCTGTCATAGTCATATTAAGGACTTTCTCTTCCTCCTGAGCCACCTCCAGCGCTCCTCTTACTCCGGGAATTTCCCCATCCCAGACTGTCGCGACTTTCCCCAACTCCCCGGCATCCCTTCTTGCCCTCTAAGTCCACTCACTGCACACCATCCTCTTCCTACTCCTCCCGTCTCTACTGTGCTCCGTCGGTATAGAAAATCTGGCAGCCTTCCGCTGCCTCATAGATTCTCAGACCCCACTCCTCTTTCGGCTCCTCCTCATTAATTGGAGGTCAATCAACTATCAGGACTTCGGTAACCCGTCGGCAAAGCCCCCCAAATCGGTGTTTCATGACCATACCGGACTCGATTATCCGCGAGTATAGTTTCCCCTCCAATTGTAGAGGGCTTCTTCATCATTTTCATCGCCAACCACGCTTGTGCTGCTTCAATAGCCACACGCGGGGACTCCACACCTGCACTGTGGCTCAGCCCCAGCGCACTCCCGAGTAAGTAACCGATTCTCCTTGATAGGGCTGTCCTCATGGTCCCCTTACTGGGACCGGACAGAAGTAAGGAGTATTTATTAAAAACAAAAAATAAAATATAAAATCCTTGATAGGACTTCCATAGTCGTAACTAGACAACCCGTGGATGTCAACAGAGCTGTCTGGGGTAAGTAGTTCAAGAAACAAACCTAATGATTGTGGCCAGCGGGCAATGCCTCCCCAGTTTGTCCCTCCATACATCTAACGACTACCTGTTAGACCACCGAGGAGTCACAGGGATCGAACAGTAATTCTGAACGAATCACCATGTAAAAGTTCCATATTTTTGTGGGAGACATAGTTCTTATAGAATACACGTTCAAAGCTTTTGATCCAATGAAACTTGCGCAGCCATCAGGGCTAAAGCAGTCCAATCTACCATGGGCACCAGCTTGTAGCAGTTATGCAACCCTGCCTGAATACTCCTATAGACAAAGAGGTGCAATCGGATTTGGAAGCGGAAGTGGAGGAGTCTATGCAGCACTTGGAAGCAGACCTCGAGGAGCATGGTGATATTTCGTTATTAAGTACATGGTAATATTTTATTATCGAGTACAATACATGTTGGTTAGCACTAGTGTATGTAGTCACTGAATTACTACATTTGGTTATCACATTCCGGGGGAGGCCAACCAGGAATTTCACTTTTGTATTCCCAGTTCGTAGGCCAGCCCTCCCAAGAATCGTGTGGCTTCCTGGGCTCTTGATATCAGCATACCGTAACGGCCTGGTCGTTGCGCACCTAAGTAAATACCGGTATGGACCGGATCTGGAAACCGAACAAGTATATAAAGCAGAGTAGGATCACATGATTATTCTACCATGGCGAACGTATAATTCCTACGCATCCCTACACAAGGTAACTCGAAGACAACTTGTTAATACGGCGGTCATTAGCCTTCTCCCTTGGTCTATTTGCGGCACTTGAACCTCTTGCACGTGTACACTACCCTTACCATACAAATAAATTTGTATGTGTACATACAGTGCCTAGGCGAAAATTACAGCTAGGTGGTAAAAAATATACCCTCCCCTGCATAATGAGGCGCAAATGGTGCATATTGGAGAATTTTGTATGGGTTCAGGAGTGTGTTTCTCAATGCACCTTACGCAGTGTATGAGTTTTTTGACTGTGCTCTGTAAGTACAGAGTATTCTATATGATGTGCTCCTTTTCTTATGCAGAAATCGGCCCGAAATATGCGTCCGACTACAACCGGTGACGGTAGAACCGGTCAGCTAACCTGACAAGATTAGCCTGGCTATACATATACACGGAATCATGGATAGTAGAGTTATCCTGCTCTTTATATACCTACCGCTATAAGATTTTCGAATTGTTGCCTCGTTCCATACCAGTCGACGCCCAATCTCTCTTCTTGATACAACTTCATCCAACAATCCGCACTTTATCGAAGTCACTTGAGTAGCCATATTTGATAGGTTCAGATATATTGGCTTCTGGTTGGCTACAGTACTTCTTGTGTCAAGGTTAGCCTTCTACATACATACCACTAGCATGCATGATGAAAGTTATTTCCCACAGCCTTTATCGGTGATGCATTGCCACGTCTCATCGCGTGTCAATTTTCTGGACTGTTGTCTGATCTACTTAGATACCGGTACCGGTACTACATTGGAAGAAAAGCAACCTCTTGCTGCTCGAACATTCAATCAATCGTAGCTGGTAAATCTATTGCCTTGATGAACAAAGATGAGTACCGGCAGTGTGCGAAATAAGCATGCGAAGCTACATAGTTCAGAAGCAAATCAGTCTCAGATCGGATAATGGAAAACATACAAGGATAAGGGGACCGAGCACCGCAAGTTGCTGTTGTTGCATGCACTCTCATTTATTGCTTGTCAATTGCCACCTAAAGTACCGTAGAGACTCCAGTTATTGGCTAGCGTAGTTTCAATGTGAGCTGCATATTCACTACACATATGTATGTGGGGACACGTTAATCATAAGCCACGGGCTTATGTGAAACATATCAATTTGAGCGCCAAGATCTATTCAATGGGTAAAGTAGAAACTATTGAATCTTAGAATTCATGTAAGATATTTTTTATTGAGGTCACAGAAGATCAGGTGGTGGATTATAAATAAACTCGCTTTACTGGGCCGGGACGGTGCTGGAAGACTCTCTGAGCTAATGGCTTTGATTTAGGCCCATACAGAGTTGTGGTTTTGGACCGGTGGAGGAAGTCCTCCAGAAACCGCCTGGAGTCTATTTGCAGCTATATTCAGGGACAGCACTTGTAGAGGCTTCCTTGATGGCATTATGGATAATTACTCCGTACAGTACATTTCAATCTCCGACGTTCATACAGTCAAACCTTGCTATACCGAACCTCGTTGTACCGGAATTCTCGCTATACCGGAATACTCTTGAGCGCCGCCACCAAACTAAGGATTTTTGCTTATACCGGACCGGACAGCGGAATACAGAGAAGTTACTACTATCTACATATATTTTGCCCTTGCTATAACGGAATCCTTAAGTAAATACTGCTCTAGAACCAGGGTATTGCGATGTTCACTGCTTTTGCTCTCCATAAATCACCTGCTGCAACTTCAAGCCATTTCTTACTATCACATAAGATGTGTGACAACGTTTTATATTGCTACAGCTCGACCCTGCTTTATATTAGTATCTTTACCAACATAGTTCTACCAGTCTTCATACCTCGGAGTCTAAGAAACGTTGTCCAAATTCACTCAAATTCACCTTCGCTCGCATGCTTGGGATCTTGTCGCTTTTTACAGATCTAGTGCTTCTCTAATATGGGGAGAGCTCGATGCTTTGTCTTCCTGCACTCAACATGTTGGCAGATGAACTTGAGCTTAATGTTCAACACACGGAAGGTGAAATGTCTTGTGCCACGTACCCTTGTATTATTTTATACCGGAACCTTGCTCTTGCTATACCGGACAGAAAAGGCTGGATTTTTGTCGTCTTGTATAGCAAGGTTTGACTGTACCGGTATAACAATGAGCACGGGCATTGTCTGATGATATCCTTAAACCCGCATATGCAGCTCATATCGAAATTACGGCTAGCCAATAACTAGGTCTCTACCGTAGGTACCTACTCTACCCAAAATCCCTCCGAGTGGTCTTTCGGGGCGCCTTAGGCACTTGGAAAAGATCATTACAGGGACAGGGGCCTATTAATCGCATGAGTCAGGTCTAGCAACTTAACAACAACTGTTGGCACCAAAATTGCAAAATCACGTCTCAATCGTTGTACGAAATGTTTGAAATAAATTGTCCCAGGTCGGCCACCGAAATTTGACTTGAGCAATTTCCGGCCAGAGCGTCTTCAACTGTACATAAAAATCATATTTCCCCTTTTCACCAAACGATGGTGTATATGCCACTACCACGCTTTGTCGTGGAGGCCGGCGGTCTTGTCGCTCTCGCGGACTTAACGACTATTGCCGAAAGAACCGCACTCATGGGAAAGGCGTGGTGGCTCGACATTCTAGTCATTGCTCCCGGTATACATCTTCACCAACGCTCCGCCGAGCTCGCAAATGCCGGAGGAGAATTACCGCCAACAGCAGCACTCACCTCAGGATACGTTTTTCGTGTGGAAAATCAAGCTATGGTCGGCTGGCTACAGAGGGTCGGTGAAGCAGGTAGTCTAGTTGAGGTTGAGGTTCGCGCACATAATGGAAGCTCGCTTCTGGACGGTGAACTACCTGCTGGACTTATTTATTTTCTGGCACCAATCCTGACGGTAGCAGCGGAGATTGTGTTGGCATATTACAGCGAATGGTGGACATTTGTGATTATTTGGGTTTTGATAGTTGCGAGGGCCATAAATGTCGCCATTATCCGGAGACGAAGCGAAACGAACTGGAAAGGCGGACTTGAGCCAGGTGTAGATGGGGATCTGTTGATTTTGGTATCACAGGATCGCTGGATACGTATGAAAGGATTGGTGGACGACATCAAGGCCGTAACGTCAGGGCAATGGCTACAGGATATGACATCAATCGAGAGTTTTGCTGCTGCTGGGGCTACTTTGCTCGTTTACGTGACGGCTGCATTGTCCGCCAACTCGACTACCTTTGGGAATATCATGCTTATGGTGTTATTATTCGTGGAAGTTGGCCTGCTGGGTGTGAGCAATAAATTATTGCGAAATTTACATCTTCACGAGAGAGTCGTGAGCGTTACTGCGGGGCCGAAAAGGTATAACCGGCGACTGGATTTGGCACAGGAATTGATAGGTGAGACAGGGCGAAGGGATTGGGCGGTCGGGCTCGGGTTGGTAAAGCCAGATCTCACCAGTGATGCGCCTTCGAAAGTTGTACTCTAAATTTCCTAGCTTGCGGTCGCCTGTAGGCTTTCTCAGAACTCTTCCCACGTCTAAGCGAAATCCCCAGTCTCGTTCTTGTTTCATATATCTAATCTGCTACTTCGGTTATGGATAATATGGATATAGATTCCCAATGTTTTTGGCATCTTAACTTTCTGGAATATTCGACTGGCCCACGTTCTTATTTTTTAAACTGTGTTTGGGTTCTTCCAACTCCATCCGTTAGTGTTTTATTTATATACCTTTTCTCTGGTTGCGGTTTTTCTAATGCCTGTAATTCGATGTTAGAGGAGTTTATGTGTGGCACGGAGGAATGAAATCGCAATATATTATTCGAGGTAGTCGAGTGAGGGTAACGAACGACCCAACGTTTTACTTTTCAGGTTTGGGATCCAGTCAAAATCGTAGGGACACCACATGTCATAATCTTCAGGAATAAAATTGACACCATTCAGAGTGACTTATGGAACCGGAATGACATATTTGTTTCTCTGCTGCACACCCCTCATAATTAATTAACCTGATTGCCAGTGGGAGTATTTCTTCCAAACCTATCTTGGGATACAATCATGCCCCGACCTTTGGAAGTTGGATTTCTAAATATATACATTCAATTAGGCGAATATTTTCATGGATTTGTAATGTCGGTCGGCGTCATAGAGGATACCTATTGGGGAGCTCTCGTATACTAACCGGTTAGTCTACATAGGTATTTGGACTAGGCTACTGCGGAAATTTGCATGGCCTTGAAGCAGTTCATTTATTGAATTCTTCGCCTCGGATAGCAGTTCTATACAATTTATCCCGCGCACTGGCAGTCGTAGGTTTCTCGGTATATATTCGGAAAGTATTACTTGCACTCTGGTTAGCTAGTTAAGTTGAAAGAGGTCGAAGGACTTGAGCCTGATATTTGCAATAAATGCAGATCATAAATAATTATTGGGTGAAGAAGATATACTATGCATTTAGATAGATACATCTCTGCTACGGTTCCTGGGTCATATATAAAGTTTAGGCCTTTCGTTCAAGACCAGGTCATGGTATAGGTACTGTAGTACAATTTCCGTAGTATCGTGCCCAATTTTTCGGAGAGCCGCATCTCCAAGTCCACCATACCCAACGCGGTGCCTACAAAACTGATCGATGTAGCCTATCTCTAGTAGCCCGCCAGCCAACCACACCACCATCCACTCCACGCCTTATCCCCTCCACCCGCCTTTCCAGTCCCGTAGGGATCAAATCCACCAAATAACAGATCCCATCATACTCTAGAGGATACGCCAGACTCGGTGCAACCTCTTCTTTATAGGTCAGCCTGATAAGTGTAGGCGACAGACTGATGGGTTTGTAGAGTGGCAATTTGAATGGCGCAGAAGAGAGTCCAGTGGATGGATCTCTGGCAAAGGCGGTCCATGCAGCTTGCATCCACTTGATTACTGCTCGCTCGCGAGCGGGAGGGTTCCCCACGTAGAGGGCTGTGCCGAATAGAACCAGGAGCTCGGCGCCGTGGGTAGCACCGATGTTGATATCGTAGGTGCTGTTGAAGTTGAAGGAGCCGAAGTAGCGGTATCGCCAGATTGGGACGTTGTGTTGCGCTCTGTGTAGAACATGCGGTTAGTCAGACCTAAATCACGGTTGATAATAGATATTGAAACAGAAACGTAGGTATTATTACCTGACGCCAGCAGCCTCCTTTGCGGGGCAATCAAACGCGATAGCACTGGCGAGTACATCTAATTGTTCAGGTGTCAAGCCATTTGGAAGTTGGAGGTTTCCAGTACAATTAGTGTTTAGGGCTCCGCCTGGGCCAAACTCTGAGTCTGTATTTCCTATCAACATCGGCTGGAGAGTTGCCATTTCACGGTCAGCAACGTGCACAATTAGCATACTGTAAGAATATGTTCTATATCCAAAACTGCAAGCCCATAGGATAGTCTACTGACGAGTAATGACAGAGACTCACAAGCTTTGCAAATAAACCATTTTCAGCACGATTTTTATATTCCTCAATAGATAAGATAATCTCCCCGTCCACCCTCGGGCCAAAGGACCCCAATGCCTTATTGCACAAATCTAATGGCTCCATGCCGTTTGTAATCTTCTCCCATGGCAACGCCTGCATGCACTCAAGTTTTTTTTTCTCCGTGCCTGCTGTTGCACAGCCAACTTTCTCCGTGAGATTACCCCAACGGTAATAATTATCCCCACCACCAATCGAGGCCGTCAACGCCGCAGTGCCGCTTTGAGAGATGTAGCCCTTCACAATTGGGTCTTGAGCCCAGGCGTAGGAGTGAACGTCGACGGAAGCACCACCAGCAGAATGCCCGAACAGAGTCATTTGGGATGGGTTCCCCCCGAAAGATTTGATATTATCTCGGATCCATTCGAGTGCAAGCCGTTGGTCGAGAATGCCCAAGTTTTCTGTTGACACGGCTGGTGAATTTGGGAAGCCAAATACGTTTGTGCGGTAGCTTAACATGGATACTTAGTTTAATTAAGTCCAGGTACGACACTGCTCAGACCCAACACGGAAATTCAAGCTCGAAGGAAAAGCCTGCTTACTTGAGAGAAGCTATTACAACATCATTGTTCGCGGCAAATTGCGTCCCGTCATACAAAATATTGTTGCTCGTGCCAAAAATAAACCCCCCACCATAGAGCCATACCAATACTGGGGCATTGTTCCTTCCTGGTTTCGTCCAGATGTTGATGCTAAGGCAATCTTCGCCCTCTGGTGCCGTAAAAATGAATGGGATATTAGCTGGAGCACCTACTGGTTGGGATGGGCATGACAGGCCAAATTCCTTTGCTGTGATTGGCGTCTTCTGGTTTGGAAGTCTGACAGGCGGCGCAAAACGAAGAGTGCCGGTGGGTGACTTTGCGTACGGAATACCGAGGTATTCATGAACGGTGGGGTTTAGACGCCCTTTGCGTCCAATGATTGTACCAAACGGGGCAGTGACAGTTGGAGTAGGTGGCACCGGATCTGCAAAAGCAAGAGAAAGGCAAAGGTAAAGAGATATGAGGGTCCTGGAAAGAAACATCATACCCGACGGAATGGTCACGAATTTTTTGTGGTGGGCTGGGGTTTCGGGCCTATTCGTGGGTCTATTGCACCTGATGACTCGGCGCAACCTTTGGGTCCGTATTGCTCCAGCTCTTTGACTGATTGAGCATTATATATACTAGAGGTTGTATTTATCCTTATATATCTTGCCAGTTTCTAGGCTGCTGACCGGGGCTATAAGTTACACCGGAGTTTTGAGACACTGTATCAAGTACCTATATAACTGTAAAAACCGGCAAGTAAGACCATAACTACTTTCAATCCGCCTATCAAACGTCCTGTATAAGGCCCCCTAGTAACTATGTCGGAACTAAAGGTAAAACGCGATAATCCAGTGCTCTGGCGTATGCAAAGATAAGTAGATGCAGGCAGCTCGCCGAAGAATCCATCAAGGGGATGAGGTCTTGTAGTACCTTATACGCCATGTCTCAGACGTTTCACATTGAATGAGCCCCTAATTTGTGGCCAACATTCCATGTTGAATCTCGCGGGATTCTACAGTGTGAAAGAGTATGCAACAGAGATCCTCCAGATCAGCAGTACATAGACCGGATGTCTGAGTGTCAAACCATGATTTCATTTGGCAAGAGAGAATATTAAAACTATTGCTGGAGGAAGAAGCGTTCTAGCAAGTAGTCTCGAGATGTTTACGCTGTTTAGCATTTGGCCCGGGTGAACTGAAGCCAGCAAGAGCGGGACGTTGGGCATCATATAGGGATATGTTGCAGGGGTTTATGTTGCTTTTTTCTGCAGGTGAAAATGATAATTGATTAATTCAGGTCATCGACGGGTATGTTTCCCTAACTATAAGTGCTGTTCCAAGTTAAGTGCCGCAACAGCATGGCAAATTTCGTACACAAGCGGTTACCCCGAGACCCAAATTTTGAATATTACAAGGCTAGTGTAGTTATATCCTCCCTGTAAGTTAAGAATTTATTAAATGGGATAATGTACCCGTCTATGCCGTACGTAATTGCCGATGAGTTCAGTATCTACAGCTTTACGGGCTTTTTAGCACAAGCCACGTAAAATCAGTGAAACATATTGACGGTCGTAAATGATTTTACTGTTCGAACATCAAGGGTTAGCCAAGTGCAAGATGCCAGGGTGTGTACAGAAAATCCCCGTATATGCTATGTAGAATGCCGTACCATGTACGGGGACTTTTCTGCGTCACACGTTTGGTATCTTGGTGTGAGCGATCATTGGACAACGGCATATGGCGGTGGTGACGGGAGGTTTTTGTCCCGTCAGACCTGCGACTCCAACAGACTTTCGTGTTCAACATCTCATGGGTAGCACAATGCCTTCTCAACACTTCAGAACATGGTCAAGAGTTGAGTCAGAGCCCTTGGTAGCATGGATGGAAGATAACCAAGCGGAGCTACGAGAAAAGCAAATAATATGGCGTACGCTCTGGTACAAAACAAATTACAGTCAAGAGAATTACAGATAGAGCAACGAATATGAAGCGATCATGGAAGGAGGCTCGAGCAATGCAACAGCACTCACTATGGGGGTTAGACTTGAAAAGAATGAAATGTCAATTACTCTGTATTTTGCGCGGAAATGCTTATTCTTCTGGAGATTGGGTGGAATATGGTGGTCACCTCCAAATATGACACTTGTTGGAAGTAGTGAATCTACGTATTGCTCCGAGACCTCAAATACCATCGGAACATTTGACTTGTATTGCCCGATAGTAGGTATCAAGTCAGAGGTAATAACCTCTTGCATGCTCAAGGACTTCCTCATAGCCATCCTATGTATAGGCACATGTGATATTTCTAGCTGCAGTTTCAGTTGATATAGGTGAGCTTTCTCTGTTCGAGGCATTTCTTGTAGGTGGTGATGACGCCCAGGTCATGATTGAGAAATTTATCTAAGCCGGTCAAAAATATTTTAGCTAGTGCGCTAAAAATCCCGTACCTATTGTAAATTACTACTAGGAAAATGTGATCCAACTACGGTACCGGTATCCAGATCCACCCGGCTCACATGATATATGTTATTGCCGAATTCAGGCCGTTCCGAAATGGCCCGGTCATTTCCGGAATCGACCCGTCCGTTGCGGAATTGCCGTTCCGGAACGGCATATATGTGCACTCTAGGCAATGTATAACGGCTGGTCTTCTAGGTGGGACGGTCTCACTAGTTCCGCCAAGGGACGCTAGCAACTGCAAAAGGACCCACCAAACAATCTTTCGTGATTTCTCTCCTTCTCCTCTACACCACTATACCAAATAACGACCCAAGCATGGCCCTCAACATAGCCCGGCACCTGCGTTTTTTTCGTCACGGTCACAGTTATCATGGCACTCGCCTTTTTCGCCATTTCGGCAGCACTGTACAGGCAAGTAGAGGTTCCCATGATGGTTCAGTGAGGTATACTAAAACTGTTGCAGCAGAGAGTACCCAACGAGGCCGGAGAAGTTACCGAAAATCCCCAAGGGGTTGAACCAGCAACAAACAATGGCCTTAACAAAGAAATTTGGAAACTAAACGGGGTACGGATCCAAAATATACGTTCATTTGGACATAGGCTCACTTGTTATCAGGAAGTTTCTGGTTTTCAGAAGGAAATTACCCGTCTCGATGGTTGGAATAAATATATTATCGCCTTTGGGGTTGGGACAGTCCTTGTTGGGATAGGAGGTGTATGCTTCTCACCCACTTAGGCGCTGGTGTCTACTGACTTAATTGCTAATAGACTTTCTTTAAAATACTCACCTACGATAGAGAAAAAGAAATGGAAATGAAGATCTACGTCAAGGAATTAGTCACGAACTCTGAGAAGGCAATGGAATGCCGTATGCAGATTATGGAAAGCCGTATGCAGATTATGGAAAGCTGTATCCTTACAGCAATTAACGCAAGGGATGCTAAACGATGGTGGTGATACCAACCATCGTTTTTATCAATAGGGTTGTTTCATTGCTTTCTGTCGGCGTTGCTTGGCGTATTCAGGCTAGAGGCATAGGTAAAGTTACGGGTCGCTTTTTGATTACTTTGACTTTTCATTCGGATACATAGGAAAAGTGCCTCTTTTTTTCCATTAAACGGAGGCCCATTCTAAGCGTAAAGCTGCAATTTGGGCATCTAACAAGGGCCGTTGAGTTACTATTAACGGTTTAATCCCGTCACATGAAGTCGTCGATTACCAGAAGAATAATTAATAGAACCCGACTTATTGAAGTAATCCCACTAATATGTGTACAGAGGTATGTTTGCCGAGCCACCACCACCAGTGGTTATAGGAATAGGAATAGCAACAGGCGAGCGGAGAGACTGGGATTAAGCTTGATAACATCCCAGCACTCTTCGCCATCCTGGATAGGGCTTTTGGGGACCCTGATGCAGTGGGCACTGCTAGCTGAGCCCTCCGGGCCCTAAAACAACGCAACTCGGACCTGTCCACATATGTGGCGGAGTTCTCGAGACTGGCAGCAGAAGTACTATGGAACGACCAGTCAAAGCTCGAGCAGTTCCAGGAGGGACTGAATGACGAGCTGCAACAAGCCATGGTCACCCTTCCAGAGACCAAGAGTCTCGACGAATTAATCGACCAGGCCTCTCGGGTGGAACAACGGATGGCTAGGTTGAGACACCGCCCTACCTTCCGCCCTGCCACCCGCTCTCCCCAGCAACCCCAGCAACAGCAACAGCAACAGCACCAGCAACCGACCCCCATCAAGCCTGCCCAAATTCCGGCCTCGGCCAACAAACCCGCGTATCCATCGTTAGTGGCAGGAGGGCCCACCCCCATGGATCTCTCGTCCGGAAGGCCCCGCCTCACCCAGGAGGAAAGGGGCCGCCGCCGCACTAATGAGTTGTGCATTGCATGCGGAAAGGCCGATCATTTCATCACAGCCTGCCCCCTTCGGAAGACCCGTTCATTAGCCGTCCATGCTGTCTCCGACATCTCAGAACCCAGGATTGTAGAGGTAGATAAGTCGGGAAAAGCCCTGTCCCTTGCTTAGTTGCTGACACTAGCAAGGGACCTGCCCCAGGTCATTTGTCTTTGTCTGCGTTTTCTGTTTCTATGTCTATGTCTGTTGATGAGTCTCGCCTATTTGGCGAGCACTTCGTTGTACCTATAACTGTCAAACTCAATCATAAAACAGTGGTCACATCAGCTCTCATAGATTGTGGTGCATCAGGAATTGTGTTCATCGATCAGACCTTCGTCAAAAAAAATTCTATACCAACCTCCAAGCTTAAGACCCCCCGCCTCCTCGATGTTATTGATGGCCATCCTATCTCGTCTGAGACTATTACGGACATTGCCTGTTTACCCAGCGCTATTGGCAATCACTTGGAAGATCTCCCAATGTTCGTGACCAAGCTAAAGTATCCAATTGTTCTTGGGATCCTCTGGCTCAGAATGCACGATATATCAGTTAGCTTCGGCTCTTACACCTTGTAATTCAACAGCCCTTATTGCAAAAAATACTGTGGAGATCCAAAGGCCACTGTTACTGGGCTGTGCGCATTGCCACCCCCAATTATCCACCCAACCTAGGTGGTACACCAGCCCCCACATATCACTGCTGCCCACTCCCCTGTTCCCTCTATTTCTCCTGTTCCCCATGTTCTCCCTGTTCCCTCTGTTCCCTCTGTTTCTTCTATTTCTCCTGTTGCCCCTGTTCTCCCTTCCCCAAAGCCCCTGAATATTAGCTTTATTAGGGCAGGAACTTTCACTTACCTTACTAGGAGATACAAGCTAAAGGCATATGCCCTTTCTATATATAAGGTGAACCTGGAAATTAATAAGATGAGGTTGAGAGAGGAATAGAAGTTTATAGTTCCAGGCGAGTACTATAAATTCATTAACTTGTTCTCAAAGAAAGCTATAGAGAATCTTATACTTCACTGACTATATAACTATATAATTCCACTAATAGAAGGTAAAACTCCTCCCTATAGGCCCCTTTATGGAATATTCCAAGTAGAGCTGGAAACTTTAAAAAAGTACTTGAAGGAAAATCTCAACAAAAACTTTATTCACTATAGCTTTTCTCTAGCTGGTATACTTATACTATTTGTTAAGAAATTAGATAGATTCCTTTAGTTATATATAGATTATTATGGCTTAAATAAAATAACAGTAAAGAATAGGTACTTTTTGCCTCTAATTTAGGAGACTTTGGTAAAGCTATCTGAGGCAAAATAATTTACTAAACTAAATTTAAGAGGAGCCTATAACTTAGAATAGATTGCAAAGAGTAAAGAATAGAAGATAGCATTTTAGACTAGATATAGATATTTTAAGTATAATATTATATCTTTCAGATTAACTAATACTTTAGCTTTCTTCTAGCACTTTATTAATAATATCTTATAAGACTTCCTTAATATATTCTATATAGTATATTTAGATAATATCCTAATCTACTTGGACACTCTAGTAGAATACAAAATCTATGTCTGGCAAGTCCTAAAGAAGTTAAAAGAAGCCAAGTTGTATCTAAAGCTAGAGAAGTATAAATTCTATATATAGGAAGTTAAGTACCTAGAGTTGATTATTACTACTGAAGACATTAGGATAGATTCTGCTAAAATTACTATGATATCAGCAGAAAAAATTCTGTATCAGGATATACTTCCTATATTTTCTCTATCCTATATATTATAATAACTTTTTTATCTTCTTTATATCTGATGTATATTCTGATACAACTATAGAAATAAATCTATGTCAAGATGTATTGACTATTTTTATACTATCCTATATATTTTAATTTTCTACTTACCTCTATATACTCCTTCATATAGCCTCCTAACATTAGCTTAGTACCTATTTCATATATAATACTTTACATTCTTTGTAGCTCTTCTCTCAATTATAGTTATAAGTTTATTATTTCCTAATTATAAATCATATTCTATATCTCTTATTATAAATTATATTCTATATCTCTAAGTCTATTTTATTATTTATCAACCAACTTTCTTCTAGCTTTAATAGTATCAAATGTACAATCCTTTCTATTTATAATATCTTAACTATAATCTTTTCTCCACTCATTAGTAATCTAATACAAACTATCCCTTTTATGCCCTATATAGTATTTCCCCTAATGTATTGAAGTAGATTCATATATACTAACTGGTATACTATTCCTACTATAGTTATTACTTTGAATAATATATTAATTTATTCTGATATTTGTCTATTTAGTATCCTTACTAGTATCTCATCCAATATATACTGTTTCTTTATCTATATTAAATTGTGTCTTTTCTTTCTATAAACTTTCTCAGTAAATCTATATTACAGTATAAGAATTAGCTTGCAAACTCAACAAGTATAAGATTATTAAATACTATATACTTTAATAAGCTTGCTGACAGCAACAAGCTTATTGATATCAATAATCTTACCAACATTAATATATAGTACAATATTTTGCTCATATTAGCTAAAAATATTATATATAAATTACTACCTATATTCTTATTCTCTATTTTATTTCTTCATATAATATCTTTTATTTTAGCTCAAGTAATACAAATTATTATTTTATGTCTATATTCCAATATCATATATTCTAGATCCTATATACTCTGTCTAGTACCCTACATCTACTATCTTATGTTTGCCATCTTGTGTGTACTTTCTAGAGTCATATCTATAGCTAACATCTATGTAGCTCTTACAAATAATATTCTGATAATAAAAAGCCACTCCCTTAAGTAATAGGTAGTTTACTATTTCTAAGTACTAGGAAGGTTCAGTTGCTGCTAAATTAATAAGCTTATATATTGTATATACTAACTGAAATTAAACCTCATATATTAGATTGAGACCTTTTAAAAGGTTATCTTTAAAAAACTAGTCAATTTTTAACTGTAAAGTCTTTGTAGAATTAAAAAAGTATACTAGTTGATAATTAATTGAGGTATGGAATAGAGCAAACAAATTAAAGTCTCGGTTTTCCTTTAGAAATACATATTAATATATTAGGTTATTTGTATATAGATATGTAATTATATCAATTTGTTAACTTTCCTTATTGGATTTTAGTTTAATACAAAATATTTAAGCCTCCCTATTAGATCTCTTACTATAGTATAAATTAGAATAGTAATCAATATAAGTAGCTATAATATTTATCAAATTGACTTTATCTATATCATAATTCAAATCAACAGTATCTCTAGTATTGGAGAATTGACACTTTTAAGATAGTAATAGTGGCCTATTAAGATCCTTCATATTTTTTTTAGGATAAATCTTTATCAGATAATTTGAATATATTTCAGCTAAAGTATAAAATCATTGGTACTATTAGTATAAAGTTTTATATCTGTTCATTTTGAAACATTATAGAGGTTATAAAATATTGTAAGAAATAGATTTGTAGTATAATATTTTCATCAATAGAATTTTAGGAAATAAGTTTTATAAGCACTAAGGCTCCTATTATACTAAATAAAAAATTCTATCTGATATAATATATTAGAATTTACTAAGACTAACTACACATAATACCTTTAGCTCCATCTCCCTTCCTAAGCTTCTCTTTACTTACTTTCTTTCTTTTACTTATACTAAATATATAACTTTTATATCCTTTTTTACTTCCCTCTACTATAGAGACTACTCTCTATCTCTAGAGTTAGGAGAGCCCTTACCTTTATTTTGTTGTATCTAATTTAATACTTTAATCAGCTAACTCATCAGCAAGAAAAAAGTAGTATCGGGATGCCAAGTGGTGTTTCTAGGAGACAGGGTTATCTTTTATATCTTTTGTATCTTTTGTGTCTCCTGAGTGTCTCTTAAGTGTCTTCTATATATCTTCTGGTGTCTTACAGTATCTCTTAGAGACACTAGGAGACATTCTGCCAATCGTGGAGATATATTTTGTCTCTAGTAGCATTACCCTTACAAGCCTAGTAGTGCACAGCCACCGTCTAGTGCACACACCTGAAACACCTCTTGCAGGCCCCCCTTACAACATAAATACATAATATACCTAACCATTTGGGCGACAGTCCAACTCTAGCTATATGTACAACTATGGAAACAAATATGCTCTACAATATGGTTACCCTCACACTTCACTCAAATAAACACAAGCCTCAATACCCTGCCCTTCTAATATACACTTCCCGAAATCCCCAATGAACCCCCCCTTATCCTTCCATCCTCCGCTACATACCAAATACCATACCAATATAGCTCTAGCTCTTAGAGCATCTCAACTATGCATCTAGTTACTCATGTTAGATGAATATGTAAGGGAATAGCTTCATAATGAGTGAAATGCAGACTGATATGTAGGGGCACTAACCTCTGCAAAATAACCAATATCAAGGTTTCTCATAGAATCTGCTAAATCCTCCCCATCTATCTCTTCCTCAACCTCCTCGTCAACCCCTACTTCAAACCACACTTCTGCCCTATTCTCCAAGTCATTCTCAACTACTATAGAGAGATCACTACCTCCACTACCCCCTCCTTTAGGCTTAAGTGGTCGTTTGGGTCGGGGAGGGTGGGAAGGCTTTCTCCCGATCCTTTTTGACCCCTTCGCGGCAGCCTTCACAATAGCCTATGCTTCATCGATCTCCATACATTCCGCTTGCCATGCTGGTACCTCAACCTTCTGATACCGCTGAAGATCCGCCTTCCACTGCTTGTTAATGGTATCTCTACTAGCCTTTTTTTCCTCCGCAATCCTCTTCTTTTCAATTGCCACCTCCTGCCTCCTAGCCTTAGCTGCTGCTGCTTCTGCATTCCTCTTAAGCTCATCATTAATATACTGGTGGGTTAGAACACGAGCTTTACCAACATACTTTGTACTTTTCTTCTCCTTCCGTACTTTCCCATCCCTCAGCTTTTTAAGGGTATGTGCACGAGGAGCAATATCCCGATATTTAGTAACCTTTTCCGTCGCAAGATCAATATAGTCATGAATGAGAGTCTTTTGAATAGGCTTAAGATTATCAGGAATCATATCTTCAACCTCTCGGGAGAGCTGGCGCAGCAGCGCAGGGGTATCTAAGACAGCACTAGTAGTATTCAAGTTGGCAGCTGAGACATTGGCACGTGGGGGGGTTGGTGGGGATGAAATACGCGATCGATAGGCCAGCAGCGGGCTGCCTGCCACGCACTATAGATGATCTCCTCCGTAAATACCTGCTCTCGTGTCTGCTGAAGAATATCAAGGAACTCAACCTTTGATATGCCTAATAGAGGATTCTTACGCAGCCATATACTGAGGTTGCGTTCATAGGTTGTTTGTAGGAGGGAAAAGCAACCAACATCAAGAGGTTGAAGAAGATGCGTAGACTTGGAAGGAAGACAAATTGGGTGGATATTGTGGTTGAGAGCGTATTTGACCACTCGCCATGCAATATGAGAGGAATGGCCATCAACAATAAGACATCGTGGACCTCTGTCCCTCCTAGTATATGGCTCAAAATGCTGCTTCATATATTCCAACCCAAGCTCATCATCCATATATCCACTAGGTGAGACTACGAATGTTGCTTCATGTTCCACCCCCCCCTTCCGATAATATGATTCTCGGTGAGTCTTCCCCTGCCATACAATAAATGGAGGAATAACCACCCCCCCTGCACTGACTGTCTCCAAAACACTGCAAAACTCACGAGACCCATCTGTCATGGCAGTACTTCTGCGCCCCACTCGTACAATTGCCATGACCCTTCTACTATTTCTTTCCATAGTTATTCCCTTCTCATCATAATTCCAAATATCTTCCTGAGCTATCCTCTTCCGTCGTACCAGGTTTGCAAGCTTGCGAAGAAAATCTGCCTGCAACTCTATATCATTAGTTGCCGCCGCTCTTGCTCTCTCCTGGTATCGAATATAGACTTTTTTGAACTCTGGGTTGCATTCAAGAAATCTATCTACCCAGTGGATACCAACAATATGTATTGGGGGGGTGGTGGAGGCGGAGGCGGAGGCGGAGGCGGAGGTGCTGGTGGAGGCGGGTATTGCACCTTGTCGTTGTATACGCTGGTTCCTCTGGTCGCGAGGCTTGACGGCAAGTTGTTGAGGACCCACAATACCCCCCCCTTGACCTTGTTGGGGTATTTGCCTTTCATTAACAATCCCTTGTGCAATCTGCCGTAAAAGGTCGGGATTCAGAGGAAATCCTGCATCCGCCATGACTCCAGCATAGTCTGCAATTGCCTTCTCTTCACCCGTAGAGAACAGCTGCTTAATCTGGTGAGCTATAGACCTATCCTGGTGGGTCCCCAGCACTCTCGGACGCAATGTGGTGCCTCTACCCCATAGAGGTCTGCAATACGTATGGTAGGTACGTCTGGCTCTCGTAGAGCATGCTTGACTGCATCTCGTAGCTGTTGTTCTGTATACTTGGGCATTTCTGTATCGGGGGCCCCTTGGTGGTGTTGCCTTGGCTTCCGTGATTCAACTGATGTAGGTTGATACCATTCTGTTTGTTAGGGGGTGTACTGCGGCTGGGGAAATGCTGAGGAGGCAGGTGCATATGTATGTCTTAGACAGTGTGCACTACATGGTGGCTGTGTACTACTAGGCTTGCAAGGGTACTGTCTCTAGAGACACTGGAGATAAACTATTTTCTTTCCTGATACTAAAGCTACTATAATCGTACTGGCAAGAACAATAAGATGAGACTAAAGTACTTCCTATTCTTAATTAAGGTCCTATCTATTACAACTGCCTCTTCTTAGTCTTCATTATCTTTGTTATCACCTACGATATAGGTGATGGGTTTGTATTACCTTTATTATTACTTGTTATTGTAAGTAATAGGATGTTGCCTTAGTTCTATTTGATACTTAGATAGAATCTTATTCACATATTGTATTGTCATTATCTCCTTATCATAGTATTAGATATCACCTATGATATAGATAATGGGTTATTATTATACCCTACTTGGCTTCCGAGATAGAAATCTTAGGAAGCTTATTACTTCTATTACTCTAGTAGCTCATATATATAAAGTCTCTTGCTCTCATATAATCATTGAATCTCTATCTAATGTCCTATATACTCAATATAGGACCTTGCTTCCCTCTGTATTGGTGTACCTTCTTTGTACACCTTCTTTGCCCTATAAACAATTCTGTAGCATAGCTGCCTCCTTCCAACATATACAACAACTGCTTCTGCATATCTCTTGCCTCTTGCCCTTATTCCCTATCTCAACCTTCCTCTAGTTACATATGTAGTATTCCTATATATATGTTACCCTTATTCTACCCTTGTTTTACCTCTAGCCTTCCCTTAAATTACATATATAGTACTTTTATATATGCAATTCTCTCTTGCCACCCTCTAGGCATACCCCTTGATTACTATATCTCTCAAGCCTCATTATACTATATTAGATCTCTTTGATTAACTAGCATACTCAATGGCTACCCAAGATACTAGTAGTCTCTTACACTTATAGCCTAATTTTAGGCCTGGCAAGCACTGCCTATTCCTATGAACCAGACCAACTTCCACAGCTATCACTAGACTATTATTGATATCTACTTTATTATAGATATATTAGGTCAATAGTTAGAATAAGCTATATATGAAGGACAATAAAAATAGACCAAGAATAATGATGAAGTCATAATACTTATCAAGGACCTCTTCTTATACCAGGCTAATCTCACCTTCTACCAAAACAACCTCATAACTGTTTAAAATAACTTAGTTAATAAAAGCAGAACTATCCAGACCCTAAATAAGGCCCTAAACACAATTAAATTACAAACAGCCTTACCACCTCTATCATCTCAAGCATCTAAGACCTAAGATCTCTCTACCCTACCAAAGTTTAATAGTAATAGAACTCACTTGAAAGCCTAGAAAAATTCTATCAAGATGAAACTAAATGGGGATACTATAAAATTTTCTACTATTTAGTACCGATTAGCCTATATATATAGCCTACTAGAGAGTATAGCTTTAGACCAGGTCCAACCCTATATACTTGATAACTGCTTCAACCTCCTTAATATCACTACTTTATTTATAATTCTTGACTGTGCTTCTAGAGACCCAGATCTTATAGGTATAGCAACTTGTGCTCTATGAGAACTAAAATAGAAAGGTAATAACCTTTTAATATATGTAGCTGAATTCTTAATATTGGCAGCAGAGGTGGAGTAGAATAATCAGGTAAAGTAGGAACAATTTGAGGAAGGCCTCAATATTGGGCTTAAAAAGGCCCTCCTATAAACTCTAGATATTAAGACCCTTAATAAATACATTGATCAGGAATCAAAGATAAAGTAAAAATTAGCTAAGTTGAGAGCCCAAACTAGCACCTCCAATACCTATCAGCCTGTAAGAGTACTGCACTTTTAGAACTAAATATAGTAACTGTAACTCTAGAACTTAAATCTTCAAACCTAAGCTATAGCCAATAAGCTAGCCTACCTATTCCTTATGGCTGGTAGCACAACCCCTATAGATTTATCATTAAGAAGGCCCTATTTGATACAAGAAGAGAGGGAATGTCACTACAATAATAGGTTATATATGACTTATAGAAAAAAGGATCACTTTATTATAGCATGTTTTATGAGAAAGAATTGCTCCCTAGCTACTTATACCATCTTTAAATCTAGGGTTGAAGAAGAGAAGTTAGGAAAAGGGGAGTTCTTTACCTAGTAACTAATACTATTAAGGGACCTACTCAAGGCTATTTATTTTTGTCTATATTTTCCTTACCTACATCTTTATCTATTAATAAATTTCACTTATTTGATAAGCATTTTGAAGTATGTAATAGAGAACGTTGTTTCATTGCTTATATAATTGATTATATACTTTTGTATTTCCTATATTACTACTATGTTATGTAACTAAAACTTTCAGCTAAAGGACTAGCCTTCTACCACCTCCTACTACTTTATAAGCATCTATAGTATGTGGAATTTGCTATGGGAAATTCCATGGAACTTACCATATGAAAACACCCTCAATATGGCTGCGTAACCTTTATTAAAGACGTGTGACTTATTACTATAGCCACATGACTATTGTTTAGGCCGTATGACTCATTACTATGGCCATATGACCTCTTTTGTACAGCACACCATCTTCTAGTATGCCACCCTTTATTGTATTTATTTCTTTAGTCATCAGATCTCAAAGGACTATAAATAGGCTGCTGGATTCCCTCTAGAATCTACAAAAAGCAAGCAAGTAAGAAGAAGCAACCACACAGTAGCAAGCAAGCCTATATACCGATCAAATTAAGATCATATAGCTTAGATAGCATAAATCATATAAGATAGATTACACTAGCTAATTACTGTTCCCTTTAGGAACATCCCACATAGTAATCTCCCTACTCTTCTAAGGTCTTACCTTAGCAGAACCGAAATACACAAACATTCATTCCTACGGATATAGATTATATAAATAGTACTGAATGAATACTATCTAGTACTATTCATTACATTTTTTTTAACTTACTTACCTAATCTTTACTCTTAAATCTAAGGCCTAATCAACCTTTGGATACCTTTATTACACTTACATAAGTGTATACAATTCAACACACATATACATATATATATATATATATAAAATCAATATCATTATTCAACTAGCTAGCCAAAAGTCCAATAATGAGATATCAGACTCTCAACTACAGTAAATCAACAAAAGACTTAGAAGTAAGCTAAGAAGAGCTCTAACGGGCTGTAGTATCCCACATTAAACAATCCCACCCTTATTTACAATACTTTTCCTAATAAGATTGACAAATTATTTTGCACTCCTGATAACTGCCATTACATCTATACCTGTAAACCCAGTACACTATTAAAAAACCGGCCCTACAAGTCTCAGGAATAATTGGTCTATACAACCAAGTATTACAATCCTAAGGCTCAAATCTTGTTGCCTCCACTATAGCCATTTCCTCCAGAAAAGAATTACCTTCATCAGAACCTTCCTTAGGTCTTGACACCTCTACTAATACCTCTGCACCCTTAATATCTACCTCAATACACCAATCAGAAAAAGTGATACTTTTACCAGAAGAACTAGAACTAGATTCTAAACTAGTAGATGAAGAAAAACTAGGACCATAAGAAACATCAGGATCCTGATATCCAGTCTCACCAACTGAGTAAGCCACTGAGCCAACAGAACTATTAGTCGAACGGAGATCATAAAGATAATTAGCCACTATACTATCAGCACAGTAAGGTGCCTAAGAAGAAAAGTAACTCGATGATCATATTGCATAACTAGCTGCATTTAGTTGTAGACAGATGACAAACTTGAAATTAGATATTAATGGTGTCTGAACTTAGTAAGAAGACTAAGAGGTCAAGACAGTTAACTATATTACTCAAAGATATAAAGAAGTTAATATAAGAAACTCTCAGAAAGACTAGATTTATAGTTCCTAATATAGAAGTGGAAATAAATCTGCCTATAAATATAAAAATAGGAGAACCAAGTAGAACAAGAACTAAACTATATTTTAGTATGGCATTACCTCTCACACTAGAGGAATTTTGGGACAGATATCTTCTAACAATTAAGGAGATTATGAAATATATGTACTCAATAGGACAAGCCTAACAGTATCATCCTGAAGATACTCGACTTTTAATGGAAGCCATAGTAAAACACTATTTATGGCTAACTCTATACCCATTTAAAGAAAAAGACTTAGAAATGAATTTATTTTTAAGTAAGGAATTAAAGAAACCTATTATTACTTTTCTAAGAAAACCAAATTAAATAATAAATAACTGGAAAGAAATAATGGCATTCATAATGAGTGGTACTCATTTAGAAGAATCAGTATATACTATGGAGGATTTTTTTAATCCTAGTAAAGAACTTCTAGGAGCATTCCTGAGAACATTAAAAGATCAATTGAAAAGCAAAGGTTGAGTATGTGAGATACTAGGAAGAAGGACCTAGTCAGCCAAAGAACTAGAAGATAAAGACTAACTACTAGAAGATATAGAATTACTGGAAGATAATGATGATCTAGATACAGGACTAGACCAGCAGAAGCAGAAAATGCAAGAAGGAGGATGAGACCCTGATGATAGCAGAGATGATAGCTTGGACTCTGATAAACCCATAGGCAGATAAATATAGAGAGAATTAGTATTATAGCAACAAATGCCCTCCAAGAGGGTATAGAGGCATACATGTATGAATTTTTAACTAGTAATAATACATATATTATATAAAGGTCAGGGTGATACTAACTAGGTATATGAAATAGCTATCAATGTTTATATAATACAGAGTAGAAACCAAAACCTACCATGCCAAATAATTCTACAAAGAAATATAATATTGTAGTGTCAGGTAGAAGTCTATCAGCTAGCAAAGAGTAACATAATTAACCACTCTGCACTCCAAGCACTACTAGTACTACCATTTTCCTTATTATTATCCTTATCCTTATCATTATCATCATCATTATTATCACTATCATCATTATCACCATCATTGTTTTCCTTATAGTTATCATTATTATTATTGGCAATACTGTAGTTGTCAACACTAGTATTAGTTGCATTGCAGCTATTTCCCGCACCTGTTTTGCTGGTACTACTTAAACCTCTGGTACCACTTATACCTCTGGCAATACTTCCATCTCCAAAAATACATCTATTTTTGGCAACACTACTACCTCCAGCAATACTTCCACTTCCAGCAATACTTCTACTCTTGGCAACACTTCTACCACTGGTATAACCTATACAGCTAGTACTGCCTAACCTACCACCGTAACCTAATGATATATGAGAAATAGAAAGAAGAGTGTGGAGGTTAAAGGGAAAGTTATGCCAGGAGTAAGGTATTTAATGTTGTCTATAGAGTTATTTTTTTGGTTGTATTATGTATTGGGAAAATAGATATTATATATTTTTTTTTTTTGTGGTAGTTGTTATAGGTTATATTAAGTTGTCAGGATAGAAAATGGAATATTATAAGAGGTTATGATCTGGGTGAATCAGGAAGAATTATAATTTACTAGAGTTAGCTTTAAACAATTTCATAACAACTTGAGTTAATTCTATGACAACTTGAGTTGATTCAATAATAACTATGGGACTATAAGAAATAGTGATAATTCTATAATTGTGCAAGCAATCCATAATAGTGGAGGTAATCTATAATATGCAAGAAATCTGTAATAGTGATAGTATACTAAGTTAAATTTGACTTGAATTATATATAGTATATATGAGAACTTATCTAGAGTTAGGTACCAGTACTAGTACTAAATCAATAACACTAAGGGTTGGTGAGTACTTGCTGGCTACTTAGCATTGGCCTAAGTAATCCAAAGTAGTAAATAATCAACTTACTAGTTTGAAGAGTAAGAAAAACTGACTCATTAGAGTAAGTCTTAGTGAGGTAGTTCAAGAAAAAATTACCTAATAGTATATACTAATTAGTATAAACTTATGACCTAGGAACCTTGACACTTTACCAGCAACCTATGCACTTGCCTATATAAGTATACTAGCTTAAAGAACTTAACCTTACTCTTACCTAGTATGGCCACTAACTATATCCTAGAAAACCTAACTAAATACTTCGCTTAATTAAAGGATCTGCTAGATTGGTTTAGTAAGATAACCTTATGTCCTTAGAACCTTATTCTGTACTTGAGTTTATTTTAAGAATTGAACCAAAACTTGTCCAACTCTCAAAATAGGAATCCTTTAAACTTGTATCTTTATCTTTACTCTTCTAGACTTTTAGTTTGAGACTAGAACAAAAATCTTATATTATAAGTCTATTTTAAGAATTAAACTAAAACTAGTCCCACTAAAGAACCCTCTCTACCTAGTATTTGCCTTACATATTCTAATTATTTATATATATTCTGGTCCGTTTCGGGATTCTGGTCCATACCGGTATGAACTGGGCCGTTGTCACAACCGTCCTTTCCTAGCCGGGTTTGAGAGTCAGACGGGATTCCATCCGACTCTCGTTATTGTTGATTGATATTGTTGTTATCTCTGTTCCCGAGATAAGGGGTCTCGGGAACCTTATTCCTTCCGGTGGCCTTAGCCAGCCAGGAAGGAATCCTGTATATATAGCTTGCTCTCTCCGCCCTCTCGTTGGATCCCCATCCAATGTCTTGTATATCTAATACAGGACCTTGCCTCTCCCAATGCTTGTGCACCTCCCTTGTGCACCCCCTTGTCTCGTGAACAGATCTGCAGCACAGCTGCCTCTCTCCGACACACACGGCAACTGCCTCCGCGTGTCTCATGCCCCTTGCCCTCGGCCTCTCTTGCCCCTTGCCCTTGCCTTGTCCCTACCTTCCCCTGATCACACACGTAGCATTCCTACATGTGTCTTGCCCTAGCCCCTGCCTTCTGAACATCCTGCCCCCATGACATCGTCCGTGACATCAGTGACAGGTGTCCGTAACAAGCCTAGTTTTCCTAGTCACATACGTAGCGCTCCTACGTGTGTCTCACCTCGTCCCTGTCCTCGCCCCGGCGTACCCCTTGGTCACCCTGTCCCTAGAGCTATCGTTACACTACGTTGGATCACTCTGATCAACCGGTACACTCAATGTCTAACCAAGACACCACTCCTACGCTCGCAGTCAGATTTCGGGCCTGGCAAGCCCTACCCATCCCTATGAACCAGGCCGACTTCGGCAGTTATCGCCAGACCATTATCGACATATACCTTGCCGCGGATGCCTTAGGCCAACGGCTGGAATTAGCCATACATGAAGGCCAACAGAAACAGACCAGGACCAATGACGAGATCACGATACTCACCAAAGACCTCCTCTCATGCCAGGCCGACCTCATGACTACCCAGAACGACTTAATCAATGAAAGAAGAACCATCCAGACTCTGAATAGGGCCCTGGACACGATTGGAAACCAAGCAGCACCCCAAGTATCCCAGGCAACCAAGACTCAAGATCTCCCCACCTCACCGAAGTTTAATGGCGACAGGACTCGCCTGAAAGCCTGGAAAAATTCCATCAAGATCAAACTGAATGGGGATGCTGCAAAGTTCCCTACCGTTCAGCACCGATTAGCCTATGTATACGGCCTACTGGAGGGCATAGCTTTGGACCAGGTCCAACCCTATGTGCTCGATGACTGCTTCAACCTCCCCGACATCGCTGCTTTATTCACAATCCTCGACCACGCTTTTGGAGACCCAGATCCCATGGGTACGGCAACTCGTGCTCTCCAAGAACTAAAACAAGAGGACATGACCTCTCAGCGTATGTGGCTGAATTCTCAAGGTTGACAGCAGAGGTAGAGTGGAACAATCGGGTGAAGTGGGAACAATTCGAGGAAGGCCTCAATATTAAGCTCAAAAAGGCCCTCCTGCAATCTCCAGATGTTAAAACTTTCAACGAATACATTGATCAGGTATCGAAGATGGAGCAAAAATTGGCTAGGTTGAGAGCCCAGACCAGCGCCTCCAGTACCTATCGGCCTGTGAGAGTACAGCACCCCCAGAACCAAACACAACAACCGCGGCCCCAGAACCCGAGCCCTCAGACCCAACCTACGGCCAATAAGCCAGCCTACCCATCCCTTGTGGCTGGCGGCTCCACCCTCATGGATTTATCTTCAGGTAGGCCCCGCCTGACACAAGAAGAGAGGGAACGTCGTAGCAACAATGGGTTGTGTATCGCCTGTAGGAAAGGGGATTACTTCATTACAGCATGTCCCCTCCGCAAAAACCGCTCCCTAGCGGCCCATGCCATATTCGAGTCACGGATCGAGGAAGTTGAAGAGTCGGGAAAAGGGGAGTCCCTTGCCTAGTTACTGACACTAGCAAGGGACCTGCCTAGGGTCATTTATCTTTGTCTGCGTTTTCTTTACCCGCACCTATGTCTGTTGATGAATCTCGCTTGTTTGGCGAGCATTTTGTAGTACCAATAACTATTAAATTCAATGGTAAAACAGTGGTAACATCAGCTCTCATAGATTGTGGTGCTTCGGGAATTGCATTCATTGATCAGACCTTCGTCAATAAAAATTCCATACCAACCTCCAAGTTAAAGACCCCTTGTCTTCTCGACGTCATTGATGGCCGCCCCATCTCTTCTGGGGCTATTACCACCTCGCATGTCTGCCCAGTGCCATTGGAGACCATTCGGAGGACCTCCCAATGTTCGTGACCAAACTTAAATATCTAATTGTACTTGGGATCCCCTGGCTTAGAATGCACGATGTGTCAGTCAGCTTCGGCTCTTACACCTTGCAATTCAACAGCCATTATTGCAGAAAGAACTGTGGAGGTCCAAAAATTACCGTCACGGGGCTATGCGCCTTACCACCCCCGATAATCCACCCAGCCCAGGTAGTACACCAGCCCACGCACATCAATGCTGCCCATCCTCCTGTCCCCCTGGCACCCCCAAAACCCTTGAACGTTAGCTTTATTAGGGCAGGGGCTTTCACTTACCTCACCAGGAGGCACAAGCTGAAGGCACATGCTCTCTCCATACATGAGGTGAACCTAGAGATCAACAAGACGAGACTCAAGGAGGAGTGGAAATCCATGGTTCCGGATGAATACCATGAATTCATTGACCTGTTCTCGGAAAAAGCAGCAGGAAAGCTTGCCCCCCATCGACCATACGACTACACAATCCCGCTGGTAGCAGGTAAGACCCCCCCTTATGGACCTCTCTATGGGATGTCCCGAGGGGAAAACCTCAACAAGAGCTTCATCCGCCACAGCTCCTCCCCAGCTGGTGCCCCGGTGCTATTCGTAAAGAAGTCGGACGGCTCTCTTCGGTTGTGTGTTGATTATCGTGGCCTGAACGAGATAATGGTCAAGAACAGGTACCCCTTGCCCCTGATCCAGGAGACATTAGCCAGGCTTTCCAAGGTAAAATAGTTCACCAAATTGGATCTGAGAGGGGCATACAACTTGGTACGAATTGCTGAGGGGGAGGAGTGGAAAACTGCCTTCCATATGTGATATGGCCATTTTGAGTACAATGTGATGCCTTTTGGCCTAACCAACACCCCCGCCTCTTTTCAGCACTTTATCAATGACACTCTGCGGGATTTCCTAGATGTGTTCTGCATGGCCTACCTTAATGATATCCTCATTTACTCAGACTCCCTGGCTGAACACAAAATCCATGTCCGGCAAGTCCTGGAGAAACTGGAACAAGCCGGGTTATACCTCAAGCTAGAAAAATGTGAATTCCATGTGCAAGAGGTGAAGTATCTGGGCTTGATAATAACCACCGAAGGCATCAGGATAGACCCCGCCAAAGTTGCCGCAATCCAGAAGTGGGAAACCCCGGCCAACTTGAAGGATATACAAGCCTTCCTAGGATTTGCCAACTTTTACCGCCGATTTATCCTAGGATACTTAAGGATTGCAGCACCCCTCACGGCTTTGACGAAAACGAAGGCGGAGGCTGGTTCACACCCGATGACGAAAAAGGCATTCCAATGGAATCCGGCAGCCCAGGTAGCCTTCGAAAACCTCAAAAAGGCCTTCTGTTCAGCACCTATTCTGGCCCATTTCGACCCTGACCATGAGTGTGTTGTCGAAACCGATGCCTCCGATTACATCTCCGCAGAAATTCTGTTCCAGAATGATGACAATGGGATCCTTCACCCAGTGGCCTATTTCTCAAAGAAACACTCCCCGGCGGAGTGTAATTATGAAATCTATGATAAGGAGTTAATGGCCATTGTGCGAGCATTCAAGAAATGGAGACCACACCTGGAATCGGCAAAGGGGGTTATCGAGGTCCTCTCTGACCATAAGAACCTAGAGTACTTCACAACCACTAAATTGCTAAATCGCCAACAGGCTAGGTGGTCGGAATTCCTCTCTCGGTTTAACTTCAAGATAAGGTATCGGCCGGGAAAGGCTGGGGGTAAGCCAGATGCACTGACCAGGAGATCAGGAGATCTCCCTAAAGGGGGAGATGAAAGGCTGAAGTACCAGAATCAGGTGGTACTAAAACCTGAAAATCTCGACCTGGCGGCCAATACCCTTGCGGAAGTTGAGGCTGAGGCTGAAGCGGAAGCTGAAGCTGAGGCTGAGGCTGATGCGGAAGCTGAGGCTGACCTCTGACAACTAGTGAGACAAGCATATGAGGACGACCCTCTGGTCAAGGAAATTATCACCGCAGTGGATTCTGGCCAGCGCCGCCACCCCAAGATCTCCCTAGCCGAGTGTACCGTCCAGGAAGGCCTCCTCTACCACCTCGAACGGCTGTATGTGCCGGAAGGAGAGCTGCTCCTTCGATTAATCAAGGAACACCATGACAGCCTGGTTGCAGGTCACCCTGGAGTGGCCAAAACATTAGAGCTTCTGGCCAGGGAATACACATGGATTGACCAACGGAAGGACGTGGAGCGGTACGTACGGAACTGCCATGTTTGCAAGCGTGCTAAGCCTGTCCGCCATACCCCGTATGGGACCCTGAAACCTCTGGATATCCCTGATCGGCCGTGGCTGCACCTGACTATGGACTTCGTGACAGGGTTGCCAGAAGATTCGGGGTTCAATACCATCTTGATGGTGGTAGATCGGTTGACGAAAATGAGGTATGTTATACCTTGCCGGGACACCTGCTCCGCCCCAGAGTTAGCCAATCTTTACCTCAACAATGTATTCCGATACCATGGCCTTCCTGAGTCGATCGTATCCGACCGTGGCCCTCAGTTTACCTCAGAATTCTGGCAAGCCTTCTGCGAAGTTCTGGGGATCAAAGGACGCCTGTCAACAGCATATCACCCCCAGATGGACGGCCAATCGGAGAGGATGAACGCCATTATGGAGCAATATCTGTGGGCCTTTGTCAATTACCAGCAGGATAACTGGGTTTCGTTGCTGGCCACCTGCGAATTCACCGCGAACAACCAGTTCTCGGAATCCTCCAAAACCTCCCCTTTCCTGGCTAATTACGGTTGGCACCCCCGGTTCGTAGATGCCCTGGTGCCCCTGCAGAAAGCCCAACCCCCAGCCAAGGAATTCACAGCCGGAATTACTGAGCTCCACTCAACCCTGAAGGCAGAGCTGACGTATGTGCAAGCCAGGTAAGCCGAATATGCCAACGGCTCACGGTTGCCAGCCCCCAGATATCAGCCAGGCGACAAGGTATGGCTCTCCAGCTGGCACTTCCGAACAGAACGGCCCTCCCGCAAGCTTGACTACAAGTTCCTGGGTCCATTTGAGGTGTTGGCCGCTGTGGGCACTCATGCCTACCGCCTGAGGTTCCCCAAAGACATCAAACGACATCCAGTCGTCCATGTCTCCGAGATCGAGCCTGCCGCTAGCGACCCTCTCCCCAGCCAGAAACACCCTCCACCTCCCCCCGTAGTTGTCGAAGGTAAGGAGGAATGGGAGGTAGAGGAAGTGCTGGACTCCCAAAGAAGGTATGGGCACCTGCAATATAAGGTCAAATGGCTGGGAGATGAGGAGACGACCTAGCAACCAGCAGAGGACCTGGAAAACGCATAGGACTTGATCACCCTGTTCCACCAGCGTTACCCCCGGAAGACTCGCCCTGCCCAATGATGTTCTTGTAGTCCTGGAATTGGTTATTAGGGTTGTTTTGTCGCTGTTGTTATTGTCGTTGTTGTTGGGATTATTGTTGGTACGTACTTTCGGCATTGGGGTTGTATTATAGGTTATTGGTTTTAGTCGCCTATTTTGTTTGTTTGTTTTTGTCTTGCCTTTCACCTTGTCTTTCGTGGCTGGGGCTCCGAGCCTAAAGGGGGGATAGTGTCACAACCGTCCTTTCCTAGCCGGGTTTGAGAGTCAGACGGGATTCCGTCCGACTCTCGTTATTGTTGATTGATATCGTTGTTATCTCTGTTCCCGAGATAAGGGGTCTCGGGAACCTTATTCCTTCTGGTGGCCTTGGCTAGCCAGGAAGGAATCCTGTATATATAGCTTGCTCTCTCCGCCCTCTCGTTGGATCCCCATCCAACGTCTTGTATATCCAATACAGGACCTTGCCTCTCCCAACGCTTGTGCACCTCCCTTGTGCACCCCCTTGTCTCGTGAACAGCTCTGCAGTACAGATGCCTCCCTCCGATACATATGGCAACTGCCTTCGCGTGTCTCGTGCCCCTTGCCCTCGACCTCTCTTGCCCCTTGCCCTTGCCTTGTCCCTGCCTTCTCCTGATCACACATGTAGCGTTCCTACGTGTGTCTTGTCCAAGCCTCTGCCTTCTGAATATCCTGCCCCTGTGACATCGTCCGTGACATCCGTGACAGGTGTCCGTAACAAGCCTAGTTTTCCTAGTCACACACGTAGCGCTTCTACGTGTGTCTCACCTCGTCCTTGTCCTCGCTCCGGCGTACCCCTTGGTCGCCCTGTCCCTAGAGCCATCGTTACAGCCGTTCCGGGATTGCCCGGGCCATACCGGTATGGACTGGGCCATTGCGAGATTGCCGGGCCGTTCCGGGATGGTATATATCAACACTCTGAGCAATGAACGAAGCCAAATTGAGTGGAAACCAGGTCTATTATATTTTATATATAACAAAAGCTCAAACTTCACTACGAGTAATTTCATGATACCTCTTGTTCATAGTACTATAGGTCTTATTCTTTTCTGAATGCAGCAAAGTATCACGAACATGTTACATCATACTCTAAAGCCACTTGTTTCCCATCATTACTTTCCTTCCATCACAGTTATTTAGGTCTCGCAGGTATGCTTTAATTCTGCAATACCTAGGTAGTTCTTGTTAGTCACCATGTACTTGAATTGGATATTAAGGAATTACTTCTCAAAGGTCACCTGGGATTTACTTCAATAATTACACTTCGAGATCAAGTGAAACCTAGGGGGTGAAACTGATTCAAATCAATAGCACCATTATCTTCTGACCAACTAACATTATAGTAAGGGCTGGAATGTCGTGGTATATTGGTAATTCCGCGGTGTGCTCTGGTAATGTCAGTGTGCACAATATGTTACGTTGAACAAGTGTGTTGCGTTGAAGAAAATTCTCACGAACTAAAGCTTTCAATTCCATAATGGACCAGAACATTTCTCTACATAATAACTTTCATTTTGGTTATACCTCTACTGAGTTTTTTTTTGGATAGGTCACCTATGTTATCTCCGATGTTCTTTGACCAAATGTTGCTACAAAATAACCTTTATATCGGATATGTCCCTATTTAGTAATTTTAATATCGCTGTGGCCGCTGTAGTGTTGTGGTAAATCCTTGTTGCTATCCGTAATATTGAACAATTTAATCCCATAACGGCCTAGTCCATTGTGATATCCAGCCATACCATAACGGCCTGGTCCGTTGCGATATCCAGTCTATACCGGTATAGACCGGGCCATACCGGTATAGACCAGATCCCGGAATGGACCAGAACATATATACTTATTTATGAGATCTTTTATTTATGCTTAATTAGAATATTTAATAGTTATGCTAGATATTAGTATAACTCTTGAAATAAGATCCAGATTTTCTATAAAAGGAATCTACTTCTTCCCTCTATATGGTCCTCTCTCTTTATACAACAACCTGTTTACTAGCTTTATTTTCCTTATATCTATTATATATAAACTTTCTCTTTCTATTACTTACATTATAGGTGATATTTTGACCTCTCTCTTTTTCTTGGCATAGTTCAAACTACCTAGTCTCTTGTAGACTTTAGTTTTACTTAAGTCTCTTATCTTCTTTATTATATATATATTCTCTCCTATATATGCAATATTCTATACTTGTATAACTACCTTTATATATATTCTCTATTACTTGCAATGCAAATAATACTTAAACTAGTTCTTAATATTAATTTAGTTTAATACTCAAACCAAAACCTGCTTAAGTATCATATTATTATTCTTTAGTTATTGCTATAATGTATATTACTTATTACTTGTAATACAAGTAATACTTGAACTAGTTTCTAATTTACTTTCTTCCTTATCTATAATGCAAGTGATATATAGATTAGTTCTTAATAGTATATTAAACTTATGATCTCTTAATTGTACTTCAAAAAATTTAATGAGTCAATAATCACTAATAATTCCTTTTGAAAGGTAGGATAATTGAGTTAGGCTAGATTAAATTTTCTTGAATTGGAGTATGATAGTTTAATATATGTTAATAGTTTTTAACCTATCCATGATTCTAGTCCTATATCACTAGCATTATAAACTAAATATTTAGGTTCAATAGATTCATTATTCTAGGATTTTAAAATATGTAGAAAATTCATAAGTTCCTTAAGTTTTTTAAATGCTGAATTATGAGAATCTGTCTAATCTTATTTCTTTATTTCTTCTTATAGTTTTAATAGAGTGCTTGTATATAATACCAAGTCAGGAATAAATTTGCTGAGATAATTAACAATTTCCAGGAACCCTCTAAGATCCTTTTTTTGAGTAGGAGTTGAAAATATTAATATAGTACGGAGGCGCGGAACAAAAGTCCTTTCCCCTTTCCTATCTGGGAGTTGCATATGCAGGCTTATGCATGCATGGATACTTGGCATATGCATGGGCATTACTCTCATGCAAATGGCCTTCCACTGGCTCAACCCATCAGTTGTCTTACTTTCTCACTATCCAACTTCTCAATTTACTAGATATCACCGAAAACTCAATTGGCCAGATATCCTGTTCTCCAACTATGGAATTCATTATACATCAGTCCTTCTCCAACCCTCAACCCTTCAACTAACTCTTCCCTACCATCTTAATTCATCAAGTATATCGCCCTTCTCTGCCCTCTTAAATTCCAATCCTCCGAGCACCTTAATCCCCCGAACACTCCAATCCCCTGAATACCCCAATCCCCCAAATACCCCAATCCTAGGTAGTAGTCCGTAGGCAAACATGTTACTAATAACCGAAATAGGGACCACTCACTTCCCGCACGGCAGCTGAGCAAGCATGGGAGAATGCATGGCATGACCTTGAGCAATGGGGGATTTAGCATCGGATTAAACGCATTCCTTACCATATCCAAGAGGTCATCAGACTTGAGGGTGGAAATGAATATTCTGAAGGACATCCTCCTGTGAAAAGAGATAAAGAGTTACTGGATTGCAATCCACCGTGAGCGGCAGCTCCTCATTCAGGAGACTAACAAGATCCACAAGAATGCATGGTTGCTGTTTCAATGCACTACTGTCGGAAGTATATTGCACATCTTAGGTCTCTTGTTAGTATTCAGGAAGTTGTCAATCTAGAGGATCTTAACACTAATGAATGGAGGCATATGCCGGAGACTGACCAAATTGTCAGTGTTAATCCGATCGATATCATGATCTCAGCTAGTCCCAAAGGCCAAAAAAAAGAAGGCCCCCTTCAGAAACGTGGGAGGAAACCAGGGCCAAGGTGTGCTTCATGCTGCTATCAAGACCTGGTGTGAGTGGGGAGGGGGTGAGGTGGGACGGGTGTGTGAGGTAGGCGAGCAGCGAGGGCATTGGTTACATATAGATAGCTGTCGTAGATCGCCAACTTAAATCCAAAGTGACGTGCATATGCCAAGTACATATGCGCGCATATTATGCATATGTATGCATATACACGATTTTCCCAAAGAAGAAAGGGGAAATGACTTTTGTTCTGCACCTCCGTAGTTCTTTTCTTTAAATCTATATGTAATCTATCTGATGTCAAAACATGTTCTAAAATTTCCAATCCCAGAGTAAAGAATAGGCATTTGCTCTTTT
>WHUX01000106.1:0-185124 GCA_015179025.1 Terfezia claveryi | reverse complement strand
GTTCCTTGACACTAGCTCCTGAGTACTATGTCTTCCCCAATGTCCTGCCACTGGACTGTCATAGTACTGTCTTAACACTTCTACTTAAACTTGAGGGGTACCACCCATAGTCTATCCTTCTTCTGCTATTTGGCCATATCTATCCTTCTACTTCAACATTTTTGGCTTCCTCTTCATCTTCTTTCTCAAGTACTATTAGTTGTCCATCTTCGAAAAAATCTAGCATCCATGCTTGATTTCTCTTCCCTACACATCTAGACAGGCCTTCAGGCTTACCAATCTTTGAACCAGGTCTGTAGTGAATATTGTCGATAAACTCAGACATGCGGAGGTACCAGGTAGCTTGACAGAAGTTGAGCTTCTGCTTGGTATTGCAATATTGTAACCCTTGGTAGTCTATATAGACATTCACTGGAATGCCAACCAACCAATCTTGCCACTTCCAGAAGCAATCCATAATTACAAACAACTCTTTATTATGGATAAGCCAGTTGCGTTAAGTGCGGAGAGGGTTTTCACATGGTATTCAATAGGGTAAAGCTGCTTTCCTCCATTGATAATATGATATTGAGAGAGAATACCAGCGATAGCTTGGTTACTAGCATGAGTCTCTATGATTGTCTTGAGTTGTCTGTCAAACTGTATAAGGATGGAGGCTGTGAGGAATTGTTCTTGGAGGTCATTAAAGGCTTGCTGTTGCTCATATCCTCAACTGAAAGGAACATCTTTTGTCAAATTAATTAAGGGATGTACTTTTGCACTATAGTTGGCAATTAATTTATGATAGTAATTAGCAAAGTCTAGGAATATATGAACATCTTTCTTTTTGGTAGGAATAGGCCACTTGGACATGGTTTAGAACTTAAAAGGATCTATTTGAACATGTTGACCATTGATAATGGGACCGAGGAATAAGGTCTCCCAAACATAAAACTCAGACTTTGTGAAGTTAATGGCTAACCCATGTTGGATGCATTACGGAAGAACTTTTTCGACTATTTGTTGATGTTCTTCCTCTGTCTCACCTCCATAGATGAGTATATCGTCCAAGTACTAGATATATCCTTCCATATCCTTGAAGATCATATTTATTATTTCTTAAAAGTAAGTGGAGGTATTAGTCAACCCAAATGGTATCACGATATACTCGAATAGTCCCTTCTTTGTCCTGAATGCTGTCTTCCATTCATTTCCTGATACGATTCTAATAAGGTTTAACCCATTCTTAAGGTCCAATCGAGTGAACCATTTACCTCTACGAGTTATATCGAGTAACTCGGAGATGAGAGGGAGTGGGTATTTGTTTGGAATAGTAAGGCGATTACAGGATTGGTAGTTAACACATATCCTTAAGGATTCAACCTTTTTTTGAACAAATAGGATGGGTGTACCGGCAGAGGAGCGTGTATATCAGACTTGGTAGTAGGAAGATTTTTATCAAGGTACTTTTGGTGTGCTTCATCTTCCTCCTATGTTGTCTTGTAGATAGTCCCGAATGGTATCTTTGCAGTTATGTCTTGGAGGGGGATTTCATGGTCCCATGGCTTGTATTTAGGGAGTCTAGCTGGCTGTTCTACAGTAAAGCAATATGCATAATGAGAGTATCGTTTACTTATATTAATAATAAGTAAACCTCACCATCTTCTAGTGGCTCTTCAACTTCAAGAACAGAAATAGTAGGAATCCATCTAACAGAATACGAAATAATTAAACTTATAGAAACCTGTCTCAGGCACTTGTCCTGAGTATCCACTAAAAATCTATTTTTTTCCAACTAAGATAAACCTAAAATAACATTATTGTTTCTAATATCCAAAACTTCGGCATCCATCTTGAACTTACCTAGAAAATGAGAAGAAGAATCCAATATATCATATCTAGTATTAACCACATATTTTCCTCTAGAAATTCGAGATCTATCTCCCTACCTAACTTTAACTTCCCTAGCTCTTTTCCAAATTCCCAACTTAACTGCCAATCTCTTTCCAATAATTAGAGCACTAGCTCCATAGGCTACTACTACTTCAACTTCTTCCTCAGCAATAAGAATCCAAACCATCAGGAGAAGAGAATGTTTAGGAGTATGTCTGACAGCAGGTAAGGTACTCCTTACTCATTTCCTAACTCTTTTCCTTCCGAACCAAGTTCTGTGATCTGAAGTTGTCTTTTATCGGTTCAAGCTTTTTTATTGGTAAGTACTAGTGCCTGACTAGTAGAAGTGGTATTTTTTGGCTTAGAGGAGAGTTTAGTAGCTAATTTTCCGCAAGTACACTTAGCCGCTCGATGACCAGTATATCTACAAGATAAGTACCTTCCTTCTCGCATCCTTGCATCTCATATTGCTTTGTGTATTCATAGGTCCCTTGTATTTGTCCTGGTAGTAGAAGGTACTCTACTTTGAGGTTGTATTTGTTCCTCAAATATATGTTTCTTTGATGCTGGTTGAGTAGGAGGGAGATTGCAGTTACAGCTTTGGAATTCAGTACTAATAACATCCATCTCGATAAGTTTCTGTCTTTAAAGAGCAGGTTGTTGTCAAAGCTGCTTATAGTAGGCTATTGATACTCGGAGGTTATGAGGAAGGTTAGAGATAACTATATTAATTATCTATGTATCGAAGATTTTAGCATAAATATCAAGTCAGTCAATTTCCATGAGATAAATGATAATACATCCTGTTTTTTTCAGCTATGTTATCTCTTGATAAGATCGATCTCCCTAATAGAGGTCCTTATAGTATATTTTTATAGCCTTCTTTGCCTCATTCTAAATAGTGTAACTTATCTTATTAGCCTTTCACTAATTCAGTGCCTTCCATTCCAAACATAGACCAATATAAGTAAGCTTCTGACTTCATTTCGGATGAGGCTAATTAGAAAATAATCATTTATCTGAAGGATTCAGCCTTCTAATTGTATTCATTTACCCTTAAATTTTGTAGGAGAAGGTGCCTTTCCTGCAACCTGTGCTGGTAGCATTAGTGGTACTGATGGCATTAGTGGTCATAGTAGAGTAGGATCTCGTAGTGGTCCTACAGGTTGAAGTATCGGTAGAGATAGTGGTGGGTTTCCTGCTGCTTATTCCAATTGTTGTGTGAGGCCATTGTGTAGTGGGATAGGTCGTGGTACAAGCACTTGTCCTTCTAGCTAAGTAAGTCGGTTCTCCATTCCATTGAAACGGTTTTCTATAGTCCCGAATCGTCAGTTATAGTAGAGATAGAATCTGGCACCAGGATTCTGCTCACCACTAGGTTTCTGCTTATGCCTTTTTTTGCTTTTTTTGTGGCTGATAATATCTCAAATAAGAAAGCAGAGCAAGTATTCTTGCATAGAAAATTAACAGTCCTCCTCATAGCGCTAGTACCCAATCCTCCAGACTATATAGAAGCGTTATATATAATGTAAGTATCATATGTATAGGTATAGTGTTGAGGTACTAACAGCATTAGTGTTATATAGATGAAGCATATCAAGTTATAGAAGAAGCTGCAAAGGCTTAAGTACAGTAGGAAGACACTATGCAGAAGGTGCTGAATGCAATCCAAGCTAGTACTATGTCACTTTGAGATTCTGAAAGTGCATTCATGATACCATACTCGATATTACGTAGAAGACAAAAGGGTGCAAAACCTTATTTTGCCGCTCACTCCAATCAACAGCTGTTGATACCTACAGATAAAAAGTCTGTAGTACGGTGGATACAGAATCTAGAGAATTGTGGTTTTCCACCATATATAGAGCATGTTAGACAAGCAGCAGAATTAATTATTAGAGCTACTATTGGAGAGAATAAGATTACATAGTTTTTAAATTGACATCCAAAGCTAGCAATAAAATCAACTAGCCTTCTAGAGTGGAGTTGAGTAGAGGCGGAGGATCCACACATTATTCGAGATCACTTTACTAAGATTAAATGAATTATGGTATCTAAAAAGATTTAGCAATAGAATATATATAACATAAATGAAAAAGAGTTTTTGATGGGATTGGTAGAACGGTCTAAGGTAATATATATATATCAAGGATGAAGGTTTAAAATAATGGATGATGGAAATCGAGAGCTACTTACTGTAATAGTGTGTATATCTATAGATGGATGAGTATTAGCTTCTCTTATTATATATAAGGAGCTAACCACTATATGGGATAGCATTAGTTTACTGGTCATGTTACAAAGTCTAAGGCATTTTGTTTTACATATTCTCCTAAAGGATGGACAGATTGAGCATTAAGTTTAGATTAGGTAGAGAATATTTTTGATCTTCATACTCAAAATATTGCAAATGAGGAGTAGAGAATGCTAATTCTTGGTAGGCATTATTCTCATATTACAATGGAGTTTATAGAGTATTATGATATATATCAGATTGCTCTATATTGTCTTCCTCCACACTTTACACATATCCTACAGCCTTTAGATATTGGCCTCTTTGGACCTTTACAATATCATTATAGCAAAGCAGTAGATGATTATGTTCGACGTGGGGTTTATGGTATTCACAAAGGCAACTTTCTTCTAATATACCTACAAGCACAACAAGCTACTTATATACAGTCATCTATTATGAAGGCATTTGAGACATGTGGGCTATATCTATTTAATCCTCGAGTTGTTCTGAATAAACTCCTGACTAAACAACAAATACTCCATACAGAAATCCCTCCAGCAGCTATTGCAGCTAACCTAACACCTCCAACACTAAAGAACTCTAGTTAAATAACTCATTTAGTTCGCCAATAGAAGCTTCTACTAGTACAGGAAACTAATTCAGAAGCTCGTGAGCATATATTAGAGAACTTGGTAGATCTACTATCATGATTTGGGATTGCTCGAGAGCGAGATCAATAGTTGGTTCAACAAACATTTGAGCAGTGGCAGGCAGCTAATTCAAAAAATGCGGAGCATGATGGGTATCATCTAGGCAAGAAAGAGCTGAAGTTAGGACATATACTTGATGGTCAGGAAATTGCAAGTCTTTATCAAGCACAAGAGAAGGCAGATTTGAAAAAGGCTATGAAAAAGGCTACGCAAGAGGCTGCTAAACACCAGCGTGCACAGACATCAAAATTACGCAAGAGTGCAGCTAAGACATCCCATCAAAGACATCTTACTAAATGCTCCCGAACCAAACCTCAAAAAGCAGCCAGTCCAATCGACATTCCCAGTGACTCCTCTAGCTACTATGAGATCGAGAATGAGTCTGACAATGGTTCAGAATCACCTATCTTCACTATGCCAGCACTCCCCCCTCCCTCCAATACGCTGACCCCTGGCCCCTCAACCAACCCTAGGACACCCCACATCTAACGCCAGCTCTCTAGTATGCCTCCACCATCTATTAGTTACATCAGGCAGTCTCTTAGGTTCTGTAAATAGCATCTGCCCTTATTTTATGTATATTATTTGAAATATATACAAGTAAGCAGAAACTCGGTATTGAGCGGAAACCCAGTGCCGGATTCTAGTATTGTTCGGCTTGATTTCTTAGCCATCCGATATTGTAGTGGACAATTCTGAATTTGTCGGCTTGAATATTTTGTCCTTTAAGGATTAAATCTTGTATCTGAGTGAGTGCAGCACTCATATCACTTGACAACTTAGCTTGTCTAGCAGTAGCAGCGTTAGCTGTATTCTGTATATCAGCTACTGTTCGCTGAATAAAAGGGGAATTGGATTGTTGTACTACCTAAACCTTGCAAACCTCTTGTAAAAGTGCTTCTTTCTCTTCTTCTAGCTGCTTGAGGAGCTTATAGTTGCAAAGGAGTCTGGTGCTAGTATTTGGCGATGAAATACTAGTTGCTTGCCCTTCTGAGATAGTCCTAGTTATGTAGAGCTCGAGAATAGTAGTCATGACCTTGAGAGCATAACTAATTAAATAATAGGTTCTTCTGAGGAAGTGGACATGGAGACTGGTAGTTCTATTTGATGAGGTCCCTAAGTGTCTTGTAGTGAGAGTGGACTCTAAATAGATAAGTACTGGCATTGGATAAAATCCTCAACTTGTTGCTAGGTTTAAGTGACACTAGTATTATAATTATCAGCTATGTGGTCATTAGACCCAGTACTGAGCAGTCTCCTAAGCATAGACATATTAGTGTCACTAGTAATGTCTATAAGGTATTATAAACAAGGGGTGTAATGTTACAGGTAGGCTGTAACTACGAGTATACAACATCACCAAAAATATTATTTGCGTCCTGTGCATCCGGACACATGGGATGCACAGGATGCTTGGGAGACAAACTCAAGATCAGGATGCCAAACGCTCAGCGCATAAGCATCCAGACGCATTCTAACAGTGCTCTTACGCCTAATATACAACACCATTGCTTGGCAGGAGGCCCTGTGCCTGGGACACAACTCTGCTTAGAAGCCTTGTCCCGACGCAACTTGTCGGTGAACCCAAGCCTTTGATGTCTATGCACGGTCCTCCTGGATCCCTGATGTCAATCTGAATTGTAGAACCGTTCATGACACTGTAGCAAATTGCAGATCCATCTTGACGCCGTCGCACTTGTGAACTTCATCACTAACTCCATAGGTCTATTGGGTACTCTTCCCCAATGCTTGCACAAATGCCTACCTGTCTTCAACTCTGGTCTGCTCAGATCTCACGCCACAAACACTGGGTCCCCGATATGCTACGGCGGGACTGCCTGCGTACCAAGCGGGTGAATCCCGTGTGTGCATCCACTATTGTACTTAGTTCTACTCTGATATTGCCTTTATTTCATACTTGAAGTACCTAATCCATTCACAAAAAATGTATATTTATACATGCATGTATAGTAAGAAAAAGAAAAATCATGAAGCCAAAAAAAAAAAAAAGGCCAGAATGCTGCCATGTCATATATATTGTGGTATGATATTTCCAGAGTTATTCAGTTATCATCTGTCTCCTCTTCAAGTTCATTATCAGTCTCGTGTTCTGCGGCTTCCACATCGGTTTCCATATGTGAGTTAGAATTGGCCTTTTCTGAGGAGTTATGAGTATAGAAAGATGTAAACTTACGAGAGTGGTCTTCCTCCTCACGTTGGTCGACCTGCTGGTGGAAGGCATCGGGAATCCGTTGCCATGTAATGCGAGCTGCTCGGGTCGCTTGGAGAAGTTCCTGCATAAGCTCGGCCTCAAAGGCTGAGGTATCACCAACTTCTATAGGCTGGTCTAATTCCAGACACCCTTTTTGTTGTGCAGCAGCCAAACATGTGCGTATATCGGCCTTTATGGCCGCCAATAGGAGCATATGTACTCTCCTTGGGTGGGCATTCTAGGTGGCCAAAAACCGTTGGTACATTGCTATACGCGTCAGAAAGTGAGCTGCCTATGTCGGATTAGAAATACTTACTGATGGTTGAATAATATTTGAATTTTGTCGCACTCGGAGGTTCAACATACACCCTGGTCATCCATGCTTTGAGGCAATGTCGCATGGCCGAGGTCACCAGGCAAATGAAGACTTCATTGATAGCATCAAAGAAGGATTCATTGCAGTTCCCCTGCTGCTTGAGAGTAGAGAAATATTTGCAGAAAATGATTTCTGTTATTTCGCTCCCTCGGAAATACTTTTGGTGGGTCTACATGAGTATTAGACAGGTTAAATATGTCAAACTTACGACGCAAGAAGGAAGCTTTACCTCTCATCTGTCTTGCCAACAGATTAACCGATCCTGGAATAGGAGATAGCTCACCCGCTGAGCTACCTCATGTTGAGGCAGCTTGTCCAACCCGAAGACCCCCACAATACTGTGTTTACATTCGTAAACAAGATGTGAGTGAGTTCGGGAGTGGATGCTGTGGAGCTGTGATAGTTTAGATTACCATCCGATGTCACACATAGGGAGTATTATATACATGAGTACTTACAATTTTCAGGCGTGGTAGTGTCTCGCCAGTTTCCTCCTGTGCCTTGACCCAAGTTACAGATAATAATTGTTGGATTTCCTCTGCATTGAGCATTGGATTTCCGAAAAGGGTATAATGCTGTACATAGGAGGCAGCTCGACAGACCAGTTCCTTGTATTCATCAGGAACTGAGAAAAATGAGCGGGATCTGGGCCCGACGCAAGGTGGCTTCTGGATTGTAAGTCCAAGCTCTTCTTCCTCCTGAGTATGGCCTTTTGAGTTCAAGCTGAATATATCACTTGGCATGTCACTGGCACTAGACTCAGTGTGGTAGGTACGTGGCTGCCCTCTGCCAGTAGAGAGTGGCGGTGGCGAGGACTATATACATCATGGTTAGCTAGGCTCATCTTAATTTAGGTGTGGGGGTGGTACTCACTCGCTGCCTTAAACTCGATGGATGTACTGCAGAACTCAATGGGTGTGCTGCAGAACTCGATGGGTGTGCTGCAGAACGTGGTGTCTTTGGTGCACCATAATCGATTCGAAGTTTTCTGGCTGGACGTCCTCTATCTGACTCAGCAAGTCTTTTGGAAGACAGAGCAAGATGGGGAGGCTGTAATATAGTATCCTCATCATCCTCCCCTTCAGTGTCCTCCTGAAATGAAGAGGATGTAACTGTTTGCTGTCAGTTGACTCCTTGGGAGCGTCGGGACATTATGCAAGTAAACTAGAGGGAGAGGGATAGAAGACAAGGGCACAGGGAGGGACAGGAAGGGGATAGGTAGGGAGGGGACAGGGGTATGTGGGGATGTTGGATGTGTGAAGTTGTAAATGTTAGATGTTAGATGTAAAGGAAATGTAGGGGCGAGGGTGGACGAGAAGTAGTTAATGGGTGAAATACTCATCTAATCTCTTATCTTGAGAAACACCCGACTCAACTATACTAAAACCCGACTAACTACAAAAGAACTCAACTACTCAAAAAAAAAAAAAACTAACTATAATCAACCCGACTAACTATAAAAAAAAATGAATCAACCATAAAGAAATTCCGCTGACCAGACTAACTCCCGATGTACAAAGTCACCTATGCTATATGTTGTGGGTTAGCTCGCAATTCCAGGAGTTAAGTGTAGCAGATTTGGGCATGAGGGTAGTAGTGTACTAACCATTTAACGTTTCCCATGTGTGTTGGGCTGCATTCAACCTACGAACTTTGCTCACAAATTGTCAAACTCCGAGATGTCAGTTTAACTGGGTAGCCCAACGCCCTGCACGTACAACTTGACGTGCCTTGATGAGTTGCGGACCAGTGGTACATTTGGGCTGTTTGAGGACTGAATGTAGCAGTAATCCTCATTATCGAAGTCGATGATGCCGGTGTTGGGAAGAGGCGCTTATGCTCCCTCTTTACTTCCCTTAGGGTTTCTTCCTGGCAGGCCACTCTTGCACGTAGTTCATGCTTTCGTTGTTCAAATGTGTGGTCTCTTGTTGGCATGTGGCGCCGACGGACTCCAGCAATATTGCATACATTGGTGTAGGAATCCTCTGTAAATCATCATATTTGTTTAGTAGGTCAAATCTGTCCAGATCGAAGTATGGTTTGGCTCCAGTGGGGGGGGAGTGTTGGCCTTGGGGGCACGGAATGCAGTAGAACGAATATACGCACTAGTTTTGCTTGCGTTATTCGTAAGAAAGCCCTACTTATGCATCAGAATTTAGACTCATATAGTCTGCTGGGAATATCAGGAGGGAGCCATGGGGTCCTCAAGTGCTCCCAAAATTTGGCGCACTTTTCTATCCGTAGGAACATCAGCTTTCACTATATTCATATACCATCTAGAGTCTTATTCTCAATAACCCCCATATTTCTTCTATTCCTCACATCCCAAATCCACCCGTTGATATCCCTATGCCCTCCTATCTCAGAGTCACCCACCCAGAAAGCCACGGCAGTCCCTGGGGCTTCCCGCCATCAGACACTTCATCCTCTGTATGGAGTTCTCATCAGGCTTCCCTCTTATGAGCTCGCTTGATCGCCAAATTTTTGCAGGTCTCGGAGCACTTTTTGAGGCAATCCTGAGTAGTGCTTCCAGTGCCTTTTTGTGTGTTCGGAACCTACAGCTAGTCGATTTCTCATAGTACTCCTCATCCCAGTGAAGTTTAAGCCCAATAACTAGAGCATCCTTCTCATTGTGGCTAGCCAAGGCCCAACTTCGGATTGATTGTTGCACACAATAGTCCTTCATAGCATTGCACCACGATGTGTAATGGCATCTCGGGTGTCCCACCTAAGTCAGTCTTTGCATTCTGAATTAAGTTTTTGGAGTAACTATTCTCGCTGATTATCCCTGAGTATTTCGTATTAGCCTACTGCGTCGGGTGAGAGTTAGAGATTACGTATAGGGAAATAAGTTCTTCTTGGTGTTTCGGTCAACGCAAAGGTGGCTGTGATAGCTGAAGTAGTCTCGTTAAGCTGAAGTGATACTAAGTATAGGAATAATAGAACTACAAGACGGGGTCCACCGGATCTCTTATACTACATTTCCGATGGCTACATTGAGAATATGACCATTAGTGGTCAAACTTCAAAACTAAAGAAATGCAAGTACCAGGTCATGTTCAAACCCGATGGCACTAGGCCATCCCAGACATGCTTGGCCTACAAATGTATACTCTAGTATCACCGCACACGGGAATATACATAACACAAACAACTTTGCTTTGAATACAATAAATATCGAGATTAATGGAGCAGCATTCTATATGGAACACATTATAATAAATTTTACATATTATGAGTTGTGGTGCAGTGGTTAAGTTTTATTATGTGATTAAATTTTTTTTGGGTAGGTATCTAATGCACAGGTTCGATTCCGTACTCATCTTTGACTTTTTTTTTTATATTTGCCAACTAACACATAGCTTATTTATGTCCAAACCCGATGGCTCTAGGCAAACTCTGACGAGCTTGATATAAACTTCACTTGATACTACTCACAACAATACCACTACCAAAGACAATGTAAATTACACAACCTCTGAAATGAACACTACCAAAACTACTGTCCCTAGTGTAATAGTAAGTATGCTTTTAGGGTGCATATTCTAATTATCTAGAGCATAAACATCGCGACAAAGTCGGACAGACATTCACCCCTCCTGCATGTCAGCTAACCTACTGTCGTAGCAAACCGAGGCCTCCCTCGAAAAATCAGGTGAACAACCAGGCGGAGGATTGACCTACAAGGTGAGGCTTCTTGCTAAGCATTGCTGATATCTAACTGTTGAAGCTGAAGGGTTTTACGGAGGCATTCCTAAATTTGATGAATTTGAATAGGAACTTGACAAATATTTTTCGCCGGTTGAGGAGGATGACATTATGGTTCCGGCCTTGAGAAGGTAGAGCAGGATGAGGTTGTAGACTCCGGGAATGAGTCTGATGTAGAACTCATTCCCGGAACTGCTGACCCCGCCACCAACCCTCCTACTGACGGATGTCCATACACCACTGACGTCACTAGGCGGCCTTCCGCTAGATATCAGGCTGGATAGCCTGTACACGAGTATCCATTTGTGAATCAGCACTCAGCTAGGTACAATTACCTCCATCCATTTCTCAACGCACGGGATTATAAGCTTGCCTGCTTTTTCACCCTTAGCAAGGTTCCAAAGCACAGGATTGACGGTTTCTTCTGTGACGACTTATTGCTGAGCACGCTCGTGTCAGTCTGATGTCAAAGGTCTCGTTCAAATTGGGCTACACATTATGGAAGCAAATGGACAAAATGGTTGCAGATTCTGAGTAGACCACAGGATCTGTGCAATATGCGTTATGTCCAAAGTCTGATTTCTACTATCTGAATATAGTAGATTGCATTAAATATTTCTTGCAGCAGAGAGCATTTGTAACCCATGTGGTCTGGGAACCAGTGAGGTTATTTAACAAGGATAATGACCAAATATATTTCGAGATGAACACCGCAACCTAGTAGTGGGAGCAACAGGTATGTTCCCTAATTATCCTACCATGGCTCCTTGCTTACATCTTACAGAAGCTCATTCCATCGGGTCTACACTCGTCCCCGTCTTTTGGCATCGGACCAGACCCATCTTACAAACTTTTCTGGGGACAAGAAATTGTGGCCCCTATACATGAGCATAGGGAATATCAAGTCCACATATGCAATAAACCAACTGTGAATGCTTGGATCCCAATTGCACTATTACCTATCCCCTCTAAGTGTCTCGACAAGATTCCTGGCAACCCAGTCGAAGTACAGGAATTGGATGCCCTCCAGGTCACGCATGAGATTCTGAGTTCCATCCTCAGCCCTCTGGCCGATGCAGGATATCAGGAAGGGATAGAAATGGTCTGCTATGATGAAAAGGTACGCAAATGTATACCTAGACTCTCTGCCTAGTTGGCCGATCACATGGAGAATGTCATGATTCATAGCATTCTCACCAATTGATGCCCAGTTTGCATTGTCCCCCCAAATGAATTTGAAGACCTCCCGATATGCCACACAACTCCTGGCATCACTCCCGGTATGCCACCGCATACCACAAGTCCAACCAGGCCGTACTACAAACCGACAGAGTCAAGTAGATCAACAATGCCCTTTGGCATGTCCCCAACCTCGAACCCCATATACTTGTTCGCAGGGATACATTGTACATGCTATATCTGGAGATACTAAAACACTTAAGGAAATGGATCTAGGAATTCCTAGATCACGTTGGACGCCATATGGTTTTCGATCACATTTGGTCCCGATTGCCACCATTCCCGAAGTTTACGAGACTAAACAAAGCATACCGATCTGTCTCCCAATGGCAAGGGAAAGAAATGCGGAACCTACTACGAGTACTTTTGGCAGTATTTGCTGCTGCACTCAGTTGGACCTTTGATGCCTCTGCTCTTGCGACCCGATATAAAGTATCATGCCATAAGGCAATATTGTGTGTTAGGTATATTACCGACTTTATGCTGATTACACAGTACAAGGTCTATACCCCGGAAACGATCCAATCAATGAAGGATTATCTTGAGGACTTCCACAAATACAAGGAACTATTTCTTCGGTTTCGAGCATCCAAGTCCTCTAAAGCCGTAGTAACGTTGGCATTAAAAGACCTCTGTACAGAACATCTCCGACTGCTTGCATCAAATGAATCATGTCTATTGACCTAAACAAAATGGCGGAAGCTACAGCAGGAGCTACAAGAAGAGGCAGAGGAATTGGTCCATGACATGCTGACCAGTGGGGCGCACTACAATTTTCTAAAAATGCATTCGATTTTGCATTTTGCAGATCAAATTGCGGAATATGGATCTCTGTCATAATTTTTGACAGATATCTATAAGGCTTTATATAATTCTCTCAAGGATGGATACCGGCGGAGCAATCATGTCAATGCAGTACCTCAATTGATTCAGACCTATATGCGAGCACACAATTTCGCCATGTGCGAGAAGAATATTGCCCAATAGGTTACAGAGCTTCCCCATATACCCGACGAAATATGAACCATCCTTCATCTGATAACGTGGGGTATACATCTGCCAAGAGAAGCTGCCCCTGACTAGACTAGACATAAGTTACAAGGGCCGATAAATACAAAAGATATACATAATCTACAAACATTGCAGACACTATACCAGCTACCTGACCTACTCAGTCTTACAAGCACCTTTCTTGCACACAATTACCCCCAGTCCCCTGACTTAGAATCTAACGTTACACGTCTACAATACACCCCGGTAGAGGTATTTAACACTCTCCAAGTTGCAGTTCCTATATTCAATGATGATGGGTACATGTTATACTATCTGCGGTGCACTGGAGGTAAGTTCTGAAACCAAGATAAAAGACATGACTGGGTATTTGTTCGATAGTGTAAGTCTGCACCAGGGAAAGCCCCTGGTAGACTTAATGGCAGGGTTCCTGCCCAACTAAATTCCATGTTCAAACTGCGAGTAGGAAACAACGATACGTACCGCCTTGTACATGTTTCACTAATGACAGTAGTCAGGTCATCGACGCCAGATGGCCCAAAGGGCATGGTGCGCATCGGCTTGCTGAAGAAGAATCAGGTAATAAGAATTGCGGATATAGAGAGTATGGCCCATCTCATCCCCATTCATGATCAAGAGCTTTACATTGTTAATAACCGTATTGATCTCCATATATAGAATGATATTCATAATGGAAACTAGAAACCCAGTAGCTCATAGAAGAATAATCAAGATATAGCTGGCAGAACAATACAAGAACTTAAATAGAATATATATAGAGTATTATGCAGTCAAATATATATGTTGTAAATTAAATACGTGATGTCTAGAGAGTAACACAGATAGAGACAGATCACCCGGCGGAATGCTTGCATGTAATTAGTGTCCGATGCAAATGTTGTGACGAATGGCATCAGGATTGTATTCCGATGCAGCGGGGGCTGTGGTGTTGTCCGGACGGTTATCACGATGCAGCTGTAGCAGTCATGGTGGTGTCATCTGGACAGAGTTGTGACACAGTAGAGCGTCCGGATGCACAGGACGCACAGGACACAAAATGGCGTCCGGACACTTGGTGCTGTGTCCAGACGCCAAATTTTTTTTCCTCATGTACTACTTAGTCACCTTGTTCTCAATGCTATCGTTACAGTCCCTAATGACCTAAAATAATTCTAATCTGATAATATAAAATGCAGATTGGAGGGTGTGGGGTATGTTATTTGCTCTGTGGTCCCTAATGACCTAAAATAATCCTAATCTGACAATATAAAATGCAGATTGGAGGGTGTGGGGTATGTTATTTACTCCATGGTCCCTAATAACCTAAAATAATCCTAATCTGACAATATAAAATGCAGATTGGAGGGTATGGAGTATATTATTTACTCTGTAGTCTCTAATAACCTAAAATAATTCTAATCTGATAATATAAAATATAGATTAGAGGGGGTATGTTATTTGCTCTATGGTCCATAAATAATAACTTGAAAAAGAGATTGGAAGGCAGAATCTTAGGAACATAAGAAACAGGGGAGGAATGTGAATTATTACTATATCTAACTTTGTAAAGTGCAATTATCGTCTAATATATGATATCTCAAGCCTCTGCTCAAATATCTCCTCTGTAATATTGTAACAGCATTATTGACTTGCAAGCCGTAATGATACTACCAAAGATATCTCAAAAGATCAAGCAGCTATAGCTCGAGCTTCAGCTCCATAACAAGCAGCTAGTATAAGTTATAGACTATGTGTAGAAGTATCCTACTAAATCAAAGGTAAAGATAACAAAGGCTTATAGGATAAATACTAGTACCCTACAGAGGAGATATAGGGGCATCACTCAACTAAGAACTAAAGCTCACCAAATGCAATAACTACTTAGTACTAGTAAGGAGGAAGTAATGGTTGACTAGTATAGAAGGATGAAGGACTTCTTTTTCCCAGTTACTATGTTGATGCTTCTGTAAATGGCTGTTGCTATTCTATGGGCTCGAAGCTCTCAAGTCATCTTAGGTATCCACTGGAGATACTGATTCCTCTTGTGACATCCTAATATTAAGCTTAAATATTATCAATATCTAGAAAAGGCATGAGCAAAGGTTACTGCAACAATCGAAGAATAGCAGAGGTAGTATCATACTTTGAGAACCCTTATACGATAGTATAAGATGATCTCTGAGAATTTATGGAATTGTAATGAGAAGAGCATTATTATGGGTCTAGCAGTTGGCCACCAAAAAGCTATAGTTTAAGTAAATGTATAATCTAAAGTAGCCAGAACAGATAGCAATTGTAAGTTCTATTTAGTGCTAGAAACCATCAATACAACTAGTCACGTGATTCTACTATTTGTTGTATGGGCAAATAAAATATATTACATTAGATTTTATGGTACTAATTCAAGGCCTGCAATATTTAGCTGATTACCCAGTAGCTATATGGATGATGATCTAGAGTTAGACTATATTATGAAGCACTTCGATAAATATACAACTCCGAATAGGTCTTCCGACTTACCTGATACACCCCTCTCTTGGTAAATACTTATTGTAGATAGGCATAGCTCACATATTGCTTGGCTAGTTGTTGAATATGTACTCGACTATCGAATTGTTTCTTATTGTCTCCCACCACACATTATACACTAATACAACCACTTGATATAGCCTGTTTTAGACCTTTAGGACAAGCATATCAAACTGTACTTTAAGACTTTATATATGAGCATCCTAGGCAACTATTTGGAAAGCAAGAGTTTTGGGACTATCTTTGTATTGCTTGTGATCCAGCATTAACTAAGACTAATATTTTGAGTGGATTTGAGGCTTTAGGAATATAGTCATATTGTCTAAAAAAAATAGTAGATTGACATCAGAAAAAAATTACTGAGGAAACCCAGCCTAGTCCTTCTACTCCATTTAAGATAGACCACTTTCGAGCAGAAGCTCTCAGCTATAATATGACTCTTTATTCTTGGGAGAAGCTTCAAAAATCTCTTGGATATATGGAAAGCAAGATTATTCAGTACTGAGTCATTGATTCTAACTCTTTAGTAGTCAAAGAGCTTTATTCAAATAAGCGAATAAAACCTCATTCAATAAAGTAGCTACAAGGTCCTCGTATACTTGATCGAGCATATATTGAGGAAGAGAAAGCTTGTATTGCAGCTGCTGCAGCTCTAGCAGCTAAGAAGGCTGCACAGCAGGAAACATAGAAGTTAGCTAAAGAATAAAAGATAAAAGAGGCTCTAGAGCATACTAAAGTATCTAAAAGGTCAAGAGGGAGTACTAAGGCTACTCAAAAATGTGGTGGGGCTAAAATAGCTCGATCAAGAACCTCAAAACAAGCAAAATATAATGCCGAGGAAGTAGATTTATGGAGGTTAGAAATAGCAATATCTTTTTTGAGCCTTTATAGTATGTATTCTATATCTTTACCTATTGGATTCTCCAATACTTCTTTGAAATTTATAGAACATATCTATAGCGAGCCTACACTACAGAATTAAGCTAGTTGAGGTTGAGATTGAGGACGTAGTAAGGGTCAAGTTAAGAGGGGGGGTAGGATGGTAGTTATTCTAGCTAAAGAGTTATAGTGTATGAAGAATCAGTTTTGGAGTATTGGGAATATGGAATTTGAGTTCTCTAATATTGTTTTGTCTAATGCTACCATTATACCTATTTTTTTCCTTCAATCCAAATAATATGATACTTTTGTTTCTATCTGATTGTATCTCAAAGTGGTATCCTTGCACCATACATTAAATAATAATTATGCTTTATACAGTTAGGTATAGTATCTCTTTCTTTCATTTTTTAGTTGTTTCACTATTTTTTTTTCTTTCTTTCTCTCTTTCTACCTTTACTTCATCATATACTCAAGAGGAGGTATTAGTACCATATGTACAGCATATGGCAGCGGCACATATACAGCATATGGCAGAGCATAGTGTATATAGTAGAGCCAACTAGGCTAGCAGGCTTGGTATGATATAGATATATGTGAACATGTTCTTGGAGAAGAATCATGGGGATGAGGAATAAGACATTCTATCAAACTAGACTATTGACTGTAGAGGGGTACTGAGTGCAACCAGACTAACTAACTTACTATATGGGACTAGTGAAGGTATACTTGTAACCAATATATACTTATATCTGATATACTTGTAAATAAGAGTCATTTATATATATATATATATATATACCTAGGTTCTAGGCAACTTATAAACAATGTTTAATTACTGGATTTAGTATATAATGCCCTTGAATTAATAAATATATACCTAACTAGACCTATATAAAATATATATAACTAAGATATTATTAATCCCGGTGCAGGCAGTATCGGGCAGAAGCTAGCCTGGAAGCTATAGGATCTGTTCAATTGAGATCTCCTCCAGTTTATCCTCCGAGTCATTAATTAGACCATTATATAATAGTCTATTTATGTTCATTCAGCTATCTAGAGCTAAAATCTACTACAGTTATGATTTTCTAGTACTTTGGTATGAAAATAAATAGAATATTTCTAGTCATTTTTGTAGTACTGACTAATACAGGACTCTTTTGCAAGTATATAAAGCTGAAACCCAAGTTGATGAAGATGCTATAGAGTAACATTGGCTAAGGTAATTGTAATTTATTGAGTAGTTAGAGTATCTATAATTTTATTATCCAAGCCTATTAGATTACTTGCTAGCTGAAGGTCTTTGGTTCAATAAATTTTGAAAAAATATACTATACTTTAGTTAACAATTGATATTGGGAAACTGCCCACTTCAGATCAATACTTATTAGAAGTATATATATATAATAGTATTTTAAAATAAAATAAAATAAAATAATTAGTATATTAATCTCATATTAGATTTATTACTAAGTCTTTTAATTGCCTACAATGGGCATTGTAGGTATACTTCCTGCGAGAAGCATATACCTCCCATAGACAACATATCTCCTATACTGGTCATGGGTAATTGAGATTAATTCCTTAAATGTGAATTAAAGAAAACATTATACTATACTTAAAAAACACTCCCTAAAGTCATTTTTGACTACTCCATCCCCATCATATACCTTTCCTGTCAATTAGTAAGAGATAGCTGATAGTGAAGAAAGGGAATTCCGAATAAATTACTTCAAGTCCTTTAAATAATAAAGTATATGCTTATGTAGTTAATAACTTATTACTTTCATCTTTGATAATAAATAAAATAGAGACAAGAATATTAAGTTTATTGCTAGTATAGAAATCTTTAATATTTTCTATGCAATGTATATTTGGAAATTAGTTTTTTATCTACAGGGTTCTAATAGATAGAGCGTTATAGTTTAGGCTATATAGACCATCTTGTACTGAATATCAATATGCTATATAAAATTTAGTGAAATTCGGAATAATCATTATTATAATAATATTTGTCTATAACTTATTGTATGATTAATCCTATTGTAACAACTGGGTATTCAGTTGTTATCACCTGCGATCACAGGTGATGGGTTATTGTTATCGTTACTTTTTCTTTGGCTTCCGAGATAGGGAAGCTTATTTCCTCCATTGCCCTGACCAAGTTATGTATATATAGAGCCTATCCCTCGTACTGTCGTTGGATCCCCATCCAATGTCTTGTATACCCAATACAGGACCTTGCTTCCCCCAGCGCTTGTGCACCTCCCTTGTGCACATCCTTGTCTCGAACAAACAACTCTGCAGTACAGCTGTCTCCCTTGACACACACGGCAACTGCCTCCGCGTATCTCGTGTCCCTTGCCCTCTGCCTCTCTTGCCTCTTGCCTCTTGCCCTTGCCCCCCATCTCAGTCTTCCCCTGGTCATACACGTAGCGTTCCTACGTGTATCTTACCCTAGCCTCTCCCCAGATCACACACGTAGTGCTCCTACATATACGATTGCCCCTTGCCACTTCCCCAGCGTACCCCTTGGTCACCTTGCCCCCAGAGCCGTCGTTACACTACGTTGGATCTTCTCGACCAACTGGTACACTGTCATGTCCGGAACCCCTCCACCCGCTATCAGGTTTCAAACCTGGAGAAACTCCCCTATACCCTCAGGCCAGAACGAATTGAATGCCTATCGTCGAGAGATCATCGACATCTTCGAGGCCATGGATACCATCGGGGCCGAACTCGGCAACAGCCTGGCTGTGGCCGAACGAAAGCTGAGATCCGCCGACGAAGAGATCACGGTCCTTCAGACGGATCTCGACCATGTGAACCTTGCTCTAGTCACCGAACGGACCACGGTACAAAACCTCGGCCGCGCCTTAGCGAATCTGGCTATCCCTACGCCAACCACCACCGCCAAAACGGAAAGTATCCCCACCCTCCCTAAGTTCAATGGGGATAGGGCTCATCTACGAGCTTGGAAAAATGCAGTTAACTTGAAGTTTAGCGGGGATTCGGCTAGGTTTCCGTCAGAACAACACCGCCTGGCCTATGTGTTTGCCCTGCTGGAGAGCAAGGCCACAGATCAAATCCAGCCGTATGTGCTCGAGACAGGGATCAAGCTCCACAACGTCTTAGCCTTGTTTGTTATCTTAGATCGGGCGTTCGGAGATCCTGATGCAGTGGGGACGGCCAGTCGAGCGCTCCGGGCACTGAGACAGCGCAACTCAGAGCTGTCTACTTACATGGCAGAGTTCTCGAGGCTGGCTGCAGAGGTAAGGTGGAACGACCAGGCTAAGTTCGAGCAATTCCAGGAGGGGCTCAGCGATAAGCTCCAACAAGCTATGGTTACCCTCCCCACGGTTGATACCCTCGAGGAGTTGATCGACCAGGCCTTCCGGGTGAAACAGCGGATGTCCCGGCTCCGCAACCGCCCCCCGTTCAGGCCAGCACCCCGTCTCCTACCACCCCAGCAACACCATGCCACCAAAGCAGCTCAGGCCCCTGCCCCCGCCAATCAACCAGCACACCCATCGTTGGTGGCAGGAGGGCCTACCCCTATGGATTTATCATCAGGCAGACCCCGCCTGACCCAAGAAGAGAGGGAATGCCGCCGGAATAATGGGCTATGCATAGCCTGTGGGAAGGCCGACCACTTCATTGCGGCTTGCCCCCTTCGAAAGAATCGCTCCCTCGCCATCCACGCCATATCCGAATCATGGATCGAAGAAGCTGGTGAAGAGTTGGGAAAAGGGGAGTCCCTTACCTAGTTACTGACACTAGCAAGGGACCTGCCCAGGGTCATTTATCTTTGTCTGCGTTTTCTTTGCCTACATCTATGTCTATTGATGAGTCTCGCCTGTTTGGCGAGCACTTTGTTGTACCTATAACTGTCAAGTTCAATGATAAAACAGTGGTTATATCAGCTCTCATAGATTGTGGTGCTTCAGGAATAGCATTCATTGACCAGACCTTCATCAGTAGAAACTCTATACCAACCTCCAAGCTAAAAACCCCCTGCCTTCTTGATGTCATTGATGGCCATTCTATCTCTTTTGGGGCGATTACCAACCTCGCATGCCTGCCCAGCGCCATGGGTGATCACTCGGAAGATCTCCCAATGTTCGTAACCAAGCTAAAGTATCCAATTGTCCTTAGGATCCCCTGGCTTAGGATGCACGATGTATCAGTCAGCTTCGGCTCTTACACCCTGCGATTCAACAGCCCTTATTGCAAAAAACACTGTGGAAATCCAAAAACCACTGTCACTGGGCTGTGCGCATTGCCACCCCCAATAATCCACCCAACTCAGGTGGTACTTCCGCCTGCACACATCAATGCCACCATTCCCTCTGTTTCCCCGGTTTCCCCGGTTACCCCTGTTCCCCCAGTCTCCCCGATATCCCCCACCCCCGCAAAACCCCTGAATATTAACTTTATTGGAGCAGGGGCCTTCGCTCATCTCACCAGAAGGTATAAGCTCAAGACGCATACCCTCTCAATTTATGAGATCAATCTGGAAATTAACAAGACTAGGTCCAAGGAGGAGTGGAAATCCTTGGTTCCGGATGAGTACCATGAGTTTATTGATTTGTTCTCAGAGAAGGCCGCGGAAAAGCTTGCCCCCCATCGACCATACGACCACACAATCCCGCTGATTGAAGGAAAAACTCCCCCTTATGGCCCCCTCTATGGAATGTCCCGAGTGGAATTGGAGACCCTAAAGAAGTACCTGGAGGAAAACTTGAATAAGAGCTTCATTCGGTATAGCTCTTCCCCGGCGGGTGCTCCTGTACTGTTCGTGAAGAAATTGGACAGCTCTCTTCGGTTGTGTGTTGATTATCATGGCCTGAACGAGATAACAGTCAAAAACAGGTACCCCCTACCTCTAATCCAGGAGACATTAGCCAGGCTTTCCAAGGCAAAATGGTTCACCAAAATGGACTTGAGAGGGGCGTACAACCTGGTACGGATCGCTGAGGGAGAGGAGTGGAAAACTGCCTTCCGGACACGTTACGGCCACTTCGAGTACAACGTCATGCCCTTCGGCTTAACCAATGCCCCGGCCTCTTTCCAACACTTTATTAACGACACTCTGTGAGACTTCCTGGATGTGTTCTGCACGGCTTACCTCGACGATATCTTGATCTATTCAGATACTCTGGCAGAGCACAAAATTCATGTCAGGCAAGTCTTGGAGAAGCTGGAGCAGGCTGGGCTGTACCTTAAGCCTGAAAAATGCGAATTCCACGTCCAAGAAGTGAAATACCTGGGCTTGATCATAACTACGGAAGGTATTAGGATGGACCCCGCCAAAGTTGCTGCAATCCAAGAGTGGGAAACCCCAGCCAATTTGAAGGATGTGCAAGCCTTCCTAGGATTTGCTAACTTCTACCGCCGATTTATCCTGGGTTACTCAAGGATCGCGGCACCCCTGACAGCCCTGACAAAAATGAAGGTAGAAGCTGGTTCACACCTGAAGAAAAGGGCCTTCCACTGGAATCCAGAAGCCCAATCCGCCTTCCAGAACCTCAAGGAAGCTTTCTGCTCAGCACCGATCCTGGCCCATTTCAACCCCGAACAGGAGTGTGTCGTCGAAACCGATGCCTCCGACTATGTCTCTGCAGGAATCCTGTCCCAGAACGACGATAACGGCATCCTCCACCCAGTGGCATACTTCTTAAAAAAGCACTCCCCGGTGGAGTGTAATTATGAAATCTATGATAAGGAGTTAATAGCCATTGTGCGAGCGTTCGAGGAGTGGAGGCCACACCTAGAGTCAGCCAAGGGGATCATCGAGGTGCTATCCGATCATAAGAATCTTGAGTACTTCACCACCACTAAGCTACTGAACCGATGGCAGGCTAGGTGGTCGGAGTTCTTATCTCGATTCAACTTCAAGATCAAGTATCAGCCTGGAAAAGCTGGGGGTAAGCCGGACGCACTGACCAGGAGATCAGGAGATCTCCCTAAAGGGGGGGATGAAAGGCTGAAGTACCAAAATCAGGTGGTACTGAAACCTAAAAATCTCGATCTGGTGGCCAATAGCCTCGCTGAGGCTGATGCTAAAGCTGAAGCGAACCCCGGAGCAGATATCCTTCTGCGGATATGACGGGCATATGCGGAGGACGACCTGGTTAAGGATATAATCGCCGCAGTGGAGTCCGGACAGCGCCATCACACCAAGATTTCCCTAGCCGAGTGCACCACCCAGGATGGCCTCCTATACCACCTAGATCGGCTCTATATACCTGAAGGGGAGCTGCGGTTGCAGCTGATCAAGGAATACCATGATACCCTGGCTGCGGGTCATCCTGGAGTAGCTAAAACGTTAGAGCTGCTAGCTAGGCAATATACATGGATTGACCAATGGAAGGAGGTGGAGCGGTACATACAGAACTGCCATGTTTGCAAGCATGCTAAGCCTACCCATCATGCTCCTTATAGGACCCTGAAGCCCCTGGAGATCCCAGACCAACCTTGGCAACACCTAATCATGGACTTTGTGACTGGGTTGCCGGAGGATTCGGGGTTTAATGCTATTCTTATGGTAGTAGACCGATTGACCAAAATGAGGCATGTTATACCTTGCCATGATACCTGTTCGGCCCAGGACCTCGCTGGCCTCTACCTCAACCATGTATTCCGCTACCATGGTCTCCCCAAGTCAGTCGTCTCGGACCGCGGCCCCCAATTCATCTCGGACTTCTGGAAGGTATTCTGCGAGCTTTTGGGAATTAATATACACCTCTCCACGGCGTATCACCCCCAAACAGATGGTCAGTCTGAGCGAATGAATGCGATCATGGAGCAGTACCTGAGAGCATACATCAATTACCAGCAAAACAACTGGGTTTCGCTGCTGGCAACCTATGAGTTCGCTGCTAACAACTATTTCTCGGAGACTCTAAAAACCTCCCCGTTCCTGGCCAATTATAGCTGGCACCCTCGTTTTGTGGACTCCCTAGCACCTCTGGAAAAGGCTAGGGAGAACACCCCATCTAAGGAGTTCGCCACGGAGATTGCTGAGTTGCACTCCACCCTAAAGGCCGAACTGGTATATGCTCAAGCCAGGCAAGCGGAGTATGCCAACGGATCACGGTTGCCAGCCCCCAGGTATCAGCCAGGAGATAAGGTATGGCTCTCCAGCAGGCACTTCCGAACGGAACGGCCATCTCGCAAGCTGGATCACAAGTTCCTAGGCCCCTATGAGGTGTTAGCAGCTGTGGGCACTCATGCTTATCGGCTGAGGTTTCCCAAGGATATCAAGCGCCATCCAGTCGTTCACGTCTCGGAGATCGAGCCAGCCGCTGATGATCCCCTTCCCGGGCAAAAGCACCCCCCACCTCCTCCAGTGGTGATCGCAGGTAAAGAGGAGTGGGAGGTTGAGGAGGTACTGGACTCAAGGAAACGTTACGGACGAGTTCAGTATAAGGTCAAGTGGTTAGGAGATGAGGAGACTACCTAGCAACCTGCGGAGGACTTGGAGAATGTGCAGGATTTGGTCACCCTGTTCCACCAACGATACTCGAGAAAGCCTCGCCCAGTTGAATAATGTCAGACCTTTTGCATTCTTGTTGTTGTTTGGAGTTGGGGTTCTTGTTTCTACCATTGTTGTTGTCTTCTGTGTTGATTTTGCCGGTTATCGTGCCCAGGCCTCCTAGTCGCTGGAGCTTCAGCCTAAAGGGGGGATAGTGTAACAACCGTGTGTTCAGTTGTCATCACCTGCGATCGCAGGTGATGGGTTATTGTTATCGTTACCTTTTCCTTGGCTTCCGAGATAGGGAAGCTTATTTCCCCCATTGCCTTGACCGAGTTATATATATATAGAGCCTGTCCCTCGTACTGTCGTTGGATCCCCATCCAACGTCTTGTATACCCAATACAGGACCTTGCTTTCCCCAGTGCTTATGCACCTCCCTTATGCACATTCTTGTCTCGAACAAACAACTCTGCAGTACAGCTTCCTCCCTTGACACACGCGGCAACTGCCTCCGCATGTCTCGTGTCCCTTGCCCTCTGCCTCTCTTGCCTCTTGCCTCTTGCCCTTGCCCCCCGTCTCAGTCTTCCCCTAGTCACACACATAGCGTTCTTATGTGTGTCTTACTCTAGCCTCTCCCCAGATCACACACGTAGTGCTCCTACGTGTGCGATTGCCCCTTGCCACTTCCCCGGCGTACCCCTTGGTCGCCTTGCCCCCAGAGCCATCGTTACACCTATAAGTAAGAAAAATTTTAGCTATTTCTTACTTATAGGATCTAGGTAAGGTACAAAACAGTACTTTCTTAATTGCAGGTACTTATTTATATACAGATTGCTAAGTATAACTACTGGTGTTTTCATTTCAGGTGTTTGCAAAAACTTCTATTCTAATTATTATTACTGATACTTTAAGAATAATCTGAAATTCTTAATTTATTAATATATTAGATATATTAACCTCTAAGCTTTGGCTAAATTAAATTTAAAGGTCTAATTGATTGGGAAATATATAAATCTATTATAGTTATTGAGATAGCTCCAGCTAGGTATACTATTATTGATTTTTTTTTGGGAGGTAAATCAGTACTCATAAACCTTTATCAATACAAGTGTATTATATACCAAATTGAGTAATTATTTAAATTGCCCATAAGCAGTCTAGAATATATAAATAGAATAATAGAAGTCTTTACTTTCTTATATATACATAAAATATATAAAGCAACTCCTTTAATTTTCCTGCCTCTTTACCTATCTTTTCCTCTTTCTTTTTCTCTCTTCTCACCTTAGTAGAGAGAGAGTAGAAGGGAGAAAGTAAATAAGAGTACTGGGTATCTTAGTTACCTTTTTCTCCCCCTATACCAAACTACTTCCTTTTACATATTTCACCTCCTCTTACTCATATCTCACTCACATATATATTTAGATCTAAAATAAGTATGAAATGTGAAGAAAAGGGGACCAATGCATATAAAAAGAAAGTAAGAGGCCTAGGAAGGAATAAGAAGAGGGAAAGCGAAAGTAAGTAGGTGAAAAAAAAATATATATATATTTAATATTAATTTTTAATTTTTTCCAATGAAGCAGCTCTTTTTCTCTTCTACTCTCAACTCCCCCGCCCAAATGGAATGAGGGCAGGGGTAAAGAGGGAAAGAGTAACTTCCTATCACCCTTTCCTACATTTTAATGATTTACATATATATATAACTCTAAAACTCTTCTTATTCTACTGAGGGAAAGGGAGTCACTGACTTCCTGTCACTGTCCCTTTCCTACGTTTTCGTATTCATTCATAAATGTCGAAAACTCCCTTCTCCACTGCTTTTCCCTCGTCCATCAAGCTGTGGAAAAAGCAATACTGCCTGTATATTGAACGTTAACTTCTGCCTGCGCAGCAAGAGTCGTTAACAGCCCCAGTCAATTTTAGAAAAAGAAAATAACTTTTTTTGCTCGTTATGATGCTGACGAAACAAAAGATGCTACCAACAACCATCTTGTCACAATCAGATAGATGCATCAAAAAAAGGGTGTGGGAAATTCGTCCCCTGGTAGGACTCCCCAACAAAATATCGTACATGTAAAATTATCTAGAAGAGGGTTAGTAGTAGCAAAAGGAAGACTGTAGAACACTGTCACGAACCATACGTAATCCCATCTCAGAAATACCGGGGTATCTTTCCCCTAGGCTTTTCTCCTGCCCCCCTTGCACTTCCTTGAGGCCCGAACCTTCCTCCCGTTCCTGCTTCTTCTTCTCCATGAACCTCCCGGCCCCCTTGGCCCACCCAATCACTGTCCCTTCGCCGCTTTGATCTCCATTCTTGGCCTACCGAAGAGCCACTAGTACTATTTTTTTTATCAGCCGTAACGCCTTCCGAATTCGCTTCTGTTCCCTCCTCTCTCCATTCCCTCTTCGCTTTCCTTGCCAAGAACTCCTCCTTCTTCTTCCTCTGTTCCGCGCGACGTTCTCGTGCGAGCTTCATCATCAGAGTCACGTGTTAGTCTCAGATATCTCAACTCTAGAGCCAGTTTGGTGGTTACGGATGTTTAGCATAAACATATAGGTAAATATGTGCCAAAGGCTTGGGATGCCAATGTGGTACGTGGGGGAGACCATGGGATCGGAAAATTGGGAGGAGTCCAAGGTTCTGGAAGCCTAAGGAAAAAGCAGAAGGAAGGAGTACAACGACGGAGCGGATTGCGGAGGGGGGAATTGAGCGGGGAAAAAGGAATGGAGCTGCGCAGTTGTTGCCAATTGCAAACCTAATAAAACGTATACGTACCTGAATAGCCGACTTTGTTGAACCTTCTCCACTACGATTCGTCGCTCCCGCAGTACTCGCAATGCCAGCAGAGCCTTGGTGTTCCGAGACCGCGTCCTCGTCACCCTTTCCCAGTCTGAGCCAGTCCCCCCTGCGCGTCTTGTACTTGTCCATCGCCCAATTCCTCCATACAATTCTCCCGAACAGAGATGCCCTGACATCAGCTTCGCTCCGAACAAGCTCCTCCGCAATCCCGATACGGTAATTGTTCATTCCTTGCGTTACCGTCCAGCATGCGTCCACGAGGTGTGACCCACTAGGGCTCATAGCCAGCTGAGCAAAGTTCCCAGATAGAAGGTTGAGGAGCTTCCTCTTGTGGAGAACTGTGGCATGTGGCGAAGTAAGGGATGCTTGGATCACGTGGGATGCTGTGGGGTGGGTTGCGAGGTGGAGAACCGTGTCTGGGGTCTGGGCAAGTAAGCTGCACGTGAAGTTAGAATCAGCTCAAACTACCCCAGAATGAAACGGGTAGGAAGGTGAATTAGCAATGGCGCATGACGGGTAGACCACGGCAATATATTGTAGGTAGATTTGGCTGGTGTCTCAGATAACACAACCCCAGTTTCCCATATAACCTCATTACCTCCACATCTCAGCGGGAACCCCCACACAAAGAATTCCCACAAAAGTACTGACCTGCCATTGGCAAAGCTACCACAGTCCCCCGGTAATTGTAAAATTGACTGTACCAGCAGCGACCCGTGCATTTGTGTAGAGTTTTTCTTCCTCTTACTGCCACTACCTGCGCCTGTGACGTTATTGACTGCTTCGGATGCCTGTTGCAGCTCTTTTTCCGATACCTTAAGCATCTTAAAGATGACGGTGGAAATTCCATCCGTGTTGAATGTATCTGCAATGGCCTGTAGTGTAAAAAGTATGTCAGAAATTGTAGATATTGAAAAAGCAAAACTATTGGGGGCTCAATAAAGAACCCCGGCACATTAACATACCTTAACGAGCTTGCTTGCATCCACATCATGCTTGATACTGCCGTCAATTGTCGCTTTCAAAACATTGGTTAAGGACCTCTCTGTAGTTCACCTGTTAGTGGATATTCTCTTGCATTTCCAACAGTCTTCCCACCACAAGCTTTATACAGGAATTGCCCACATACCTAATAAATTAGGCACTAGCGGCACCAGGGCATCAATTAATGCTTCGAGCTGCTTTCCATCCAACCTGTCCACTACCTTCACCGCTACAAAGCTTGCTGTCTCATTTCTTGACATGGAGGGTAGCCTCTCCTTGAAATATTTATCGTATAACCCCGCAAATGTCGGCTGATTAGAGAACTGTATTACGGCCTCAAGCACGTGAGAGCCAACTGAGTCGTAAAAAAGGTTCTGCAGGAAGGCAGATGCACTGGTATCCCCCTCACTTTCCTCTCCACCGAGTAACTTAGATAGTAAAGTAGATTGGCTCAGAGTATCTTTTTGGTGGTTCTTGCTCTTCCTCCCAGTGGCTTCGGTACTGGAGAGCTCTAACTGCAGGAGGAATTGCAAAGTAGGGCTTCCCACAGGATGTGTGGCCAAAATCCTCAACTCCCGTACTCCGATTTTCTCACTGATGGTTTGGAGTATCCTGTCAGTAGCTTCCTCGAATGAATCCGGGACCCTCATCTCTCCAGCGAGCTTGTCAGTTTCAAGCTTATTCTCCTTATTCCGGCTCTGTATGAGGCTTGTAGATGCTGTTTTGTTCGTGCCATAGCCAGATAGTACCAAGAGGAGAACACGGACCGTATGTGATGCGAACGGGTGGGTGAGTAATGCATGAAGAAAAGGCTCCAACTCCTATAACCAACAGCATATACATTAGCGAAAGCCAATATCGTCCAGCCGGGGCAGAATCTAACATTCAATGTATATAGAAACAAGCTCTCCATACTAGCAAAAACCTCATCCCCGTCCAGATCCATCACGCCGTCATCCTCCTCCTCCTGCGCAACCACACCTGCAGAATGTACAAACAAGCTCTCGCAGACATGGCTGGCAAATCGATGTTGTACTAAATGCATGAAGTTGCCGTTGCATTTCTGGAATAGATTCTTCAGCTGCTTTGGTGTCGCTAGGCTCATCATTTTCTCCAGAAGCCGTGAACATCCCTGGCTATTGGCGAGCTTGAGCTCCTTCCCATCAGCCTCCCGGAAAAAGTTGTTAACAAAAGCTGTGCGATCGTCGTCGGTTTCGAAGGCGTTGGCTTTGAGAAGCTCATCCTGGACTCGGAAAAATTCCTGCTCCTGCTCATCCAACAACCCGAAAAATGGCGGTCCATCTACAATTTCCGCATCCTGGGTATATCCTATATCTCCTGTGCCTAAAAATCGGATGTAATTAGCAAAGTCCGCCTTCTCCCTGCGTTATCTGTAGTCGGACCTTGGCCAGGAGCATCGTAGAACTCCATTGGCATGTCAATATCGACATGCTTGACTTCCCCCTCCTGCTGTCGTCGGGCCTCTTCGGCTCTTCGCCCGCGTTTCTTCTTTTCCTTAGGCATTATGTAAAAGCTGCTTGTTGTCCGTGAGTTTAAGTTGATTTGAGTGTCGATAGATTCTGGCACTAATATTTTTTTTGGAAGTCGCAAACTTAGCAGTCTTGGCAAAAAACTAGCCGCGATAAGAAATGTAATTGATAAGGCTATGGATGGCAAATCACTTTTATATAGATCATAATAGTACGGTGCCACATATCAAGCGATACATGTAGCCAGTTGCTATAGTATGTACTTGCTGAACTATGTCCAATGCCGAGAAAAATCCAACTGCTTATCTCTTTCTTCCAGATGTCTCCAACTTCACTGCCGCCGCTGCTTTCCTCTCCTCAAGCTCTTCACTGACGGTTAGCAAGATTGCTGGTAAAAAGCTGTCATGGATTTAAAACCCACCTGCTTGCCTTTGTTTCGCTTTTTCCTCCCTCTCCTTCTTTATCAAAGCCAGCCTAGCCAAATCCGCCTTTGCCTCATCCGTCTTCCCCGCTAAATGCATCTTCTGCCACCTCTCCTTCGCTGCCGCAGCCTCCTTTGCCTCCCTTTCTTTCCTGCTAATACCTCCACTGCTAGCATTTCCAGGAGCATTAGGATTTGCTGGGGCGAGATTTGGATTGCTGATTGGTGCAAAGTCCTCCTCCTCCTCTTCTTCTTCGTCGTCGTCAGAGACAGCAACAGCGGCCTTCTTCCGGGCTATGGCTGCTTCTTTGCGAGCCTTTTCAGCCGCACGGCGTTCTTCTCGAGTCATGGCTGCGGTACTATCCTCCCCCTCGTTGTCTGAATCAGACCCCTTTAAGGTGGGTTCCTCCTGCAGTAGACAGTAAGCGCATGTACAGAGTGAATGGCGGGTGGGGGATCAAAATATCCATACTTCCCACATTCCGGGTCTATCATCTGACTCATCTAGAGGCTTTAAGTTCCTAGAAAACTTCTTTCCACCTGCCCATTTTCCATCCATCATCAGTAAACTATCTCCTGGTTCCAGGATCAAGAGGAGGACAACACTAGCAGACTTACCCCCTCTCGTTGGCTTTGAGAACTTTCCGCCTCGCTTTCCGCTCATTTTGACACTCTGTAAAATTTTAGAAATGTAGATGCCTGTAGAGTTTTATCGAAGGGGTTGAGTTTTGTGAAAACTTCTTGCAGGTAGAGAAGGTGGGAGCTGTTTACTGCAAGGGATGAATCTCGCACAGGTCACGTGAATGTCGATCCAAAAAGCTTAGCTTCTGAGCCTTAGTTACGTGCCAACCAGACTACTGAGCCATGTGCTGAAAATCTAAGGTTAACGTAAAACCAAAAAGAAAAATATCGAGAGATACGAGACGCTCCGAGCAACCACTGGAAGTATCTCCATTATTGGAATAAGAGAAGGGCTCACAGGAAGTGCTCACTTAATAATGCATGCGCTTCAACGTTGCTGCTATCGATATTGCGCTTCGAAACCCCTGAACTCCCCTGCCAAGCCCGCCGGCAACCTGAAAAATGTATAAAACCTACCCCACTGGCTCATCCCTCCCCTTTTTCTTTCTCTTCAAACTATTACAATCAAACACCCGCCATATTCACTCTAACTTCTGTCACACCGTAGAATGTTATGAGGGGAAATGAGCGGGTAGACGAATATCCTTCTGATGGCTTGCTGTCAAGAGGTTCGCGATTTTACCTCATATCTGGCATCGGCTGATTCCTGTGGCGGTCTGGATAACGGAGTTGCGGTACACTTCCTACTTTACTTATCCCATTTATGGAAAGAAATAGTGAATGGAGACGACTATTGGAGTAGGGTGGAATTTATGTAGAGTAGGGCGGAGATCGAACGGTCTGGAGACTGCAATTCAAAGTGCTGAGTTGAGTGATGGTTCATCCCATAAGACCCTACGTCATACTCAGCCAATTTGTTGGCTATAGCCGCTTTATCCGATAGTTACAGGCTGTTATAGCCTTTGTCTGTAGCTACGTGGACTGGGTCATGATTTTGTAGTAACACCTTCAGTACTTCAGCATCACGAGGCGCTGCTTGGCTTCATGTATTGTAGTCGCATTGGCACCCTGATTTCTAAAGTTTATAGTGATGGGCCTCCAGTATGTCGGTTCTACTGGTCTATATAGAGAGACCTAAATATAGACAAGAGACTGCTTATGGAACAAGGCACAGAGTCCGGTTCAAATGTAATTATATACTTCAATACATTATCACATTATCCGGTATATAGAAATATAGAGTAGCAGTCGGTGTCATGCATATATGAATCCTTCCACTTTGAAACCCATGGGCCTCGGTAAGGAGATAATTTAGTTTCTGCGCCAATATTACAACAAACAGCCTCATGATCATTTCATCCTTTCCAAGCCTCTTCCTCTGTGGCCTTTGAGCACTATCACTTTAATGCCGATATACATTGTACCCCAGAACCCTCTTATACCCTCTTCACTCGAAAACTAGGCTTTGTGTGTGTGTGCCACACAATGCCATAATTTCTTGAAGTCTCGAATTTGTGTCCTGATCATTCCAATATTCAGTTTCTCTTCCAGAATGAATCTGTATATGGCCCAAGCTCTGATTTCAGGGTAATTCCCTCGAATGTACGGGGCATGTTGAAAGAAATTACAACAGGGTATTTCTAAATTGGTTGTAGATACATTACCTTGGTGGAAGAACCGGCCCTCGAAGTCAATCAAATATGCAAGTACAAACCTGCCCATTGGTCTGTCTACATAGACCAGATGATTAGCTTTAGGGCCTTTGTTGTTTTAGAGAGTTTGGGATAATTGAGGTATGCAGGATAGCTACCGGGGGCTCACCTACCTTAACCCTCAGAAGCTCCATCCAAGCTGAGATCACACCTCCCTAGTAACTGCTACCCCACCCTTATTTTGCCCATTGGCACATCTACAACCCGGAGCCTCCTGTTCTTCTTCCATTTCTACCCATACTTCTGACATGGTACTATGTTTCTTTTTCAGTCATCCTACCTAGAAAGAAATACCACATTTGTTAGATAAAAGAATTCGCAGAATCAGGTATACTAAGTCTCAATGAACGACTAGGACCCTATTACGGAGTAAAGGTTAGAGAAGAGACATCTCCAGAGCGCCAACGCAAGCCAGATGCATGTGCACTAATATTTTACCCACCAAAAATTAGTTTAGCACATCAGCAGTCTTGGCATCATTCGAATGATTCACTTCTCTGACAGATAAGCAGCCAAAGGCCACTCTTTGATCCAGACAATTCCTAAGCTTTAGCCTTCGTATGGATCATGTCAGGCAACTACTCCGACTCCGAAGATGAAGACTACGGCTACGGCGACTTCAAAACCACCAATGTTACACTCGGCTTTGCGGTGACCGAAGCAACCAGCGACAAGATCAGCCATCTCGGTGGTGAACCTGTACTTCCTCCCCTTCCTCCCTCCCCCCACTTACCTCCCTTCTCTAACTTCGCCCGGTGGTTATCTTAGACCTGGGTAAAGCTCAATTCCCCCCTTGACACCCGCCTAGCAAAATGCCTTTCCTGCAACTCCCTCATGAACCTCCTCCTCCAACTCGATGGCGAAGTCCCTGAGTCCCCCCACCAGCGAATCTTCTACGTCTTCGCCTGCGCACAGAAACAATGCCGACGGAAGCAGGGCGGGGTTAGAGCTATTCGGGGTCTTGGGATACGTAAAGCGGCTTTAGCGAAGGAGGAGGAATTGAAGAAGAAACGGTTGGAGGAGGAAGAAGCAGCGAAAAAGAAGAAGGAAGAGGAGGCGAGTAGGCCTTTACCTGGGGATATGTTGTTTGGATCTGGGCTAGGGAACGCGGGGGCAAAGAGTACGAATCCATTTTCGATGCGTGGAGGTGCAGCGGCGGTGGGAGGGGTGAATCCATTTGGGAATCCATTTTCTACAAACCCGACAGCGACAACGATACAAGCGCCTCCATCATCGAAACCCACTACCTCATCAACACCAATAACAACAACCTCATCCACCCTCCACACAACCTTCGCCGCGGCCCTAAAACTTAATTCCTCCCCTCCCCTCCCTAAAGACCCCGAACCCCTCTTCTACGGTCCCCCTGAACCTTGGCCTAATCCCCTCCCTACCCCACCCTTTCCCCACTACTACCTCGATGCTGGCTACGAAGAACTCTCCGCCACGCCCGAATCTCTCCTCCAGCGCACCTCCCAAAATGTACATACCGACCCCACCACCCTCCTCGACTCCTCATCGTCTGGTTGTGGCTCAAGCGATGACTGGGGCGGCTATGAAAAATCCAGCCTCGACACGACGTTTCAGAAATTCGCCGATCGCACGTCAGAAAATCCCGATCAAGTACTCCGCTACGAGCATAAAGGCGTGCCACTCCTGTACTCAAAAATGGATGCGGTTGGGAAGTTACTGTTCCCGCTGAATTCCGTGGGAGAGGCGCTGAAGAATGTCCCCCGATGTTCAGGCTGCGGGAAACAGAGGTTCTTTGAGTTTCAGTTGATGCCGCATGCGATTGCCATGTTGGAGGCGGAGGATGTAGGGCTCGACGGAATGGAGTGGGGGACAATCATTGTGGCGAGTTGTACGTGCGTACCAAGGCAGGTGGATGGGAATGGGAGTGGAGTGGGATATGTCGAGGAGTGGGTGGGAGTGCAGTGGGAGCAACAGAAGAAGTAGAGTGGTTGTTTTATATATGAGGGAAAAAGATACGGGAGTTGGAGGTCTACTTGGGTTGAGTGTAATGCAGGGAATTGGCGGAAAAAGTTGATAAAAGGAGTTATCTGGCGTGCGCTATCTAGGCCTTATGCTTATAGTTTTTATGATAGCTGTTCTCCTTGCTTTTTTATTCCAGGATGGTTTCGTGCTCAAGACAGACAGGATATTCCGTTCGGCATCTGTCCACCACTTAGTAGTTCCTAGAAAGGTCACGGAATTCTACCAACTAGCCGAGGCGCTCACGTGGAAAACATTGGTGTATCAAGATGAGGTTCTGCGAGGGGTAGTGCAACCAGACTACAGTAGAAGAGGTTATCATAGGAGGAATACTGGGTCAAAGCTTACGACGCATTTGCCATTCTCGCCGAACTAGGCCAGTGGCCCATGATACATACAGTACATCTACACATTCCCAAACCCATTGTGCAGTTATAGCAGCTGGTGATGCAGCGACGCCATATTGATGTATCCGTATACGGAGTACTACATAGATATACATATGTACAGACCCTAGACAAAAGTCTTTGCAATAATACCCTGGAATCATAGCAAAAGTGCCTTTAGTAAACATCTGCATAACTACAATTACCTTGAGGGTTTGAGGGTGTTTTTTTTTTTGGAAATGGATTCTACTACTATTCCACAACCTCTTGTATCTGTCCAAAGCTTTGCACCTGGCTGCAAAATTCAGAAAAGAGATTATATACTCTTGTAGCTAAGGATAGCCCTTTGCTCTGCGAAAATTACTACGGTACTAGTGCCTTACTAGTTTAGTAGTGCTAGGCCAGATATCTGCCAGACTACACTACCTTACTCCCAAGGGCACGAGACTACTCCCGAGTACTTTTGTACTCTCTATGTACAGCGTAGGGGAAGTCTTCACATTCCGCACTGGCACCGCATATTATGCAGTGGGTGTGCGTTTTCAGGCTGTACAGTTTTTGGCCTAGCTATGATCCATGGCGGTGCTGTGATCCATGTCAACACCCCTGCCATGACACATATCCCGAGATACTACGCTGGCCAGACTTCCTCTACAGACCGGATAAATTGTTTCCTGACACTCTTGAATATGCTCTACAATATGCGCGTACTAGCTAGTTGAGTAACTCATGTGAAGCCATCATATGCACCAATCCACCTCGAAAAGGCTGTAATTGCCCCCCCCCTCTCAGTACGACCCGTCCACCCACAGATATCATGAACTAACAACCCTACATAGTGCCAGCACCTTAACTTAGCATATATATTTATGTTAGGATACAATATATAGGCATAGAGCTATATAGAACGTTACTATTGTTCGGTACCGATCATGCATAATTCAGCCATTTTGAGCTTTTGGACTATAACAGCCAGTTGTTCAGTATTTTGATCCTCCTCGGCCTTTTATATCTTCTGCAGCCTCTTTACCTATCTACCTTATACAGCTCCTATATCCTCTATACCATGTGCATCTTATTATCCTGTAGATCCAATAACTTGGGTCTATTCACTATTGATCAGACAACTGAGCAACCTGGCTACAAGAATAGTATGCATCGCTCAACAAGCCAATGGCAGATATGAGGTCAATAAAGGTCACTTCACCTAAAACGGTCCGTAGATATTGAAATCACTAGAGATATGAGATAGAGTATGCAAATGATAGATTGAGCTCTATATCCTGTAGCAGAAATAAGATATTGTGGCAGTTTAGTATGACCTAAGCTCAGTAGCTATATATAAGAAATGAGCCAGACCATAGGGGCATGTACTGGACAGCCCCGAATTAGTCTCGTGCCCCTGAAGGCCTTCCAGGAGCCGTATACGCATGAAAATCCATATATATAGACGGTGCACCATTTGGCTAGGCCAGCTAGGTAGTCACGAGCCGTGATTAGGATCTCGTACAAACTGCTATATAAGGCAGATGAGGTTATTGTAATACTATACTATACTATATATAGAGACCTTCTGATTGCAATAAAATAGAAAGAGGCCTCTAGATGGCAATAAAAGCTACAAAGTGCAATAGAGTGGATCCGGAGGTATAGGCTGTAGACTTCCAATACCCTACCTCAGCATCAAACAACCCCCCCCCCTTCAGTATATACTGGAGCTGAGGATATAAATAGGTATTGACAATGTTAATAAATCTTTAAGAAACCTTATGCACATATATATATGTACATGAGGAAAAATATAGGGCAAAAATATCATTGAGCAGGCCTGGTGTATAGAATATAGTGTGCAGGGCATAGAGGATATAGGAATCATGTAAGGTAGATAGGTAAAGAGGCTGCAGAAGATAGAAAAGGCCGAGGAGGATCAAAATACTGAACAACTGGCTGTTATGGTCCAAAAGCTCAAAATGGCTGAATTATGTATGATCGGTACCGAACAATAGTAACGTTCTATATAGCTCTATGCCTATATATTGTATCCTAACATAAATATATATGCTAAGTTAAGGTGCTGGCACTATGTAGGGTTGTTAGTTCATGATATCTGCGGTGGACAGGTCATACTGAGAAGGGGGGGGGCAATTACAGCCTTTTCGAGGTGGATTGGTGCATATGATGGCTTCACATGAGTTACTCAACTAGCTAGTACGCGCATATTGTAGAGCATATTCAAGAGTGTCAGGAAACAATTTATCCGGTCTGTAGAGGAAGTCTAGCCAGCGTAGTATCTCGGGATATGTGTCATGGCAGGGGTGTTGACATGGATCATAGCACCGCCATGGATCATAGCTAGGCCAAAAACTGTACTCCGTAGATCGTTCTTGGCGTTACTACATCGCAGCTTCGGCTCTGTTAACGACTGCTCTAAAGTCAATAAAGTCAATATAAATAAATATACACACTTATCCTGGAGAAGCATAGCTGTCGCATTTCTTTTGCTAACTGAGGAAGATAAGCAACTAGGGGCGTTGCCATACCAAGCTAAGACCATCTCCGACGCAGCTGGTTCTTACCACTTGAGCAGCTATGTCTATGGATCCATTTATATTCGCCCCATCATGGAATCTGAAGGAAAACGTCAGTGTTCGGATGTTCGTTACAATCCTTCTTTATATCATTACCTAACCATTCTACTGTTTTCACCCGCTAACTACATTTTCATCGTGAAGACGTCTAACCGGAGGCCTTCTCCCCTACCTAGTGAATCTCTCGACGGCACAATTCCCACCCCACCACTCTCTGCCCTCTTCACCGACCCTTCCCTGAAGCACATTCGGCTCCGACGATCCCACTTACGTTACAGCCCAGCTCTTCGCGGACAATAAGCCCCTAGCAGTCCCAGCACAAACCAAATACAAGTCGTTGAAAGGGACTCTGAAATGGAACAAATAGTTACGGCTACCTATACGAGTTGCGGATTGTCCGAGGGGAGCGCAGTTAGCTATGACGGTGTGGGAGCCAGGCGGGAATACACCCGATGGGAGAAGACCATTTATAGGAACGTCCGTGAGCTTATTTGAGATTGATAAGTTAGTTGGCTCTGAGCTCTCTATTGTGAATTCCGGCGCCGTGAGACTAGTCGCTAGGTAATGGGCCTTTATGGTTTAGTAACCTGAAGAAGGAGATGCAGAAATGTAAGCTGTGGTTGGGAAGGGAGGCGGATAGGTTGGCGGAGACGACGAGAGCAGTATTTCTGATCTGGCAGATGAGATTGAACAATTAGAGAAGGTGAAAGATTAGACAACTTCGCTGTCTCCGTTTAACATGCTAATGGACAGTATCTTTACAGCAATTAAAGCGGCAAGAATCAGGGGAAATTCCTCGCTGTGCATGGCTCGATGCGTATGATTTCCAGCTAGCACTTTTGAGTGTGCAAGATGGTGAATGAATATGCTTAAGCGACAGGTGGACTTCATATTTGTTTTATCAGAGTTCTCTAGGACGATTCGTTACTCAAAAGAAGATGACCTAAGAAAGTTGAGAGGTTAAACGCATTCCTCTCTGACCCGCAGAATTTATTACATTCCTTAGACCCCATGCCACTTCCTGTCGACCCGACGATATCGGCCATCGGGTGCTTCCCAGAGGACTCCAACGTTTTCAAGAGCTCGTTGACTCCACTGCTGATATATCTCAAGACGGAATCAGGATCGAAGTATCCTGTGATATTAAAGCTGGAGATGACTTGCGGCAAGATCAGCTTGTTATACAAATTGTCATACTCATGGACAATCTGCTGCAGAAAGAGAACCTTGATCTTAAACTCACACCATATAAGATTCAACGAGTGTATACACTGGGGTCATGAAGTTCATCCCCTCCATTTCTCTCGCTGCGTGCTTCGAAGCCAGAAACGGCGGCTCCGTACTTGGATACCTCCGGAAACACAACCCCGACGATACCGCCGACCTTGGTGTGAAACCGGAGGTTATGGACACTTATATTAAATCCTCCGCTGGGTACTGTGTAATAACCTACATCCTTGGCGTGGGCGATCGCCATTTAGACAACCTCCTCCTGACTCCCACTGGGCACTTTTTCCCGCCGATTTTGGATTCATTCTTGGGAGAGATCCGAAGCTGTTTGCGCCGGTGGTGAAGCTATGCAAGGAGATGATAGATGGATGGGAGGGGTGAATATTACAAATTTTAGCAAGTTTAGGGGATTTTGTTATACGGTATATACTACGCTCAGGAAGAGCAGTAATTTGATTTTGAATTTGCTTGCGTTGATGGTGGAGAGTGATTTACCAGATATTAGGGTCGAGCCGGGGAAGGCGGCGGAGAAGATCAAGGAGAGGTTTAAGTCAGAGTTGAGTGATGAGGAGGCAGTAAGGGCGCTGAAGGGGGTTGTAGATGATAGTATGAATACGCTGGTGCCAATTGTGATTGATAGAATCCATTTAATAGGCTGCTCTGATGTAGCTTGGTATTTGGGGATAGTAGGATGGAGTTGTTGCTATTTATTGGCGCCTATGGTGCCTCTATGGTGGGCTATATGATAGTAGATAGATTAGGGGGTTTGGGGGGTTCTTTCATGTCATGCATACTTTAACGAACAACGAATTCAGGGTAATTCATGCTAGCGCTATGATATGGTAATCACGTTCTGGATGCCTTTGTAGCGAGCTCAGAAGGCTATAATGAAGCACCGTATTCTGCTATGTGTGTGTCTGATAATGGTTATTTACCTTCTATATATCTAACCTAATCACTCTTCCTTCTCCTCCCCTCCCATCCACTACACAAACAAGCAATCAACCAAAAGAAGCTATTCTTAACTCTAATTCAAATCACTCAAAAACCATGACCTCTACCGCAACCCGTACCCCCCAAACCCCCCCCCCCCACTCCGCCCCTTCCTTGCCTTGTATATACACAGTGCGGGCGAGGCAGATTAACTTGCCCACCACCGGGGTTCGTTATACGGAGTATCCATCAAAGTAAGACATAATTCAATACCTACTTTTTTTCCATCTTCAATTGATATTCTACATATAGCCAATTACGATTCAATAAAACTATCATAAGAAAAGACTCAACTACTAGCAAGCTGTCCCCGGGTTGATTTCTAGGTTACTTCATATTTGGAATATAGTTTAACTCTTAGTCTCTGAAAACATCTCTATGAAAATGATATTTACGTGCCGGTACTTTGTGTATTTGATGATCATAACAGACCCCTCTATATTTTGAGCGCATATCTCACTGCTGGCACCTCAGAAGCAAATGTACCAAATTCACTCAGCTTCAGATTGATGTGCTTGATGCAGACCCCAGTTTCCATTCCCTATCTCTGCACATTAATACCCCCTCTGTATATGCCTAGCCTTGTTAGCGTAATGGAAAAGGGAGATTTACGCACTTGATGACCTTCTCACAGGTTGAGGAGTGCTCGGAGTCCCGTCACTTAATAATTTAGGTGAGCTCACTATGGTTCTCGATCTGATAACTTGGCAGGGAGAGAGTAGCTCGGTGGGACTCGGCAGGCGAACCCTTTTTTGTTGTTTGACACGCAGGATTATTTTCTTTTTTCCGTGGGCCAGATTGTAGGGGGAGGTCCTATATCGGATTGAGCTGTTGGATTCTTTTCTATTTGTTGCCGGTGAAACCACGCACTCTTATTTTATTTTTATTTTTTTTCACCCTTTTTTGTCGTCCCCCGAGATGAGGCTTTTGAATTGCGAAGGAGGGCTTCACATTATGGGGTCTGTATCCCCAACTGCTCAGGACTATTGATCAGAAGAGATGTGCACACGAGTACTGAGTTTTAAAATAAGAAATATAAGTAGTTGCTGTATGATAACCAGACCACTGTATCATAGCTAGGTATCAGTCTGCGGAGGGGATAGTGCAAGTCAGAAGGAGAGTGGTAGAGGTTACAAATAATCACTATTCAGATGCTGACATTTGAATATTGTGGAACCACATTGGTGCGGCGGGACATGGGTGAGGGATCGCAGGGATAAGCGTGAGAGCCAGACAACGTCATAGTGCCAAGAGTTGCACATCGTTTCGTCCCCTGAGAATTTTATTCTCTAAGTACGGTAAGCTAAACTCCTTATAACATGGACTGGACCTTTAGGCCTTTGACTAAGCCCTATGCGAAGTTTCAACCTTGAAGATACAGCCTGTAGTGTGCCATACCAACACCCTCAACTCCGTGCAACTCCGTGAAGATGACGATGACAGTCTTCAATTGCTTTGCAAAGCGGGGAGCTAGTCACCTCTGGCAATGCTCACGCGCTCCACATCAAAGAATTCCAGCAACATTGCCGGCTCACAGGACTTACGCGACTGTGTTCGGGTATACGCAGGCTAAAGCACTGGTTTACTCTGCGTATGGCCAGCCAAAGGATGTTCTGAGGTAAGCCTCTCTAGTAGGCTACGGATATATGTGGTACATTCCAATTTGGCACTAACTAACCAATTGAGAGCAGCCTTCACAAGTATTCCATTTCACCGGCGTATAGCAAAACTCTGAACGTCAGGCTCCTCGCATCTCCAATCAATCCAGCAGATATCAATCAAATTGAAGGTGTCTATCCCTCCAAACCCCCATTCACCCAACTACTAGGAACACCCACCCCCTCAGCCGTAGCCGGAAATGAGGGGCTTTGCGAGGTGATCTCCGTAGGGATCGACGTCGTCAACTTTAAGCCCGGCGATAGGGCAATATTTTTTGCCCCAGGTTTTGGCACTTGGAGGACCCATGCGGTAGTTCCAGATGAGCAGTTTCTGGGAGCTGTACCAAGGGACATCCCCATACTATCGGCCGCCACCGTATCTGTGAACCCATGCACTGGCTACCGTCTGCTCACAGACTTCTGGGGTGAAGGGGGCTTAAAACAGGCTGCTATTAATGGCGAATGGGTCATTCAGAACGGAGCAAACTCCGGGGTAGGAAGAGCAGTGATCCAAATGGCGAAGTTATGGAATTTAAAGACGATAAACGTCGTTCGTGGGAATCGGTCACCGACGGAATTTAGCAATCTCCGGAATGATTTGAGGGACCTGGGAGCTAATGAGGTAATCGCGGATGATGAATTGAGCTCCGAAGAGATAAAAGGGAAGATTGCATATCTTACGGGTGGTCGTGGGGTAGGATTGGGTTTGAATTGCGTTGGGGGCAGAGCAGCGACTGATATGGCAAGAATTTTACGGCATTCCGGGACGATGGTCACATACGGTGCGATGGCAAGGCAGCCAATTACGATTCCTGCGAGTTTGTTTATCTTTAAGAATCTTTCATTACGGGGATTTTGGATTAGCAAGTGGGCGGGGGAAAAGGTTGAGGAAAAGGAAAAGATGTTAGAGGAAATATTTGAGTGGATCAGAAAGGGGTGGTTAAAGGATGCTCCGATGGAGGAGGTAAAGTGGACAGAAGAGAGCAAGGAGGAAGAGCTAGTAGGGGCGGTATCGAAAGCTGGGCAGGGAACAGGCGCGAAGAAAATTTTCGTCTTTCACGAGAATTGAAGGGCTATGCGGGACAATGGAGTATATCGGCAGCATAAAATAGTGTGGGTAATAAATAAAAATCATAGGTAGAAAGTGGCACAACAACCTTGTGAAAGGCGATGGTTATGTTAGAAGTATATGCCAGCAAAACGGCCCGGCCCGTTCAGCAATGGGTGGGCCCATTGACCAATGGGCGCTATAGCTGGTTGGGCCAGCCCATTCACCAACCAGACGAACACCACTGCAATATTCTAGTATATCGCTCGGTCACTTTAAAGGGACCCCGATTTGGATGAGTCTGTTGTGCTGTCATGGTCCCCCTAATGGGACCGCATAGGAGTAACAAGTAAGTATTTAAAAAAAAAAAAAAAAAAAAAATTGTGCTACGGATTTGCTAATAACTTCTCCTGTCGCATGGTATATATCCTCTTTTAATTTCTTTTGTGGTAAATCAATACTCGTATGAATACTATATATTATGTCTTTTATGTCTCTGCTTGTTTGAGCTGTGTGATGATATCTTCCTTCATTTCTCCATAGTTCCGTATAATATGTGTATTGTAATATTGATATGGTGTTTGTGGGATTGGTGAATGGGCCAGCCCAACTGTCTCGATCAGACCCTCGAGCCCAACCAGGTATAGCGGCCCATTGGTGGGCCGTATTGTATATGCAGATAAAGGGCTTGTGCACTTACCAACATAACTTGCTCAGTAGCTTAGTAATAGTGTTTCTAGGTTTGGTATAGCGCACTCACTCTGGTGGGGCCTAGTCTGGGTGGGGCCTTGCTTGATACTTAAGAACATATACAACTGTCGTCTAGGAGTTCTGCCGCTACCAACTGCATCTCGTCGTGACATAGGGGTCTTGTTTTACGTGCTAACGTTATACGCATATGAGGCAGTGATTTCTGAGGCATTAAATATCGCGACTTGGATTTTTCCAGCAAGCTTTCCAGTAAATTTTGTAGTCGGAATTTCTAGCTCCCTTCCTTGCGCTCAGCCGTGCAATTCTGAATATATTTTAGCACTGTACAGCATGTAGGTAGCAAGACTAAAATGTACATTAAATATGTATAATATGTAGTTGGAGTAGAAAATAGGTGTAGGAGTGTAGCTCTCCAAATTCATTGTCAAAGAGATTGGACAGCAGTAATTGGCATCGGAATCCAAGGTTTTGCAAAGGGGTAGTCTGGTTGCGCAAAGGGGCCACCTGAAGTAGATTACGTTCTTGATAACAAATTGCCTGAACCCTAACCCAAGATTTGTATGAATTTGAAGGCTGATGGGGTTTAGAAGATTGGCCTCACGATATTGCTCAGAGAAACCGTACTTGCAATATTTGTGTTTATCTTATATATCCCGGTCGGGTTTTGTAGGATCTAGAGCGGTGAACAGGGTAGCGGAAAGTTGAGGGAGGAGGGAATTGGTGGAGGGGACAGGTATTAAAATCATTTTCTGCCCTAGAATTTATCTTGAATTTGAACATTCACCAGCCCTAGGTCTTTCGCAGGGATGGAGGCGTTTTTTTATTATTATTATTATTATTATTATTATTATTATTATTCCGAGCCAACCGATAATCAACTAAAACTACACAACTCCAACTTTACCTCTAGGTACTCCAGTACATGTGGGATAACAAGATTTGTTTCTGCACAAACATGCATATAGATTTACAGTAGTCTTCTTGCACAACACCTAGGTAATGGACCCCGTTTTTGAGAGGATTTGTTAAGTATCAATCCCTAGTCTGATCAAATCTCCTATACTTTCTGGTAAATCGGGTTTGCTGTGGGTGGGAAGGTGACCTAATCAAGAGCTTCAATCCGAGTCTCCAATTTCAATTAAAGCTTCAATGGCTTGCCGATATTGTGATAGGCATATTATTTAATTGAATTGATACATATCATCCTAAAGAGAAGAAATAACAATCAACTTGGCCTCCAGCTTAGATATTAAGAAAGCGAGTGATATTCCGTCATCCCAACCATGACCCAACCATTTCCCCACAGACATACGTATATACATATATAGTTGCAGGATTTAGATAGCAGAGGCTATTTATCAGAACAGATAGCTGTAAAGTCATTAATCATTCTAAAACATGGATGCTTTAAGCTCCACCTAAGTAGTGAGTGTGGAACAAAAGTGATGAATAAGATTCACCTAGGCAATCTTCAGACAATTATATGAACACAAATTGCTAGCTAGACTGTATTCCAATATCTTGCTTTCCCATCATATAGCTCATTGCATCTTCTAACCATCATGACTTGGTAATACGAACGATATCCTAGCGATCTTCCCCTCTCCAAAGAAGGCTTCATCCACCGCCCAACAAAAAATGGGTGGGATCACCATCCTCCAAAAGACCCATTCCAAAGTCAGTGCAAACGTCACAGGCTGTGAGAATACCACTTGTGCAAGAAACCGGAAAATTATGACCGTACAATACAAATGCCATCCATACACCACCCAGATAGCCGAATGCCGCAAGAACTTACAAAAATCATCACTGAGATTGAACCCAATAGTATATTCCACTGAAGATCCTCTGCGGCTCTGCTCATCATACCTCCAGAAACCATCCCAGTACCTAAGCACACGACGGAACTTGTCAATCCTGGGTCCATTGACCGTTTGGTATAATTCAACGGTGGCCCTTCGTTCTGGCCATATGACATATCTTGACCATTCCTTGTACCATATCAACCAGTATGCGGCGTAAAAAACAACCCCACAGATATAAACGAAGGTTTTAATTACTATGAATTCTGTCTGCATTTCCCATTCATCTTGTGGTGGGAAGAAATAGAGAAATATCCATAACTCCCACAAACTGATGAAGCCTAGATAAACCAAGAAACCAACAACAAATCTTGTATTCTCATGCGTGTTTCGTAGGAGGTATCGAAAAGGGTACTGAACAGGACGGAGAATTAAGCTGGGGAAATCGAGGATGAACCGGGGAAATATGTCGAAAATAAACCGGAGGACTTGGAAACTAGTGAATGCCAAAATCGTAGCCATGCGGGCGGTGGCAGCCTCAAGGAATTGTCGGGGAAGCACAGTATAACTGTAGGGGAATATCTCAAAAAAGTAGAAATAGAGTGAGGCGTAGAGTAGCCAAAGCACCACTACCTCGAAGGGATTCGAATCATCCCACGGCACAGGCATTTGTCCTGTCATGGACAAATAGCCATCCGTCAGGCTATGTTGCGTCCAGGGCAGCAAAATTGGCTCGGAATTCAAACTGTAAGGACCCAGAGTCTTTGTTGTGCATAGAGGGAAATTGAGCTCGCGGTTCAGGAAGAATTTCACCTTAGGGCAATATTTCTGCTGGAAGTATCTCAGTGCTGGTGGTTGCAGAATGTTCAGCAAGTATTGTGTAAACGACCACCTCGCGCTTGAGGCCAGCTCTGAATAATGTAAATGGTAGTTATACATCCTCCATCCTGAAAATACTGTAACGATCGAGCACATTGATCTATCCCATCCCCAATTCCCCAGTGTCCGTACCCTAAGCCATCTCCAATTTCCCAGTGTCCGTATCCATCTCAAAGCCACCCAAGCCAGTCTAATGAGTAGTATCGGGATTATTATCATAATCAACCCCCCGATATAACTATAACAAGCCGAAGTTTCGTTGCTATTTTTGAGCTCGACTCCCAGAGGAATAAGTAACTCCACAATCGTCTTGTTAGGCCACAGGGTAACTAGGTGGAGATTCGTTAACTCGAAGAATGTACTCCAAACGAGAACGTTCAAAGCCAGCGGGATGGCCATACACCATAAGAGCTCTATGGCCATCTCTAAGTCTTCCTATCTCCGTAGAATCGCAAACATCCCCTTCAGGGTTACCGACAGAATGCGTCTTATTAGACCGACCAGTAATTGATGCGAAAAGCTCCCGCAGCCGGATTAATGGAGTAGGCAGGAATCCCTCACGAACTCTAGAATGGGTGAATGTTGGGACGTTTGTTTGGTATTAGACAAGCACCCAGAGGAAAACCATGAACTTGAGGAGGATTATCATAGACAATAGCGGGAGGTGTCTATGAATAATGAAATCAGAGCCATTGTTTCCGCACAATCGAATGTCTAGACATATCTATCTAGGCATCTCCCCATTCCCATTGCTAAACCTCTTTTGTCACCGCCCTATGCAAATTTAGTGCACCCTACCCACTGCAGGCGTTTGAGGTATCAAAGGAATCCAGAGTAGGGAGCGAGACAGAGACAAAGAAAATTCGTGGTCGCATGGGTTGAGGCTCTCAACACACAAAGAAATGCCATCTCCACTTGGGTGCCCACTGCTCGTGTAGACAGTTCAGATCTGCTGCTTCACACGGATAATAACCATATGTTGTACTTAAGCGATCTGGACCCGTAAGTTAGTTCCCTACCTTCATCTCATTATTCACATGTACTCGACATTGCACAGCAGGTAAAAGTACAATTCCTTCCGAACAATGTGCCCCGCCCCCATAATAGTGTCACTCGTCTATCTTTGACATCGTAGAGAAACTGGGAAACTGTCCGGAGGAGTTATTGGAATTTTGGTGGTGATTTATTCCAGAAGCCGGTGACATACCGAATAATAGTCACGATGAGCTTTTTCATGTTTCCCCGCCACCAAAAGAACCCGAGAACCTACACCGTATCATTGAAACCAGCTCGCTCCACTTGGTACATTCAACCTTATATTCCCTACAGTTACAAGATCCTGGTACCGTTAATCAAAATAGGGGAACGATTACCTCTGTCAACAAGTGAGATCATTCAACTCGACAATCGCCTTGATCGTCAGGGATTCGTTAAGCTTCCAGAAGATGTACGTTTATTTATGCAGAAGCGTGGGATGCAACATGAAATCCAGGTCTGGAGAGAAAGATTGTGAGTTGAGACGCGTGGACATGTAGATTGAGTGCCAGCCACTGATGTTCTTAACGCCGCAGGACACATCTACGCAACAGACTGAAGCGGGTGAATTTCCCTAGAGCGGGGGGCTACATAATCTTGGGCATCCATATCGAGGCTCCACAAGACCCCCAACTACTTCAAGATGATCCAAAGCCTTTAGCAGAGCTCCTTGAGGACTTCTTTGGCCCAATTCAGAAGGATCAGATTACTGCAGCAATTTTAATGTTCTATCAGAAGCGCGAGTTGGATAAGAATACTCGTGTCTTTGATGACTGGGAAGCACTTTTCTGGCCGAAGCCAAGCCCAGGAAAACTGCCTGCGGAGATCGCGGGAGGGGGGCCAGATACTCCGGTGAATAGAGATCAAGGGAAGGTGGGTGGAGATCTGGGGGGGTTGAAAGTAGAGCCAATCAAGGCTAAACGGAACCTGAAAGCAATAGTAGAGGACATACCGGAAATATCAAAGCCCTTGGGCCAATTGGGGGCTCTCCCAGCATTTGGCTCACTAAGAAAAGATCAGGTTGGGAAGACGAAGCTCGAGGACGGAGGCACGCACAGTCCATCAGCTCCCCTAGCTGCAGCCACTATCGACACTCATGAAACAAGTTGCCCAACGGCCGATATTATCGCCTTTACTCCAGCTATTCCCACGAATTCTGCTGATGGACCAAGTGCCCACGACACGCCTATCACTTACGGCCCAACACCTTCGAGCGCTAAGCGTCGTACGTGGAGTACCCCAGCAACCCCAGCAACCCCAGCATCCCCAATGCCTGGATTCAGAGTGGCTTCGGGAACAAAATTGGCGAAAGTCCTAAGCGCTCTTGACAGACTTGGTTCCAAATCATGGCCACCAACCCACCCCATACCAGTAAGTGCTAGTGTGCATCGTCCAGTACCTTCAGAGGAGCTTAGCCATTCAGAGGAGCTTAGCCCTGATCAAACACCTGAGTCCACAAGTGATGGATCCCAGGAGGGCGATAGCACTGACAGTCGAACGAGGGGGGAAGTATTCGCGTCTACAGAATCAGACAACCTAACCTTCGCATTACAAGGGTCTAATTTTTACCTCCACTTGAAAAAAATCGAGCGTTGGTTTCAGGGCCGAATCGTTACTCCATTCATTGTAGTCATCGCACTTTATAATTCACTTCTCGTCTGTTCGTGGGCTTGGGAATGGAGGTATGGACCATATATAGCAGAAGTCGCAAAAGCCCAGACAGGGCAGGCTCCATCGAGTCAGGATCTCAGTTTTGACGGTTCTAAAAGGTTTCTCTGGTCTGGGAAATTACGAGAGAAACCTAAAATGCAGGAGCTGGATGAAGATTGGCCACCTTTGTCGTCTTATGAGCGTGAACGAGAGATAGATCTGGAGTGGGACAGAATGGCATATATGCTGGAGCATGTTTCAGAAGACAGAAAGGACTTGGACTAGATGCAAGACTATTTGCTACAGGGAATGTGAGGGGTGACACTAAGTTGAAACCTTTTGATCTTCGTGTGAATATGGAGTTTGGTTTTATACATACATAAATATCAGTTGGGACTGTTGGTGTCTAAGCAGATTGATTACTTGCTATATGTTTGTAACCTCTATATCAAGAAAGATAAACTTGACTTTGGGCCTTTCGACCTTCTATGGTTGGTTACCTTCAGAGTCTCAACTCAATACCTCAGAATCTATATTCATGCCAAAACAGCATTGAAGGGAGAGCGTGCAGAAGAGCAAATCAAAATGGGAGGTCAATAGTTAGGGACACTAACTTCCGTAAAATAAGTCGATTCCGAGGGGCTCTCTTCGTCCTCCTTATTTATATTCCAACACTCGATGAACCCTCATCCCTTTCAACTCCTTCCTCCGGGTCAGTTTCAACTTCCCGCTCTGCGGGTTTCCTCAACTCCCTCCCCGCTGCGTAGCCTCCGAAGCCCCGATGCTATTGGTAAATGTGGCACCCCCCATACCCCTCATCTTTAAATTAATATTTAATAGCAATGTACTCAGAGCTGTGATAGGAGTTTACAGCGTATACAGATTTACTTCCTTGGACTAAAAATCAATAAAAGTTTAAACCGGCTGCCAAATGTAACAAAGAAATCAAAGATCACGCTACTACTGTAGTTTCATTTCGGCAAAACAAATAATGATTTCACGACAAAGAAACATCTCTCTCATGTGTGTTTGACATGAAACACATTCGATTAATGGAATTCTGATAACCGTAGGCTATGGCCTTTGTGGTGGAATATCTGTCATTTAGATGACCCCCATCTAGGTAGCTCTGTTTTGGAATTGTTATTTAGATCACTAACTCTTGCGTTCCATTGTTGTCTCACATATTCTGTATTGAATCCGCTTCAGGTTTGGTTCGATATGGATATACCCTTCTAGATAAAGGTATATCGCACAACTTACAACATTATTAATACCTCGAGGCAGAGAAATCCCCGGAGCGAGTTTAACTCACCTAGGAGATTCAGGCATGGCTTGCACCGTTGTCACAACCCTGGTGGGACCTTCACATGCCACAGATTATTAATTGCCTTTAATAGAAATTTTAGTTTATTTTTTTACACTTGGCCAACTCTCCTTTCACTAACTTAACAATTTTTGACATTTGAAATATCCTGTGGAGGTGTTGTGCCAACCAGACTAGAAATATCCTTAGATTCATAAGCCACCCGGAACCAACCAACTCACTACGAGGGTGTTATGCCAACCAGACTACTACGGTAATGTAGGACCGATTGAACAAATTCTGAAAAGGGTAATATTTGGATCACATGATTGTTAGGGGCGAGCTAGCGATCACGGTGATATCTGTCGGAATATCAATATATAGGGATAAATCACTTGCTCGGGCCTAACTGGGTGCACAATGTGCGAAGAATAATAGCTTCATTCAAAGTAACCCAGCGATACAAAACTTCGCTTGAGTCTTAGAGAACAAGAACTAGATACAAGACGTGGGCAAATATATAGGAAAGCGGGGTTGACTTCAGGCCACCCACCATCGGGTGGCGCCGGCCCGGTCTGCATAATCTCAGCCGTAACAGTACTCCCCCTCTGCTAGAGGGCGTCCCGACCGACCAACTTCACCATCCCTCTGATCCACGTGCTCATGTTTTCGGCATAGACAATGGGGCGTGTTCCGTGCGTTTGGTCAACCCCGACAACATTGGACACTTGGTCCACGACAATATTGGACACTTGGTCCGCGATAATAGCGCCTAAACAGTCTTGCACATTCTGTGGGGACCCTTGGCCTGTAGGGAGGCTCGGAAGGACGGGGGTATTCTCTCAAACATAGTGGCGTCATGCCAATGCTTAAACATCAGACCGGGTGGCTTCACTTCTCTGGCGACTTGCCATCGATCCGCTTTCCGTAATCTTGAGGGGTATCTTGAACAAGATGTGCATCATATGTATGGATCATAGATCCGGGATATCTTAAACATGAGGTGTATCATATATATAGATCCGAAGATCTAGGCATTGGAAGGATCCGCAGATCCGGGGTAATCTTGGTAGGGGGGTATTCCACATGCCATTGCCGTTAAAAACCTCTGCGCGGCAAAACCCTGTGGGAAAAAGCCAACGTCACAGGAAAAGGTTCAATGCATGCTTTCCCAGCTATCCCAGCTATCCAACCCGACTTGCCAGTGCAAGGGGGGGGTCTTGTTCATTTGTGTGCTCGTAGCACTCGCTTGGGTCTTTTCCCAAGGCGGGGGTCTTTGAGCTTTCGAGCTCGAACGTGGTTTTTGAGCTTTGAGCTCGATCGGGGTTTTTGAGCTTTGAGCTCGGACGGGGCTTTTGAGCTTTGAGCTCGTTCGGGGCCTTATAGGCTCGTTCGGGGCCTTATAGGCTCGTTCGGGGCCTTATAAGCCTGGCGAGGGGGTGTTTGAGCATGTCGCTCGATACCTAAGACTTAGTAGATCCGGAGATCTCAATATAGGATTAGTAGGTCATTTAGAACAAGCTAATAAGCATATAGGAGGGGGAAATAATTATTTCCGACGTCGCTCATATAGCCAAATAATCCAGCGACATCTCTTTTAGCCATATTCCGGCTGTCCGACAGTGTAGGTAGCGAGGGAGGAGTGATTAGACCCAGAATCACCGGTCCCTTTTGTCAAAGCGAAGTAATGTTAGGGGCGAGCTAGCGATCACGGTGATATCTGTCGGAATATCAATATATAGGGATAAATCACTTGCTCGGGCCTAACTGGGTGCACAATGTGCGAAGAATAATAGCTTCATTCAAAGTAACCCAGCGATACAAAACTTCGCTTGAGTCTTAGAGAACAAGAACTAGATACAAGACGTGGGCAAATATATAGGAAAGCGGGGTTGACTTCAGGCCACCCACCATCGGGTGGCGCCGGCCCGGTCTGCATAATCTCAGCCGTAACAATGATCATGAATTCTCACACCTCGAATGGTTATTTCTCTCAGCAAGTCGTCTTTCAGATTCACTCTCTCCACTCCCTCTTCCCAGTTTAGCGTGGATGGATGTTAGTTACAAGTTCCCATGCCTCCTTCCTGCCATCCGCTTGTATAGAAAGCCGAAGAAAGCTTCGACAGCATCCCAATTGTCTTCCTCCTCTTCTTCGATCCAGATCGGGTGGTCGAGATCCTCCCAATCCTTGATGCTGCCGAGTGCTTGTCTGTGAGAATGTAGGAGAGGGCAGTCAAAGACCAAGTGCCGGCCATCTTGGGAGTGATAACCGCAGGGACAGGTGCTGGATTCTGCCTTACCGATCTTATGGAGCCAGGCTAGTTGGGGCCCTCGGTCTGTACGGCACCAAGTGTAGGCTGAGAGGGCATGGCGGTTCCAGGCTGTCCTTTTGATGCCGAATCCTACTGCTGTGCGAGCCTGGCTTCTGATTGCTTTAGAAGCCTGTCTAATCCCTCCTTCCGTTACGATTGAGTCTGAGCAAGAGAGCTGGCCGAGGGCGGATGCAAAAGCTGCTAGCTGGTCTGCTTTCTCATTGCCTGGGATCCCAATGTGGGAGCGGATCCAGGAGATGGTGTCTTGGAAGTTCGCCTCCCTTTGTCTAAGTAGAGTGACGAGTTCCCGTTCAATGCTGCTGCGACTAGGTCGAGATCCCTGGGACAGGCTGATAGCTGAGGAGATGGCTGCGCTGGAATCAGAAACGAGGGCAACCATTGGGTGGTCCCTACTCGCCTCGAGAGCTAGGACGATAGCTTGTCTTTCGGAGTCTGCGACTGTAGATTCTGTACCCAGATATGAGTGGCCTGAGCTTGTGGGATTGCCTCGTGCTGCCTAGAGAACGGGGCCCGCATCCATCATGTCGGGCCCAGGGGTAGATCACTCAGCATTGACCACCGCTCGGCAACGCTATGAACGTCACTTTCCAGTAACCAACCGCTAGCCATCGTGAAGGCCATGCTCACAACCCAAAGACACCAGTGAGGAGTCACCAGTCTATACGCGGGTCCGGTCGATGGACACTTCGGGATGCGTGGGCCGACGGCACCTCGCATCACAAAAATCGTAATTTCCTACACTCTAGTGGTGGACATCCATCCACCTTATAGATAAGTACTAACCAAACGTGTAATGACAACTCCTCGTCTGAGAATTGGGTCCACGTCAAGAGCTGGCCTGCCCCATGTTTTACACGGGTCGGCTGGTTTTAAGACGTTCACTACCTACGTGCCTACTCGTCCCCCGATCTATACTGTAGCGCGCGTGACCCGGCTTAACACGCTAACTCGCTTGCGTTTCGGTGATTCTAAACTTAATTGCTTCAATCGAGTTGTATAGTATGCGCCGCTTGAGTGGGTTAGCGTGATGCCTATTCGTACGAAATAGTGTCCGCGGAATTACCTATGGGAGGAAGCAAATAGGTTTGATCCCCTAGAGAAATTGTTGACCTGTTGAGCATAATCAAAGTGCCACTTAGGCCCGGTATATAATGGTGTGAACTCCCCCGCTATATAGTTGTCTAATCTCAATATTAATACATTAATCTTTATACGAGGGGGCTGCTGGGTAAGATATTCAATAAAACAGAAGATTTGTGTATAGAAAGGTCCTAACACACCACAGGTTATATGGACATCTCTTCTGGTCTGCGTTAATATAATAGGGACGACTGCTGATGCACTGGAAATGGCTAGGCGTGTGAACTGCCGTGTAACTACCGAAACCCCTGGGACGACATGCAACGCTCATGAGACAGGACGGTCTCCCATTGGCTTCCAAGACCGAATCGCAAGCGAGCAGGGATTTCATGTGCCGCAGAGGGGTTCGACGTTTGCAATTACCCGAGTCCGCAGTGGCGATGATCACTTGGAGGGAAAACCTAGGCTTGCAGCCCTGATGGCACGTAGACGAAATAACAACCGTACATCAAGAGATGTAACTTCAGAGTTAGTGGCACCGACTATATCTGTACGCTCACCAGGAACTGCCTACCCTTCGCGAGTGTCCAATAGTCTCGACACCCCTTCAGCTGCAAGCCCAGAATCATCCCTATATGCACATAGAAATGGTGAACCTTCCGCGCTGTCATCTTCAGCTAGGTTAGGCCATAGACAACAGACATTTGCTGCAAGATCTGGGAGCTCTATCCATCCAAAGTCACCACAAACGCCATTATCATCGTCGAAGCCTGTATGTATAGGTAGCTTCCGTTCTAGGAAAGCTACTTGTAGAATGGACATACCTTCTCTATTGGATACTTCTCCTGACAGTGACCCGAAGGGCCCTAGGAGTTTAGAGTGGGTAGTCGGCCCAAGGCAGCTTAAGAGAATTTGGGGGTCAAGGCTGCAGGATTATGGCGATACGGGACATTCGGAGAGTGATGGTGGGGTAAAAACCGCGGGTGGCAGTTCCGGTTGCCTTTCATCAGCTCCCAAGTCTACCGAATATTGCAAAGTTCCACTATGCAGTATGGGAGGTAATCATGGTGGCCGAGAAATTGAATTCGAAAGTGACCGGCAATTGGGATATAGTACTATGGCTAGACAGGCACATGGTCGGATTGATCAAGAGGTTGAAGAGCCTGAGGCTGGAACTGAGATTTTGCACGTACAACCGCATGGCCAGGGTGATCCGGCTGAGGGGTTGACGGATATACATGAACAGCCAGCCCCTCGTTCGCATTCAACCAATGATTCTGACGGTTTGGCACCACCCGGACAACTCCCAGGAAAGTTTGACAAGTTTCCAATTACCAGTTTGAGCACCTCAATGACTTTGAATTCGCAAGGTACCGAGAGACAAGAACCAACTAGACCCATTAATAAGCAAAACCTTCTCTCAGTTCAACTGTTGAAAATGACTACCCAAGAGCTAACCGAATGGATGGCGAAAAAAGAGAGGGAAACGCGTAACCGTTTGAGGCGTGAAGGACGAGATAAAGGCTTTCGAAACGAGCAAGCCTTGCTCGAATACGTGAATGACCGCATAGAGGAGCCAAGCAAGGGTGATTGGCCCGGCCTCAACAAGTGCCCCATAGAGCATGCCAAGATTAATGAGAAAAAAAGGGCAAACCGCCGCGAAATGGAACAAGAGCGATTAGCAAAACACAGATGACCGATGATGCTTCCCAGTAATGGGAAAATACATCAATACGCCCAGTTTTTGGAATCAGTACTTCATTACCGTATTAACTCGCAAGTAAGAATGCTGTCTTATTTACAAACGGGCGGTCGGAGGGGCCTTGAATATACTGTCCTATATATGATACTAGCTTATATACGAGATACTGTTTTATAAAAGAATTTCGGGAAAGACGCCAACAGTGGCATAATTAATATCTAGTTACACGATCTCCTCGAAGGTTGCTCGAGGTTCTTTGGCTTGGTGTTTGCACATTGGGTCCAGCACGAGGTGCCAGCGGAATTGACATTGAAATAAGTGAGGTTGGTGATAAATATAAGAAACCGGTTCCGTCAGTCAACGTCAATCTCACCACACTACTGTCCTATATGAAAAATTGGCTGTCTAATACACCATTGGGATATCGCGGCCAAGCTTAGGCTATTAGCGTCCTGTCTTATACACTAATACTGTCCTGCCGGGTGATACTGTCTTACTGTCTTACTTACGAATTAATACGGCACTCTCTTTGATGTTAACGTTTCCTCTTTTTAAGAACAATTGCCTCCATACTAAGTGGGTTTAGCTGAGCTGCTGTGCTCAAAGCTTTTAACAGCACCTGTTGGGAGATCCTGATTTACATAATTGAGAATTTTGTCGGTTCCTCAAAGCTTAGGCCACGGTTTTCTACACACAATGGGACGAGGCAAAGAGGCTTAAAGAGGTTTCTGTTCAGAAAAGGGCGGAGATTACTGGGATGCACAAGGTCCATACTCACTTCGAGAAGACGTATCTAGTGGGGTTATCTCTAAGTCAACAGTCGCATATACCTACAATAAAGAGGTGAAACAAAGTCAAATCCCTCTCTAGATTTGGTCGCCCCCCTAAGACCAGTATACGGATTGACCATGCCATCCAAAAGACTGCCCAAGTCGACTGGGAAATACTTTTGCATACGTTCGAGCCCATGGATTAGTCGGAGTACCTTTTACCGCCGTCTCGTTCTGTACTCAAGAGCCGAAACCAGGCATGGAGAACAGAAAAGCAATCTGGTAATTCAGATGACGGGCTACATTCAACCATATTTATAGATTCACAAGAGACTGACACTGGTTATAATCCATATGAGGTAGTCTTCAAGCAATACCTAGGTACTGGGTTTCCGTTGAATCTTATTCTTTACTCTCCTTTTGATATCGAGTTCGAAAGACCCATTTCCCCTTCTCCCCTACTATCCTTGCGTACACTGCCATCATCACTCCAAACAACCCTTCTCCATTGTTCCACGGTATACTCTAACATCCAAGATATTCGACTCGCAGCTGGATGAACTTCCAAGAGTGGTCATCTATTTGCAAATGCTGGATTGTTGAGACCGATATTTTGGGATTAATATCTCGCTGTACTTCTTATTCATCTTTGCTAGGGATCCTGGGAAGTAGCACCCTATCCTTACACTCTGTGGTTTTGCGTGGTTTTGGGCGTGGGTGGCTTTTCCAACAGGTTGCGAATTCTTCTTCGCTACTGAATAGTGAGCAGTCGAATTTGGAATCCCCCTAGGTCTTGAATTTTTGCACCATGAGATATTTGCTCATGGTAGTCCGAGCCCAGTTATAGGGCACCAGCTTCCCTTTGATGTCTTTCGTGCTGGTGGTGTTGATTTTTGTCGATAGGTTGCCAGCGGAAAATGCATTGCTATGCGATCTAGAACTACACTAGATATCGAGGTAAGGGGGTCATGTCTCTGGAGCCTGGTTAACCTCTGTCTAGGGTTTCATACACTCTTCCAACGGGTCGAATTCTACGATCTCCCCGGCCTCCCATGACATCCAGCTAGCCCACTAGGTAAGGACAATGCCCATGAGGAGCATGCTATGATGCTAGCAATACTGAATGACTCAGCAGCGTCTCCTGAGTCCCCAGCAACCGGCAGGCGGTGTGGAACTCGACGCCTCTCTCGGGAGTCGGCTTCCCTATACCTCACAGAAGGCATTTATGTGCTTGTCTCCCTGGCAGGGTTTTGACCATTGGTGAGTTAAGATCCGATTGGTGCTTCCCATACCAACTAGAATTCTAGATCCGGTCACAGAAAAGCAAACCTCTATACAGGGTAGAAAACAACAAATGAGGGATAAAATGAGGGATACTATGAGATGTAACCAACAACCATCGCGATTTGCGGATGTGTATTGACAATCGAATTCGGTTTGACAGTCGTGCCGGAACTAGCGCGATTCTCGTTCGGAAGACCTTATCTAGAGTTTTCCTGTTACAGAGGTCTCTCGATACAAGCATACCGGATATAAGCATATATTGGTTACAAGCATACATTCGCCGGTCCCACATAGTAAATAAGCATATTTTGAATACAAGAATATTCTTATTTTCTTCCGCTTAGTCACCATACATATGCTTGTGTCGAGAGAAGCGCTAAACCACAAATAGGTACATGTATGTACTTATCGATAAGACAATCTTAACTGAATCCTATGATCGAGGGTCGCAACGAATATTTTCGGCTTAGAACGTCGATTACATTTTCAATTTAGTTGCTTGATTATTTTAAGCTTGAATACCCCTATTCGTACTTATTGACTTATGAGGAAGCTATGGTTTCGGGATTTGGGGAACATCAGCATTAGGATAGAAGTACCATTACAATCATCGTGGTGGACATAGACAAAACGGAAGTCAAAAAATCTACAACACCAGGGATTCCTGCAGTACTAGCCCGGCGATCTAAAGCTTCGATATGGCAGAGCGAACGGGATGCCTCTTTTTCTTCAGTCTATGGTCGTAGATGTCAAATGCTGATGCACTATCGATTTTATGTCACCTATGCACTCTCAAATTAGCTTACTTGGTTTTGTATCAGGCTTAATATCGTCGAAAACCGCATAACAAACCGAGTAATCAGCATCCCGATGATGTATATACTGTAGCTAAGTGCTGTGAGAAAATAAAAAAATCTACAACACCAGGGATTCTCCTACCGCTAATTGGCATTGCTAGCGTACTTGTCACTACCTCGGATGATCTCAAATGGCACTAAGCCTATCAGTGTCTAGCGTCCTTCACATGCTTCAAGAATAATGCTGTATTTCCACTATTAATTGTTGGTTTCGACGCCAATCTGTGGCACAGAATAATGCCACATTTCTATATATATATGACATACTGTATCTAATCTACTGGGATTACCAAAGTACTGCGTAAGTGTAGCCCACCTCAGAACCTAGTCACTTGCTGCCTTGCCAGCAACAATAACGCATGCATGAGGTATTCGTGATGAGCGAGATTATTCATGTCCACTATCATATGTCCACATGAGAACATACCTAGACTACAAGAGGCAGTGGCTTGGAAAATTCTCACGAACTTTAGTAAAGGTTTCAATTCCGTAATGGACTGGTCAGTTGCGGAATCCAGTCCATTCCGGTATGGACTGAATCCCAGAACGGGCCAGAACAGATATATGCTCGTTATAGTATCCTTATAAATGGGAATTTACTGTAACACAAAGACTGAGTTAATAAAGAAAACAAAAAATGATATGGACGCTAAATATGTGGTACTATTACTGGTGGGCAAGCGACAGAAATGAACCCTACATACAGGCAGTCCCACTGTCTGTCTTAAAACCAGTTTACCTACAATCATCCCGCTGCGTCAGTTGGAGCTCCTCCTGCTCTTAGCAAAACCTAGTACAGAGGAGGAATTACCCATATATGGGGAACGAACGAGAAGGCAAAGGTATAGAAATCATGGCTTTTCGGCCTCTATATATGTATGGAAATCATGACTTTTCAGCCTCTATATATGCATGCAATTCATGCCTTCGCCGGCTCTACATATTGGTGATTTTCATGCAGGCAGGACGCACCTAACGCACGGGTAGTGTCAGGACGTACCCTGACGCATCGCAGCGACAGCCTCAGGATGCCCTGACGCTGCTGCAGTACCAGCGCGTCCTGACGCTAATTTTTTTTTGCTGATAGAGCATGGTACTGCTTCCCACATATCGGCAATACAAGAGCAGAGGGAGTGAAATATCCGGAGGTCAAGATCTCTGACAGCTCCCCGTGAACGGGGGTTTTCAGCAAGGAGCTTCCCATGTGATAGAGTAACTTCCATAGACAACCAGTATCGAAATCAACATCGGAGCCGAGTGCAGAGCGGCGTATAGAGCGGCGTACAGAGCCGGGCACAGAGCTGGGAATGGAACCAGGTACCTTCTCCAAACGTTGGTTCCCCAACCTTCTTCTCCACCCTGCCTTCCTCACCAACAACTGTATATAAAGAGTTTGGAAGACTTCAGCAAGTCTATGGAAGACCTTCAAATAGCGGAGTGTTCAATATGTGAGAGAGATTGGAGTTGGAATAAAGATTAGGATGATAGAGGATTTACGGATATGCCACCGCTGCGATCGTGAGCGGTCTGCACTATCTTGGGGAGCCACCTATAAATTCTCAGCTGGAAATGATATGTCTCCAAGCGCGATACCACCTGAATTGGCTGTCTTAGGAAGACCAAGTCTATGATGTTAATACAGACTCTAATTTTGCGAGCGCACGGGCCCGCTACCAACAAAACTAGAAACCCAGAAGGGGTGCTAAATTAAATTGCACTAGAACGCTATAGTTACACGGGATATTGAATACACGATTATTGGTTACTACGTCGGCTCGGTTGTTTGCTCTCACCACCCGGCATGTTTCCTCCGCTAGGAGCGAAGTGCCTCTATACCGTATTACCATGCAAATTGTCTGAGGTTCAATACCCAGGTGAATCAATTACTTTTTTATTGTATTCCTAGGGAACGTTGCCTTATCAAGATGTTTCAAACAGCCTTACCTAGTATATATAGAGAGACCCCGAAAACGCATGAATGTTCTTTGCTTTAGCTTGAGCGCCGGGCTCATTACCTGTAAGATTACTAGGTTATATGAGTGAGGAATCTTGAAGAGAGAGAAGTGTTCGTGTATTCAAAGTATCGGAGATATCTAGATATCGCTATAGTCTCAATGCTATGGTCCTAGTGCTCTGCCCAAAAAGAGATGTTTCCTGCGTACTTTCCGGCTCTTTTATCCTTCGCGGTCCTTTCCCAATTGCCTTGATCTGGAACCCCGGTTTTGCTCCCTGCATTCTCAATTGCCTTCTTTTGGTTGCTTACTCCCGTGACCCTTCATAGGTGTAGATATAACCTATAGGAATAGGAATAGCAACAGGCGAGCGGAGAGATCCAAGTGTCCACTGAAGGAAGGTAACGAACAGAGCGAGTTGAGAGGAAGATGTTCATATACACAGTGAGTGCATGTATTGTATGAGTGAAGTGATTACTCCTGTTGTTATCCCGAACAAGTAGGAACATGAACGAGATATATATACATGTATGAGCGTACATCTAAAGCATGAAGAAGAAGGAGAAGCACATGTCCGTTGCAAGCCGTATAGCTAGGCATGAAGCAACGATTATGAGTGCGAGCAAGGTGTGAGTACGCAATATGATGTGCAAGCCGCTGCGAGCCGTATAGCTAAGCAGGAAGCTTAGCACGCATATGATGTGCAAGCCGCTGACGGCTACATATGATATAGGTAGCAAGGCATGGGCGGAATGAACGGATTGTACATTCATTCTAACAATAGGTACAAGCGAGTGTTATTCACAACAGCAAGAATAGCTTATAAAACAATCCCCGGTATTACATCTATACCGGACAGCCTGGTGTGTAGCATAGATCGGACACCTAGCCCACACAGGTTAGCTGACCACTTGTTCTGCTAGACGATGTGTTTTGATGTCCTAATTGCTGACTCTTTTGTTTGTGTATGTATATGTTCTGGTCCGTTCCGGGATCCGGGCCATACCGGTATGGACTGGATATCGCAACGGACCAGGCCGTTACGGGATTAAATTGTTCAATGTCACGGATAGCAACAAGGATTTACCACAACACCACAGCGGCCACAGCGACATTAAAATTACTAAATAGGGACATATCCGATATGAAGGTAATTTTGTAGCAACATTTGGTCAAAGAACATCGGAGATGCCCATTGTCATACTGGATCAGGGCCACACCCATGTACGAATTCAATATAAGAGCTAGCAGGATGTTAAGCAAGCGGGGGATTGAGCAAGTGGATATGAGGATTGAGCAAGCGGGGGATTAAGCAAGTGGGTATGGGGATTAAGCAAGCGGGGGATTGAGTAAGCGAGGGATTGGGTAAGCGGAGGATTGGGCAAGCGGGAGATTGGGCAAGTGGAGGATTGAGCAAGCGGGAGATGGCAGAGCTTTTCTTATGTATATATTCTGGTCTGTTAACACAATGCTCGGAGTAGAAGATTTCTTGTATTCCCTGAAAATACTAATTGCCTAGAATCGCCGCTTCTACAGTGTGCACCACGAAACGAGCAAGTTTTTGTACCATTGACAACTCACCAAGCTGGCGTTTATGTCCTTGAGCCTGCAATCGGGGGTCCCTATTAGCCTGCGATCGGGGGTCCCTATTAGCCTGCGATCAGGGGTCCCTATTAGTCTGGATATCCACATCCATATGAGTATGCAATTGGGGTTCTTTCTTAGCCTAGATATCCGTATCCATATGAGCCTGCAATTGGGGCCTGCAATCGGGGGTCCTTCTTAGCCTGTATATCCGCGTCCATATGAGAAATCATCTGCCTCAGTCTGCATCACGTAGCGTCCACTTCCGTCATGCTTCCTAGCATGAAACACACCAATATCTAGAGCTGGCGAAAGCATGAAAAAACCAATATACAGAGCCAGTGGAAGCATGAAAAACACCAATATATAGCGCCAGCGGAAGCATGCAAAACACCAATATATAGCACCAGTGGAAGCATGCAAAACACCAATACCTAGAGCTAGCAAAAGCATGCAAAACACCAATATCTAGAGCCAGCGGAAGCATGAATTGCATGCATATATAGAGGCCGAAAAGCAATCATTTCTATATGTTTGTCTTCTCATTCGTTTCCCATATATGGGTATTTCCTCCTTTGTGCTAGGTTTTGCCAATTGCAGGAGGAGCCCCAACTGACGCAGCGGGATGATTGTAGGTAAGACAAGTAATCTGGTTTTAAGACAGCGCCAGTCAATCCAATGGCTGGCAGCAAGACACGGCAAGTCCCTATTTCCAAGGTGTGTCCGGCTGGGACTTAGAGCTTTTCTCTTGTTCATTCCTTCCAAATAATTTTGCTCACTCAATTCTACCTGGTTTGCTCGCTCATTTTCTCGCTCATTTGCTCGCTCATTTTCTCGCTCATTTGCTCGCTCATTTTCTCGCTGATTTGCTTGCTCGATTCTAGGCTGATTTGCTCGCTCGATTGTATGCTGATTTGCTCGCTCGATTGTAGGCTGATTTCCTCGCTCGATTCGGTGATATCCTTGCTCAGTTCTCTGCTGATTTCCTCACTCAATTCTAGGCTGATTTCCTCGCTCAATTCTAGGCTGAGTTGCTTGCTCAATTCTAGCGGATATCCAGGCTAATATGGACAGTGAATTGCAGGCTCATATGGACGGCGAATCTAGGATTCTAGGGACGCGGATGTGAAGGCTGGTACAGATGGGGGTTTTGGGGCGCAGTGTGTTAGATAGCCTTATTAGATAATCGTGAGAATAAAATGGATTATTTCAAAATGCATATAATGCAGGTGAACTACAAGAACAGCGCAGTAGTGCGGGCGCGGCTATGCTGGGAGACCATTTGCGTTGGAGTTTGGAATGGGATGGTGCGTTGGAGTTTGGAATGGGATGGTGACTGCGTAGAGGGTAGAGGTTAAGGTAGACATGAATCTAGGAATATGGCATCAAATGATTTACGTTGGTTAGGCCAAATAAGTTGGGTGTGCGTAAGGAAATATAAGAAGATATGAATATTTATGCCATCCCGGAACGGCCTGGGTAATCTCGCAATCTCGCAACGGCCCAGTCCATACCGGTATGGCCCGGGCAATCCTGGAACGGCCCGGTCCATACCGGTATGGCCTGGAATCCCGGAACGGACCAGAACATATATATTAAGTACGTTGCCAAGTCGGTAGCTCTATTTTAGTGAAAATGGAAAAAGAAGTTTTACACCAGACCGTGTTGTGCCAACCAGACTAACTTTGCTCCCTCTTAACAGAGGGTCTGGGCACGAGACTACTTTGCTCGCTAAACCACACGACGGAATCAGGTAATCGTGGCTTCCTCAGATTCCTGCGCCCACAGTATTTACTGGAAAGGGAAATTTGGCGGGCTTGGCAAAAGGTTGTTCTCTCTGTATATAAGGAGCCCACTTCCCGTGGAAGAGGGTCATCTCATCATCAATATCATAGACACAGTCGGATTCCTCACAGAAGGCGTGAGTGGAGCTATATTCTGACTGTGATCCTCTTCTATACGCTTCAGTACGTAGTGTTGTACCTGACACATGTTCCACTAGCGAAGGCATTTAAAAGGTTTCCTCCTCCTCTTCTACATCTTTTCTTCCAAAACTCCGCCTCCTAGAGAAAGGTCATCTTACCTCAAACTCTTCAACACGTCCTTCCGGTAGGATCTTTTCCAAAACAAATCCCCTGTCACCTCCAGAGTGTACTTCCGAAGATTCTCTTTTTCCTCTTCCAAACGTCCCACCTGTTCTCTTAACCCCCCCTCTCCTGCACGAATCCAATTTGATTTTCTCTACCTCTTTCTCCAGCCTTTCTGAAACGCCTTGGCGTGTGTGTCAGCGGAGGGTCAACCGATTATTCATATCGATTATATATGCATGGCAGTACCCGCCACAATTGTCCAGTCCTTTACACTTCCCTTTAGGACGCATTTCATTCGAGTCCGTACCCAGTAAACGATATCCGTCGGTGAGTTCAACTTTGGGTTTGTATAAGTTAATACTAATAGGTTAGCAGAACTTGTTACGATGGCGGATGAAAGCAGCGTGCAACAGGGAAAGAAACGCAGCAGTGTGCAACAGGGAAAGAAACGCAAGGCGAAGAAGTCCAAGTCTTATGCGAAATTTACTATTGAGGACGCAGAAAAGAGAGTCGGTATCAGATTCTCAACACTCGCAGATAACGCCATTCCTGTAGAGGATATGTTAGATAGCCAGAGTAAGGCTCTAGGGGAAGATGCCATTGATGAAATTAAGCGGAGGGTTTACGACAATGTCATCGACTATCTTGATGCGGAGGGTTATCCTTTGGAGGCTAGGGCCCATTTCAGCGAAGCTAATATTAATGATTTGGTTTATGCTATGATTGTTCCCATAATCTCCAGTTTCAAGCGCAAGACGTGTCGAAAGAGATTACGGTTACAGAGGGAGCGGCAGATTATTGCTGTTGGTAGTGATCCTGAGGCAGAGGCAGGTGGGGTGGAGGAGTTTGTGGTCGTGGATCTTATTTCGATTACGGAAGAGAAGTTCGTTATTGTCATTGAGGGAAAGCGATCTTCTATGGGTCAAGCGTTGAAACAATGCTTGCTGTCCATGTTTGATATGAGAGGTAATAATGATAGTGGTAAGATATATGGTTTCATTACGACAGGAGAAAGTTGGCGCATGATCAGTTTCGACGGCACATCGTTTCAGCTCACATCCAAGTTTGATGTAATATTTGAAACCATGAGAAATGGGTATGAGAAGTGGAAGAAAGAGTTTTCACTTCTGGTGGACTGTATGGTTTTCACGTTGAGTGATGGAGGGATTGTTAACACTGAGACCAAAGGTGACGGAGGGATTGTTAACGCCGAGGCCAAAAGTGACGGAGGGATTGTTAACACCGAGGCCAAAAACGACCAAAAGTTTTCCACGATTAGAACTAGCATCACCCCTCATCGCTGTCTGCACACTCTCGCCTCCACAACACAACAAATACAATCGAACTCCGGATCTAGGCCCACAAAGACCATCGCCGCCACAGCAGCAGCAACAATTCTCCCTAACCTTGCCAACAGCAACAAAACTGCTACAAAGCAAACAGCTACGAATTTTGTACCTTTAAAGGCATATTACCCTCAAGATATCCTCCCCTGGGGCATAGTGATGCCAGCTGCGTCAGTCGATGAAAATCCAATCCTACGACCAACAAAGTATGTGGCAGGCGTGATGACACAGCCCACTCGTATGCCTCCAACGCACTTGATACTATTGACTGGTGTCAACGAGAATAACCAATTTCAAATGTCTCGCCCTGGCAACCGTACTTTGTCTCGACCGTTGAGATGGCTAACAGCACCCCATGCCTGGCCACAGCCGGTCATTGCAACATCCGCGGGCCCCGCAGCTGGTAGACATCTCCTATCTCATCCTTCCACATTAGCTGTCACTCGCCCCCTGGCAGTGCCCCGCACTATAGCAGCAGCAGACTTATTAAGAAGGATGTGGTTGTCAGGTAGGAGGTGGGTTTTTTAGGTCTTTCTTAATATTAAATTTTGCAGTGGCAGTATTGCATACGGTGAAGATTGTGCTCCGGTAGTGCTATACTCAGTTATGAGTCTCTGTATTTACTGCTTATGTTAATTAAAAGTGGTATAGTTACTACAGAGATAGTTGTCGCATGAGGTTAAGTCATGCTTTGCTTTTGGTCAAAGGTCTAAACACAACCTCATCCTGAGCACTGGTGTAATAACAAATCACCAGTCAACCTACTACTGGCAATTAGGTAGGTATGGGTTACCCTCAACTCCGATGCTCTCTCCCGAGAACCCTAATTCATTAAATCAATGAAAAATCTTTCCTTTTTCGTAATTGCAAAATCAATCATTTACATAAGTTGCTACTGCTTTACACACAAAAAAAACACAAATCTCTATGGATTTTTTTTGGATTTTTTTACTTTATTTTATTCCTTTGACTCTTCCTGCGAAGTACCAACTGGCTCACACCAAAAGTCTTTTTCCCTTTCCTATGCGTCGTATACAGCTTGGCAATACGGAGTAAATGACCGTACATATACAGTATATGTTCTGGGCCGCTCGCGGGCGGCATACCCACTGTGCCTGCCGCGGGCAATTGATATAATTCCTCAATTTGGTAAATCTCAATCGAACAAAACATTCTGCGACACTCAAAAAAACACTCTTAAGAAGTTATTGTGACCGCCATATCCACATCACATACCCTTCCCGTTGATTATCGGGAGAGGGCAGACATTGAACAAGGGGAGTATTCCGGAAAAATCACCTCAAGCCCTTCAAATAGTGAAGTACATGCTGGTAACGTTAACAACTCATCATAGAGGATACTGAGTTTATTGCTGCCCTAGAAATCCACAACGTTTCCTATCCGAGGGAGTTCTTATTGACGGTGCCTTATTGCTCAGGCTATGTCGACCATCTTGTGCTGAATATCGATACGCTATGTGGAATTCAGTGTAATTTGGGACAATCATAATTATAATATCTTTGGTCTAATTTTAACACTAGAAAAATCCTGGCTATTCGTTACTTATAGGATCCAGGTAAGGTGCAAAGCGGTACTTTTTATATGCAGATTGCTAAGGTACTCCAAGTTCTTGATTCTAAACCAAAACGAAGCAGGTTTTACCTAGAATTATACAACAGGTATATGCTATTTAACATCGTTGTGGGAGATCAAATGGCACAATGCTACAACAAACCCGATAACCTTTACCCAACTACTGACCTTACGGGCGTAGAGAATAATATTGAATGATATTTTAGATACTCTAACTGCTCGGTAAACCACAGTTCACCAGGCATCTATAACTACTGGTGTTGCGAAAACTTGTACTCTAATTGTTGTCGCAGTATAATCTGAAATGCTTTATTTATTGACATACGAAAGTATTAACAGATCATGACTATATTGCTCTGGCTGAACCAAATTGGAATGTTAGAGGGGGGTCTAATTGACTGGGAATTATCAATTCGTTTTTTTTTTTGGTAAATCAGTACTCGTAAACCATTATCGATACACCAAATTGAGTAATTATTTAAATTGCCCGCGGCCGGCACAGAGGGTATGCCGACCCAGCACAGCATCCAAGTCAAACTTCAAATATGAGACTACTCCGAAATTTGTTTCTGCAGCACTGCGTGTCAAGGGCTCACCTCAGCTGCCTGTTGGCATGGTGGAGCTCGATCTAAAATTGATAACCAGACCAAAAATAGTATGGTAGTGAGACTACCAAGATAGAACTAGCTTAATTACAAAAAGGGTAAGACTGGGAGATACCGAAAAATAATGGGCCAAAAAAGGACTAGTCTCGATCAGACCCTCGTAAAAAAGGACTACCTGTGTCATTTCCCAAAAAGGCAACCATCCAATGCTACCGAAACAAGAAGTCAAAAATTCTAAACCCCCATTGCGTGCTGCGGTGGGAGACTTTCCCGCGGGGTCTTCCACCGTAGTAAATTGGCACTAAACCTGCTACCTACCTACATAGTGTAGTCACTACCTTTTATGATCTAGTGCTAAGGAGATGATCTCCATGCTTAGTTAATTGGCACTAAACCTGGTAGCGTTAGACCTACTAGAGTAGTCACTGCCACCTTCAGTCCCATATACTAAGTGCGCTAAACGTAATAGTTGTCAACGTGTTATCTGTTCTGGAAAGTGAGGTTGTTTCTCGAACCTCGCTAGTTACACAATTGCCCCAGAGCAAGCAAGTCTGACTTATAAGGCTACCCAATGCAGCACAATAGATAGATAATGGAGGGCTCACAAAGTAGGGCGGTTGCCAGTGGAACATACATAGCTGCCTGTTGCTTGCAGCCACGCAATTTTGTCTTGTATGAATACGGACCCCCTGTAAAAATAAATAGTTACGTAGATAACGTAACCTAGATCTGACCTCGGTTGCCACCATTATATGGGGAAGTTTTCCGTTGGTGAGAGGGATTAAATGTTGACTCAGTACTGTATACCTCTACTTTTTTTTTTTTTTTTTTTTTGGAGTCTGTACGTCTATGGAGCCTAAGGCTATGAGACGGCCCGTTCCGCCCCTTTGAAGGTTTGGTTTCTCACGGGACAACAAGTTGCTTAAACGCCCTGCCTCCCAACCTAAGAAATATACCCCTTCCTCCGCCACCACGCTCCTAACCAGCCCGTCCCCTAATAAATAAACTCCTCCGCCGCATACCGTGACTGCTATGGCAACCTTGGCGCACGATACCCTTGGCCTTCCTAATCTTCCCTCTACTTACTTTCTTCCTTCTACCCCACACCAGATACACAACCTTCGCTTACTTCCCTCTACCATGGAGACTGCCCTCTACCTCTGGAGTCGGGAGAGCCCTTACCTTCATCTTGTTGCGTCTAAATTCAACGCCGCGATCAGCCAACTGAAGCCACTGCGATCACGCTGGCAAGAACAACAAGATGAGGCTGGGGTGCTTCCTATCCTTGGTTAAGGGCAATGCCTCCTAGGCCGAGGTCAAGAACAAAATCGATACACAACCTTCGCATCCTCTGGAGTCGGGAGAGCCCTTACCTCATCTTGTTGCGTAAGGTGAGGTAGGGTTTCTTTTCCTTCTCGCATCTATGACCCTCACTTCAACCATGCCACTTCTTTGCCGAGTTCAGGGCTGCCCAAGGCAATGCTTCACTGGAACCATTTTTGAAGTAACCCATGAAAACCCCACCAAAGAAGTTGACCTCCAGGCTAACTACAACGAACAGCTCAAGCCTCCTTCCATAACCTGGGGATCCGTCTGCTCCTACGGATTGCTCCCAGTGCGAGCACCTCTTATTAGGCTAGGTCTATCCTTGAGAAAAACGTCTCAACCAGATCTACCACGTATTCTTCTCCTCCGTCCTTCACCTTCTTCAACCACCTCTTCCTATTGTCCATGTCCTCCCAATTCCCCCATCTCCGTCCGATTTCCTCACCACGCGGACAGACTAGCGCTACGTGGCTGCCTGTCTCGACATGTCTTCCACACGTTCGGCAAGTCGGGTCTATAGTGTCATCTATAATCGATCTCCAGGATTGAAGATTACCTTTCCCTGTCCGGCAGTGCACATAGTTAATCCGAGCCTTCCTGCTCCACCTGATCACTCTTCCTCCTCCTGTTCCCGCTACTTTCCTCTCTCTTGCTCTCATCCTCTTCCACTCCTGCTTGAGGCCCCCCTCCGTGATTTGAGGCTCTTCCGGTTCTCTTCTTTCAGCTCCCTCCTTTGCTAGGGAATCTGCTTTCTCGTTGCCATCAATGCCAACATGAGCCTTAACCCAGCCGACTCTGACCGCGTCTACCCCCAACCGCCCTTGCCTCTCTCTGATCCCAGCGACTGCCTTTTGTAAGTCCGCAGTCCTCGCTTTTCCTCTTCTCCCTGCCTTCCTCACCGCGGCCATAGCCGCTGTTGAGTCCGTGAGTATCAGAATCTTCCAATCCCTTGGACAATTCTCAATAGCTTTTCTGATACCCGCCACCTCGCCATCCCATACCGTGGACAATCGTCCTAGTCCCACACTCCCCTCTGACGTCCCCCCTGCTGAGCTCCAAGCTCCTCCTACTTTTCCCTCCTCACTCATGCTTCCGTCAGTGTAGACTACTACTGAGTCTTCCCTTGCTCCAGCAATCTTTTCTGCCCAGATCTCCGGACCCTCTTTACTACCGAGGCCTAAGTCCACCACTGGCACCTCGACCTCCCCGCAAACCCCTCCTACACTAATGACTTCTGTCAACTCTTCCCTAATCACTCCTGCCTTACTCCGGATAGCCGAATACCTCTACTGTAGAGTGCTGATATGGCCTACCGCACCGTACTTTCTTATTCACGAATCGCTTCCGGGTGATTTCATCCATCCAACATAGAGCTCCGCCGGATCCTGTCCTGGGAATTCCCTGGACAACTCAAGGCGCAATTTGTGCTTACGATGTGTCGTATGTGCGCTTGTTCATGACGCTCCTAAATCTATGCTTATGACTAAGTTCTCTAGCTACTGTCGTATCTTGTAGGGTGGGTGGATTGCGGACTTGGTGATAGCTACAGGGTTGATCCAGCCCTATATAGGCTACACTGCTAAATTACCCTAAGGGTAGCTAAATCAATAGGTATTATTATTAACCTGCACTATCTCCTCTGTTCTGCTTCCGATGGCGCGAGATGATTCTATTCATTTATAGTGCCTGCCACATGTAGATGTAAGCTTCTGGTTCCTTGTTGCGACCCCATCTTCCTTTCTTACATGATGGCACTCCCTTGTTATTCTCATGTTCCTAGAAGAATCCCCCGTCATTTAATCTTATCTATGCCATAGCACCCCATCTACTTTCTCTCATAATATAGTTGACATGCGAAGCAAAAAAAGCTCAACGATGATTATAATGGAAGGCCACCTGTTCCCGGATCATTCGCTCAGAAGCTTATCGAGCGTTCGTTATTATGAGTAACCCTCCCCCTCACACCAGGTCGCAGATCTCTTAACCAGCTCCAGATCCGCCTCAAGTCGTAATCCATGATTCCTGATCCTGGCGGTCTCGGCCTTCAACCTTTCGGTCTCACCCTTCAACCTTTCATACTCAACTTTTAACCTCTCGGTCTCAGCTTTCAATTGTTCAATCTCAATCCTGTCTGTCGATCCCCACCACAATCTGAGCTTTGCGAATGACCACTGTGGCATTCGATTCTCGTATAACGTGTATGGGCTAATACCTGCCCGAAGTAAATCCTCATCTGGAGTCCGAATGCCGACTGAGGTTTGCGGGTGGGTTTTCGAATACAACTCCAGGCGCCGTACGGACATTTCCTCCCTGTGATTTTGACCCTCAAGGCTTATCCTCCGGTGGCTAAGGAATAACCAGTTGAACACAACCAGCAGAGCAACTGTTGCCAGTAAACTAGTGACCAGGTGGGTCTGGCTGAATTCTAATGCGGCATTTCCGATCCCTAGCTTGCCAGTTAGAGACTCGTTGGTATCGGTGGTCTTGTTAGGCTGGGTGTCGGTTATGTGTGAGCTCGTGGTGCACGTGAATTTCGGCCTAGCCTCAAGTGTGGTGGTGCCAGACACGGAAACTGCGATCGTGGAAATAATTCCGTGACAGTGTATTGTATCGGTCGGAGCGGTTGTAAGAGTGGAACCAACTGCGCAACATCGAGTGTCTTTGAAAGTCAGGAAGCCCTTGTCGGGTTCCTTGCCCAATTGCTCAATCTCGGAATGCATGAAGAACGTAGAGGCTGGCGAGTGTATAAATCTTGAGCGATGTTAATAAGAAGAATTTGGGAGGAACAGCCGGACAAGGTCAAGTAAGGGACATAGCAGACCTATCTCCGTACTTACGTTGCAGTATCTATCTTCACAAACAGGCTGAGAATGGTCCCCAGAAGCAAGGCAATGCTGAGGGCAGGGTGGCAGTGGGTAGAAGACCAGACTCCATAATATGTACAGCGGGATGTTGGAGGAGGTGGAGGAGGGCCGCCAGGGCTGGCAGTAGACACTGATTCCATAAGAGGCATTTCTACATTGGGTAGTCTGGAATTGAGAATATAGTGGTCTGTCGAGACTAGAATATAGTGCCAACCAGACTAGAGTGTAGGGGTTTTTAGGGCGTTAAATAGAGAGAGATACGAGTCACGAGATAAGCTATAGTATGGTTTATCAGACCAGCTTTGATTAAAGTCTCTATAACCTAGTCTGGCGGGCACCTATAACCTTGCAGACTCTGAACTTACTGCGAAATCTTCTTTTGTATACAAGTATTCTTTCATACTAGAAACTACTTTGTACTACAGATGTCAAGAAACCTGAAGATATGGGTGCTTGCTAGGGAAATAGGTAGCATGGTGAATATATATGTTCAACCAGCTGAACCGGTTGCGGAACTCAACATTGTGTCATTCGGTCCCCCTGACTCCCCCAGGGTAACCAGACTACCCCCAGGGTAGAACTGAGCCAGCTCGGAGTTGCTAGCGTGTGTATAGCCTGTTTTCGGAGCTACTAGCATTGTTTTGAGCTGCATATTCATAAGCGTATACATTGTCATAACGACAACAGTAGAATAAATGTCAACCAAAGCATTTGTTTGGGATTTCGTTCATTTGGGAATGTATAATCTCTAGTTTTGAGGGTTGAACAGGATTTGGTTTGACTCTCGATTTACAGCGTAGGCATTAAGAGTCTGGTCACGAGAGCAGTATTTACTATGTGTGGTATCGGAGTGTCACCTGTCGCCGTGGCATTGAAAACCGAAACGGCCATGCAATTCCACAACTGTCCAGAACATATATATAGTTCTACATTCACATGATTACACAAAAGAAATATTCAGTATAGTATACTCATGCCGGGGGGTTTTACTGGAGCTATGATGTGATATATGTTGGGAGAGGGTACCGTATCTCATGGACCGGTAGTAAGCAAGTTCTACTTACTTGCCTTGCAGCAGCAACTAAGCCAGAAGCAGTAACAACACCAACGTTGGCAGGCACTGGCCTCTCGATGGCTACCCCTATAGTACAACATTCTATACCGGGAAAACTGGTGAATAAGTCCCCTTGTCGGTTTTTGAGACATTTCTAATTATAGAGTTCTATCTAAATCTTCTATGCTGTCTGTAGCCTCCACTAGATACTCAAGTTCTTCATCAGAATCCAATGTACCATCCATCTGCCATGGCCCTTCCGTCAATGCCAATACTAACTAGAGTCTATTTGCCACTTACATCCTATAACTACTAGCTGGTACCTTTGCTCTTGTTTTCGGATCTATACGGGACTTTTGGAGCATGCTTAATGCCTTGAGTTTAAACTCTCTTGTATATGACTTTCTTCTGCTGCTCCGGTTTAGCGAATTGACGATTTGCCCTTAGGCCCTGGTCGGGTGGACTTAGTAGCTGAGTCTACAATTTACATTAATCCTACAATCTCGATAACGCGTACCTACATTTTTTCTTTTCCTCCTATTGTGTTGACTTGACTGTGTTCATGTTGTGATCTTGCCCACTTGCATGTGGCTTGCAGATGTCTCAAAAACCGCTAGTTTTCCCGGTAGCATAACATCTATAGAATAACATCCACACACACAAAGTCTATAAATGCCCTACCTACAGTATATCAACATGCTTTACCTCGTTGCTATCCTCATTACCATGTTGGCGACTTTGGCCACTACTATAACTACAGCCACTTCCATAGCTAGACAGACGACCATTGCTAGTCGGATAGATCTTGATGCCAAACTACAATGATCTATAGATCTACAAGTTTTGGTGGAGTTCAAGGAGGAACGCGTTTTACAGTATTGCACTAACCAATTGAAGCGTCTGCGCGTCGAGGAATACTGCAACGAGCAATTGACGCGTCTTCAAGAACAAAACGTACAAATACCATCGTCACTAGTCCATCGGCCTCGCTTTTCTTTGTCAAAAAAGAAAAAAATTAGGTGGGCTGACGGTTAGGTTGACTCTGCTTGTGGGTTAACAACGGATGCTGATGAATAATCATCCATCCTTAGGATGGTTGGTCTTTGTTGTGGAGTTGGTTTTTTTCTCTTTTTTTCTTTTTTTTTTTTTGAGATACTCATGACTGTTCGCGGCTGGGGGAGTTCGTGGTGGGAGGGCTGGCGGCGAGAGGGCTGGGGGGGTTATGATGGGAGGGCTGGCGGCGGGAGAGCTGGCCGGGGGGTTATGGTGAGAGTGCTAGGGGGAGGGTTATGGTGGGAGGGCTGACGGTGGGAGGGCTGGCGGGGAGGGTTATGGTGGGAGGCCTGGTGGCGGGAGGGGCTGGGGAGGGGTTATGGTGGGAGGGCTGGCGGCGGGAGGGCTGGGGGTGGGAGGGGGTTATGGGAGGGTTTTTCTTTGTATTCTTATATGTTTGTTTTGTGTTACTTTTTCCTATCTTTCCTCTTCTATATGGTGACTGGCCAGGCTCTTTGGGTGATAAAAGTAAGTACCATTGGCTACCTAAGGATGCACGTGCACGGTAGGATGCACCCCTGCAAAACATCCCTGTTTTCACCTCCTCGAGCGACATCTCGTGATATCTTGAGAGCATAGTAGTTAGAGGCTATTCCGGCTAAATTGGGATCTATAGAAACACCTACGCTCTACAACATAGTTACCCTCACATCCGGCCAAAGTCAACTCAATACCCAATACCCACCCTTCCAGTACAGCATCCCCCCGATGACCTCCCCCAACTCTCTACCGGCCACTATAGGCCAAATATCAGGCAATTGAGCCTATAATCACTAGAAGGCGTTTACCTACTATTGATATCTATATTAAATTAGTAGTGAAGGAGGAGGCTTCGAAATGGTAAAATGGGAGAGTCCCAATGAGGGGGACTAATCTGCATAAAATATGCAATTCCGAGCGCTTCCATTGATCCATCAGATTCGCCTTGTTTATTTTACCCTCAACCCCCACCCTTCAATCGCTTTTATTATGGCACTCCAGAGCATCCTTAACACCTACGCAGAGGTCCCCAATAGCTTAAGAAGCTTCTATACCCCCCCATTTTGGGCTTCAAAGGTTGCTTCATTCGCGGGATATGCTGGCCTCTTCCCAGGCATTGTAACCCCTTGCAGCAACCATGATCTCACCAAGCATGGCCAATAGCCGCGCCGGATACCTATCATACTAGGAGGGCTACTTGGTTGCGGTTGGGCTTTGGGTCGCTAGGTTAGTCTCTAAGTTAGTCTTCTCTGGGTTGGTCACCAGGTTAGATACTAGGTTAGATACTGGGTTGGATAATAAAGGATAATGGAAGCACAGCCAGGCTGGATGCTAGTAGCTTTAGCAGATGCTAGGAGAGGAGGTAGGTCAATACTGTGGTGGAATAAATGCTGGGCACTTGGTTAGGCCCTAGTTTGGAAATTGGGTTAGATGGGAGAGCTACTGGGTTGGACACTGGGTTGGACACTGGGTTGGAATACTGGTATGGATACTGTTTGGACACTGTGTAAGCTAAAATAGCTGGGTTGCACTCCGGGTTGGATGTTAGGTGATCTAGAGTAGCTAAATTGGATGCTAAGTTCATGAGCATATGGTTGCTGCAAGGGGTTACAATGCCTGGGAAGAGGCCAGCATATCCCGCGAATGAAGCAACCTTTGAAGCCCAAAATAGGGGGGTATAGAAGCTTTTTAAGCTATTGGGGACCTCTGCGTAGGTGCTAAGGATGCTCTGGAGTGCCGTAATAAAAGCAATTGAAGGGTGGGGGTTGAGGGTAAAGTAAACAAGGCGAATCTGATGGATCAATGGAAGTGCTCGGAATTGCATATTTTATGCAGATTAGTGTTCCTAATTGAGACTCCCCCATTTTACCATTTCGAAGCCTCCTCCTTCACTACTAATTTAATATAGATATCAATAGTAGGTAAACGCCTCCTAGTGATTATAGGCTCAATTGCCTGATATTTGGCCTATAGTGGCCTGCGGAGAGGTGGGGGAGGTCATCGGGGGGATGCTGTACTGGAAGGGTGGGTATTGGGTATTGAGTTGACTTTGGCCGGATGTGAGGGTAACTATGTTGTAGAGCGTAGGTGTTTCTATAGATCTCAATTTAGCCGGAATAGCCTCTAACTACTATGCTCTCAAGATATCACGAGATGTCGCTCGAGGAGGTGAAAACAGGGATGTTTTGCAGGGGTGCATCCTTAGGTAGCCAATGGTACCTCACTCCACCTTAGTTGCTATTTAGACTATTGGGGTGGAGCATTGGCAGAATGGTAGTATTTGTTCTTATTTGTATCTATTATCTATTTCTATTATCTATACCGTATACCATTTTTGCGGGGTTCTGACTACCTTTGGTGCCGACTAGCCGAGTAGGCGAGCACGGGTAGCCGTTCCTCACTCATATGAGGGAAAGGAATGGTAGAGAAATATTTTGTATTCGATTTTAGTAAGGGAATAATCGAACTCCCAAGAATTGGAACTAGTCTATAAGCATATACTATGGGAAGTGTCAAGGCAAATCTAGTGAACCAAATCATCATATCCACTATCATTTTACTTCCCCAGCACAACCCAAATTATGAAGCTTTTTGACCTTGATTTATTCCTGCCACGCTTACATCGAAATAACGTCCTGCCCAGCAGTCAAGTTTCCTCTATAGAAATGAAGCTAGCCGGTGAGACGGTCCGGGTATTCCCGGTAAGTGGTCTTCTTTATCTAGTAAAACCAGGCCTTCTTCTGTAACTGTAATACTGTCTCTAGTATCTGGCCTGCAGCTGACCCTAAGAATATCCTCATATTCCCCAAATGTTGTGTCACCGGATCCCATGGTTATTAGACCCTGCAAATTGATGGTAATTACGCCTCGTTATCACGAGATCTCCACCGTAGCCCCATAACTAGTCCTCGTACAGAGCGTGGACAGCGAGTCATACGAATGTCTTCGTATACCACTACCTCCTGAATGGAGGCAATGTGGCTCTCGCCTATACCACTATATCAATCCCAGACTCCCTGCCAAAGAAGCCTGCAATACCAAGCCTGGTACTCTGGATGCATCCGTCCGAAGAGAAAAAGCTACCTCTTCCCTCTGTCAATGACAAAATTCTATTGCTTTTTGCAAATAACCGAGAAGCCACACGAAATAGAGTTCTAATTTTGGGGACTATGCTTGAGCGAGTAACCTGCGCCGAATGACTCAAAGAACCACCTAAGGTAGTAGAGGTCATAAATGTTTCTGCTATAGTCAAGTTGCAGATTTCAGTGAGGGGGGGAATGTTGTTGGCGAGATACTTTGTCCAAGGTAGGGGGTGGATAATCGATCGTCAATTCAAAGAGAGATTGGATCCTCAACAGTTTGTACTGTTGGGCCCAATTCATCACACTTGTCTACGAACTCTGTGCTGACCTATTTCTTGTTAGCACCAATCATGACCTGAAAAAGGCATGAGGGAATTACCCTTAGATTCTCTCCCCGGCACATAGCTCTGCCCACCACACTTTCGTTCTTTTCACGCACGAGATTCCTCAGTGCACTAATCAAGAATTTCGATATCAAGGCAATAGAATAAGTGTCTGGAATGACAGACAGAACCTAGGTCAAGGGAAAACTATCAGCTTGCTAACTTCAGGGCTGTGTTGACATAAACACTCACGTGAACGGGGTCCATCCAGCCACCCCATTGTTCTAAGAGCATCTCTACCCATTGTTGCCTTGCCATCCAATCTCCCATTTTGAGAGCCTCCACGAGTACCAAAGCAAATAATTTTTCTTGATCTTCCCGAGTGATGTTCACATTCCCCACCTGCTCGCCTGTTTTTCCACCGCTGCTCTTACCAGACTTCCTCGATGACGGCCTTGACTTTCCACCATCAAGGCAGTACTCAATACTCCCATCGAAGTCTCTCAATTCATGAACCAGAAAGTGCAGGGCTGCATCATGGTTTCCAGCTCTACCATAAAGTACAATCATCTCAGCCACTAGTAATTCCTTGAATGGCTCTAGTTTTTCCATCATTGTTGAATTGTCATAGGCGGACCCTATTTGTGTTGCTGAAGCCAGGAGATCCAAAAACGTCAGCCGTTGAGTCCACCAGTCCGCACCATCTCCCGCAACCGTAGCGGGGACTACATTCTCTTCTAAAAACTTGCGATAAGTTGGCTTCGGTAGGTCGAGGGCTCGGTAGGCCTCGTACGAAGATATGAGAGATGCCGTTGTTGGATTGGAGGAAGACAAAGGGTTGGTAATTGTGCTAAGGTATATCGAAAGAAGTTCATTGGAATATGCATAATTCTTTGCGATGTATCAGTGCTTAGAAATCTTTAGAGTGATTTATTGAAGATACCTTTTGCTCGACCACTAAATGCTCCACATATCCGCGCAAGGCAACCGGGGCATATTGTTTAAACATCTCCAGAACTTCTTGCACATCCCATTTCACTCTTGCTCGCTCGTCTGCAAATACCTTAATACCTAATCTCTGATTCCTGTTTGCCAGCCATAATCCGTACTCTTTCACCAGCTCCCGATCCTTCTTAGCGAGAAGGTAATCCGCAATCCTATCCTCCCCCTCCCCAAATTCGGCCAAGGCTTTCTCATCACCACTCTCGAATAGCCTCTTCCACGTCTCAAGAACTTCCCTGCTCATTTTCTTTGACTGATACAGGATAGAGAGCACATAGAGGCGTTTAAATCTTTCCAAGAGAAAGACACACCGATCAAAGCATTCTACCGAAGAAGGATAGTCACACATTTTGTAAAGCTCCTGGCGCACATCAACTTCTCCGGCCATATGTTGTAGAGCGGAAGGGGATCGGGTGGCCTCCAGAAGGAGTAAACATCGCATTAGTGCAGCATCAATGGTCCAGAATACTTCTTTTTCGTTGGCTTGTGACACGCTCCCAAATCCCTTCTTCTGCCGCCACGCAGAAAGGTAACGCCTGAGAAGGAGTAAGAGGTCCCTCCGCCCATCCCATTCTGGCCCCTTTTTATCATCGCCATCCGAGTGGGTGGGCTGCTCCTGGGATCTTCGATCTATTAACACCATATCGATCAATTTTTTTATGCCACTGTAAACCCAAACACCATTCTTTCCTTCCCGTAACTCTTCTTCGAAGCCAGAAAAGAGAGACACAACAATTCTCGGATCAAGGCTACCATCGATTAAGGCTCTTTCCGTGGCAAGTAGCTCCGTAGGGAATTGTCTCTTATCTTCCTCCCGTGGTAGACTGAGAAACTCTGTTAGCAAAAGTACACCGCACTTCTGCTTTATGTAGGCTATTTCGTGAAACATCCTCTCCGTAGTTGGCTCCAGTCCATGCACATCCTTTAACACAGACAGAATCGTGGCCCTTCGTTTGTCTGACTCCTTCTTAGCTTCCGGCGTCGTCCCCTGTGGAGGTGAAAGTACGGGTGACGGCAGCCGACAGTCTAGACGTACCACCATTGGACTCGGTAATAAGCGCCATACTTTCGTTCCGCTGAAGAAGACCACCTTTCCTCCAATTTTAGAAATTCGCTTTGCAGCTTCTAACTCTTCGGCGATTCGCTTAACCTCCCATTCCTCGAGCTCCCCTCGAGTATTGTCTCTCTCGCTCGTGAGCAGCCGTACTTTATCAAATCTAAGCCTGCTACCAACCTCCGTGGCTACAACCTCCTTGAGCCCCATAACCCTTGCAATACCAGCATTCGCTCTTGTAGACCCTACGGGAACCTGAACAAAACCGCCATTCGCAGATGGGTCTGGATCATCGTCTTGTATACGTATCACCTCTAGTACCCTGACACCCATATTACCAGCCTCATCAGAAGCAGGGAGAAGAGCAATAATGCAACCTTCTTCAAGAACAATTTCTTCTGGGTATTTGGTGAATTGTAAGGTTCCTCTTGTGGGGTCTCCATCAAAATTCACGAACATTCCCACGCCAGGATCAGCAGGAGACGTCCCCGTAATTAAAAGAAATTCGTTCGGTGTTGGTGAAACTATATGTGGCCTCAGTGAAACTTGAATAGGCGGGGTCACCTTCCCCGGTGGTTTGGCCGCTTTTTTTGTAGAATGCGAAGAAGTAGAACTGCCTAGCGGTGTGGGATTTGGGGTATTACTCCACGAACTCATAGTAGAGCGTGGAGGAACGGGCAATTTTGACACTTTCGATAATGTAGTATTCGGAGATTTCAACCGAGGTGTCCCACCTATTGAGCGGGACAGTGAAGGTGTTTCTGTTCTTTTTGCTGCTTCTGCTGCATCCTTTCCAGCTACACGTCCCATAGACCTAGATAATGGTGAATTTCTCCCAATACTACCACTGGGGCGCCTCTGAATACTCCCTGTGCTGGAAGCCCTAGTATGTTTAGTGGCTGGATCAACAGGCACACTTAGTCCCGAAGGCGCCCCCCCAGACAATACCTCACTCCGTGATCTTTGCTGAAGTGAGCTGCTTCTGGTTGGATACGGCCGGCCAGCTGCTGAAGAAGAGGCACGCCTACCAACAACAGTCTCACGAGAACCACTGTCATTATCACTGGCTTCAGACGCAGAAGGGGGCTGCGGGGAAGATGATGATCCCATCTGGGATGCTTCCTCAATTTCTTCTTGTGCCGGTGTAGATGGGGTTGAGTCTGCTGATGGGGAAAAGTTGGAAGATACTATTGGAAATAAAGGGATAATGCCTCCGATTTCAAGGTGTAGCAGAGAATAATCTGTAGTCGTGGCCACACAAGCTATGGGACCACGCCTGGCACCATATATGAGGGAAGGGCATTCAATATTCTAATAGCTTCTAGTTAACTACCAGAATTCCAAAAATCTATGGGAGAACAGAATAGTAATTCACCTTTACTAATCTGGGCTCCTCATCCTTAACTTTAACCATTTTCACCGCTTTCTTTCCCATCACCATAACCATTTTTGAATTATCCACGGCAGCCCGACCTGACCTTCTTCCAATGCTGCCTACCTCCGGAGTATATTCATTAGTTGACATAGCTTCCGCTTCTCTATTTATATTATTAAGGTCCAGTGCACCAACAAAACTGGTACCCCCCACCTTCACACTCCCACCATATGCAGGCGAAAGCTCGGGATAGCTCCAAAACGATAGAAGCCCAGTCGATGACAGTACCAGTATCTTACTAGGCCCCGGTAGCAAGAGTATCTGTTTGATGTATGGATTCTGGAACTGGCTTAGAGCTCCGGAGGTGAGGGGTGGTTGGATACGAGAGGCCAAAATGTAAGACGGCTTCTCCAAGTGGAAAGAAGGTGGATCTAGGCTCACTGGCATTGGTGTAGTAGGCCCTGAAGGAGGGAGAAGTACAAAATGAAGAATCTCGTGAGCGGAGGTTCCCACATATAAATTCTCCTCTGTACAGTCAATCTCAGCAGGCTCCTCAACACTACTTAGTTTTTTCGGTCATACCTCGAGCTTCCACACAGGTAATTGCAACCTCCGTTCTCTCCGGGGTTTCCAGGGGCAGGTCATCAACGAAGTCCACCACCATGTACGGCCCCACCACTGTGGAGTCCTCCATTCCGCCTCCGGTTCCGACCCCGCCTCGGTATCCGACCCCGCTGTCTCCTGAGTGCGCAAGTTCCATACTTCTCGCTATAAAAAAAGGTGTATGTGGCGGTAAGATGCGATAGCAATAGCATGTGTTACAGTGGGGGTTTGAAATAAGAGGTAAGAAATGTGGAGTATGGCTTGGCGGCGTACCAGGCAACGTCGCAGGGGAAGTCATTCATCCATCCTTCGGCAATCAACATCAGCAGTCACTCGGACACCATCTGCAGCGCTAACTTGCAGCTCCCATCGCCAGGCCTGCTCGCAACTCTCACAACTCCCACTTACTCCTGAAGATGGCTACCACTGGAGTTGAACCCCGAAGCTCTCTGGAGACAAAGCTCGATGCACTTCCGGAGGCAAGCACCGATGGCAGTAATGCCTTCCAACGTGCTGTCGCAACTTGGAGAAGTGAAGAAGTCCCATGCTTGATTATCCGCTCTTGGAAGATTGAGGGACTGATGACGCTTTGCTTTCTGTAGATGTGGATCTCACAGCCCTCCAGAAGAACTTGGACAACACAGCCAGTGAAATAGTGAATAGCCAAAGGGACAGCTTGGTGGAGCGAAAAGAGCTTGCCCAGAAGACCAAAGAGTTCCGAAAGATGGACGAGGAAGGTCGGGCAAGCGAATGGAAAGGACTACTTAAATGTAATGGGCAAGACCATCGAAATTAGAAAAAAAATTCCACTAATATAAGCCTACAGCTTATCAGTTGTTCATTGACCACCTGACGACCCAGAAGAAAGCTACGGAGACATCATTCCTAGCAATATATTCCGCTCTGTCTGAAGCACCTGACCCGTATCCGCTACTGGAAGCAACCATCGATAATCTCGTGTCGTCCGAAGATGTCACTCGATTAACATCTGAAAACACTGCCTTGGGAAATACTGTCTCTCGTCTAACTTCACAGGTCTCCCACCTAGAGACACGTCTAGACGAACAAAAGCGTGACCAGGAGAAGAAAGACAAGGAAAGGGCTGAAGAAGCGTCCAAGGCAGAGGGAGTTGTTAGAGGTATCTTGGATGAGAAAACCAGGAATTGGGAAGCAAAGGAGAAAGGCTTTTTAGAGAAGATTTCGGATCTAGAAGGCCTCGTGCGGGAGGTCAAAGCCAGTTATGAAGTTGCTCAAAGAATGAGTCGACATGGCGATTCCCCAGTAAATGATGGAAAGGAGGGTAAGGAAGACCGCGTCCGAAGTAACTTGGCTGAGCTTGAGATTGTCAGTCGGGACCTCGAGAGAACAAATCTGCGATTAGCGGAGGTGGAGTCTCGAAATGAGCAGCTTTGTCTAGAGCTTGCTCATGCAACAGCACCTTCTTCTGATGGAACTCAAGCCACCAAGGAATCCCAACAGGCAGATGACGAGGATGATGACCCTCAGATGTTACGATTGCAAAATGAAAACTGGGCATTGATGAAAAAATTGGACCTTGCTAAGGAACAAGTGGAAGATGATAAACGAGAATGGGACAGAAAGATCAAAATACTAGAGAGGTCCCTTGAGGAAGTCAAAACAGATAAGATTGCGTTGAAGGCGAAAGTGGAGCGCTGGGGTGATTATGAAGAGGTGAAGAGGGAATTGGAAATCCTTAAGGTAAGGAAAAATGGGCCGGGACTCGCTGTTTGAAGGTATCTAAATTTTGCGCTTTAGAGCATTGAGTTCGCTACTGGCGATGAAGACGAGGATGATGAGATTCTAGACTTCGCTAAATCCCAACCGGATACCCGCACGAAGGATACATCAGGAGGGAAGGAGACTCTCGAACAACTACTCCTCGCCAGAAATAAGAAACTCAGCAATGAGCTTACCGTCTCACGTGTTTCTCATCAGGATCTTACTTCCCGTTTACAAGCTCTCCAGAAGACGTTAGATAGTATCTCTACTGAACTGAACCAAGCCCGTCAGCTCAATGTCAGGCTCGAAGATGATTTATATAAGCTGCAATCCGAGTCTCATACAACACCTTTCTCATCCGCTATGTCTATGGCAGGGACTCGTTATGCACCTTCAATGTCCCATGGTCGCGGTGGCAGGGTCTCACCTACATCATCCATCATTTCTGGATTCTCGCCAGTGGTTGGAGGGCGCGGGGATACTTTAGCATCATTGAGGGGTGAACCTGCACCAAGCGGAGAAGGCATTCTACCTATGATCACTGCACAAAGAGATCGCTTCAAGCAGCGCAATTCACAGCTGGAAGACGAACTGGCAAAAGCAAACAGCACCATCTCATCCCTACGCCAAGAGATCGTAACCTTGCAAAAGGATAATCTCCAGCTTTACGAGAAGAGGAGGTATGTCTCCTCATATTCTCATTCTCGCCCATCCACAGATACCTACGTCAACATCGGTGGTACAAGTGCAACTCCGGGTGGCACTACCTCATCTTCATTCTCCCAAGCTGGTATAGGTATGCATGACCGCTATCGGGCCGCATATGAGGCAAATATATCCCCGTTCCAAGCCTTCCGGGGCAGGGAGACAGCCAGAGCTATGCGGAGGATGAATATTGTAGAAAGGACAATGTTAGGTTTCGCGAAAGTAGTATTGGCGAATAGGTTAAGCCGGAATTTATTCGCCGGATATTGCATTTTCTTGCATGTGCTTGCGTTTACAATGGTTTATTGGTCTGGGTCGTGCGGCGCGAATATACCTACGGGAGAAGGTACTCCTTTAGGCGCGGTGAAGGCAGCGTCGGGAAGTGACTGGGTAAAGGAAGGCTTACCGGTTAGGTGAAACTTTCCTCGTATGACTATTTTCTACTTTTTTCCGCTTTTCCAGAGCATATGAAGCATGCTTGGATGCCTGTATATGATTGTGCAGTATAGTAATGAAATATCTATGTCCAGGATACACTTACAATATAAAAATTACGCACCTTACCCGTTATGCCCGCCTTCCCTCTGGTCTAGTAGTCTCATGCCAAGACCCTACTGTTAGGTTGGTCTATGATAGGGCAGTTCGCTTACCTAATCCGAACCTATCCAATGTTATCACAGCTGTCAAGCTCCACATCCCACTTGACTTAGAAAGCCCTCTCCCTGGTTTTGTGTGTCCTCAGCAACCCCACCCCCCCGTGAACTTGGATTCTCATTGATCTGAGGAACTTGTTCCGCGTCCATACCTTAAGCACATCATAATGGCTTCTGACACCCCACCTCCCACCGCCAATGACCCACTTATATCACCCCACCGATCCACATCGGGGCTCAAGATTGCGCTGCACCCATTAGCACTCTTGAGTATCTCGGACTACATAACGCGACATACACTCCGACAGAATACCGGGCCCATAGTTGGTGCATTGCTGGGGACACAGCAAGGGAGAGATATCGCTATTGAGCAAGCGTATGAGGTGAAGGTTGCAGAGAGTGGGGCCCAGGAACATAAAATGGTTGGGGTTGAAGGGGAAGGGGAAGTGCTGGTTGATGACAAATGGTTTGACACGAGATTGAAGTTGTGTATGTTTTATACTCTATTCCCCAGGTGTAGCTTTCTAAACTCACCAAAGCTGAACGAATGCAATAGTCAAGGATACCCACCCTACTATGGACCTTCTAGGATGGTATTCCACGACAAGCTCCCCGAATTTTCACCCAAACTGGAAACATGTGAATACGCATCGGAGTTTACAGAAGTATAACGAGTCGCTGATCCTCCTCTTATTAAACCCGTTCTCTGCTGGAGTGTCTGTGGGAGGGAAGCTGCCGCTGGGAATTTACGAGAGTGTGATTGAAGGTGGAGATGCACAAGTACCAGCACATCAAGGTGAAGGAGGAGGGGTGTTGAAGTTTGTCCCGGCGGAGTATACAGTTGAGACGGGGGAGGCGGAGATGATTGGGGTAGATTTTATCGCGAAGGGGGGTTGGGGAAATGCAGCTGCTGTGGAAGCAGGTACTGGGGATGTGGGGAAGGCGGGCCCAAGCTCACAAGGGCAAGCTGCTAGTCAGTCGGCTGGTGGGGATATGGTGGTGGGGGAACCGGAGGGAACGGTAAAGGACGAGAAGACAGAAGAAGTATCTGTTACCGCACAGGGTTCGGATTTCGCAGGCACACAGAACGATGAACGTGAGTTTTCACAATATCTTACTGGACGACGTCTGGAGACCTTGATGATCTAACCTCCCATTTCTAGTCCTTGCTAATCTTGCCGCCAAAGCCAACGCCATCCGCATGCTCCATTCCCGTATCGCCCTTCTCAAGAAATACCTCGAACATCTCCCACAGATGCAGTCTGCCACCAGCTCTATTCCCCCGTCGGAAGTCTTACCTATTTCCCACCCTCTTCTCCGCGCAATAAAATCCCTCACTTATTCCCGCCTTCCATTGCTTATCCCTGCGGACGAAAAGGCATTCAAGCAGGAGGCACTGACAGAACAGAGTGATGTTGCGCTCGTGGCTCTTCTTGGGACATTGACCAGGAGCGTGGAGGAAATGAAGGAGGTACACAGAAGGTTTAATATTGTGGAACAGGCGGGGCAGAGAGAGGGACCTAGGGGTGCTGGTGGTGACAGGGAGGGCGGAAGGGAAGTTGGGGATGGCAGGAGGATGTCTGAGAGGGCTATGGGCTTGGGGATAGGGAGGGAGGGGGGCGGGCTGGGGTTTGATTTGAATTTCAAGGGCTTGATGAGGGCTGCGGCGGGTAGGGGCTAGTTGGGAGGGAAATCAAGGTCGTGACTCGAATAGGACTCTGGTATGGAGTTTGGGTTTGGTTTTATTGCTTGGTTTAGTTTCTTGTCTACCATGCGGAATAATAAAAACGGAATGATTTTAAAACTCGTAAATATTACCTCTAGTAAATAGATAGCAAGAGTAGCCTGAATTATGTTAGCGACCTCATGGAGTAACAGAACATAACAATGCAAATGGCTATAAACAGGGGCTCCCCTTATGAAATCCTAGTTGTCTAGTCGGGTAGAGGCCGTCAGGCCTGGCTACATTGTCACTTTTTCACCCCCTTCCTCGTTTCAACACTTTCGCTACGTTTTCTGTCAACCGATCCAAAACAAGACATAAAATAAAACATATTTCGAAACAGCCGTAGCTGCGTGGAGCTCAAAGGGACCTGATACTTGCTATGCAATGGCAGGGCACATAGGTGTCATATCGACTTCAGTAGAGGAAGGGATCCATTAGGTGCGAGAACTAGGCACAATAATAATTGTTCAATGTAACTTATTATGAGCCTGAATTTTTCGTGTCTATGGCTCCACATATGTGGTCAAATGTTCATAATCTTAATGGTTATAACAATCTCCAAGTCGCTGAGTCAGCACAAAATGTCCGCCAGCCTTTACTAGCTAGTCTGGTTGGCACAAGCCCTCGCACTAGCTCTTCCTCTACAGCAAACCGAGTGCTCAAACTCCAAATCTAAAGGTAACTACTATGGTTCCCGATATCTCTATAGAATGGAGTCTGGAAATAGTTTAACTAATGTCTCCTGTAGGTACCACAGTTGACCAGGAAAAAAGAGAGCCTGCCGGGCTGCCACAGATGCAAGTCAACTTGCGGAAATAAAGGCCGAGCGAGCAAGGAAAGGTGGTTACAAAATGGTACGATAAATACCAGACATCCAAATAATATAAGTATGAGTGCTGATAATATTAAGATTTGAGCTTGTTGGGTATAGTTACGAGATCGTGCTGGGGTTATTTCAGACTAGTTATTTCTTAGTCTGGTTGGTTATTTCTTATCGATATGTATACCCAATATGGTAGTAAGGCGCTTCTTCTCTTGTTACAAGCATATGTACTGTATGGTGACTAAGGAAAAAAAAAAATATTCTAGTAACAAAAATATGCTTATTACTATGTGGGACTGCCGAAGATATGCTTGTAACGAGATTTCCGTATTTCAAAGGGTTAAAAATAATAATATATGCTTAAAGAGCTTGCTCGAAATGGTATTTGCTGTATTGTAAGAGGCCCAACTGTGCTCTTTTTTCATGCAATAACGTCTTAGCAGCCCCAACAGTCTCTACGAACCTATATGGGGAGCGCCTCCAGCTCCCGTAACTCTAGCACATGCAATTCAACCTCTCTCATGGCCAATATGGGCTTGATTGAAAGCTTAGGATGCCTTTTAAACATTGGCAAGTGCGGTTTCTAGAATTCTGGGCATACCCACTTCTTCAATCCCTTCCTTTCCTTCTTGTTACTTCCTCACCTTTTAGTTGGCTCAGCTCAAGCCACCTGGACGTCAACCCGCCATATAGACAATATTAGCCCATTCCCCAGCTTGACGTGCAAGCACCTAGCCATATGGCCGCTTGATCTTTGCAAATCCACCATTACCGTGTGTACCCTGAAATCACCCCTTCATTAGCTGGATGTTCAACCGCCATATTTGCAATATTCGCCGCTTCCCCAGCTGGATATTCAGCCTGCGATATATCCAATATTCGCCTCTTTCCCAGCTATATATTCGGCCTGTCATATATGCAAGATTCGCCTCTTCCCTAGCTGTACGTTCAACCCGCCAAATGTACAATATCAGCCCGTTCCCAGCTTGACGTGCAACCACCTAGCCATATGGCTACTTTATTTTTTCATATCCATCACACCCGTATTTACCCTAAACTCGCCAATACGGAAGTCTTCTTTTCCTTATTCTACTTTTACTTCCTTCCATCACAATGTAGCCAGCTCACGCCTATTTCCAAATGCACATAAGCGGGGAAGGGAAAAAAGATATGTACGTACACATGTAGAAAGAATAGGAGTAAATTCCAAAGTGGCGAGGTGATGGGGCAGCGCGAACTAGCTGCACCTCGGTCTATATATCCTCCGGTTTTGCTACCTTTTGTTAAATAAGCAAGCCTTAAAATGAGACTTATTTTCTTCGTGACGAGCCTAACGTTACGAGCCTACTTATGTCTATACCCACTGCTAATCCGATGAGATCCAGACTGCGTTCCTCACATGGGCGAAGACAAACCAGAATCGCACCCGGTTTGAGTACGTCATCTTCTTATCCTTCCCGAATAAAAAATTATGTTCAACCGTCTAGGGTAAAGGGGCAAAGCAACGGTGTTCTAATTGGAATAATTCATCAGTCATTATTCCCTACCGAGCAGGCTCTCAATGATCAGGCTGGTTCTCTTTGCTAATTTTTCTTTTCTTGTGTTATATTTTGGGATATTTGTTTATTTATTTGTTGCCTGTCACATTCTATGTTTTTTTGGGGGTATTTTAAAATTTTTGTTAATATTATTTGCTCGTGGGGTGATAATTTCGCTGGCATTTTGGGATTGTTTATTTGTTATTGTTTTGTATGCAATATGGATACCGGTAGTGATAATGGTTTGGTATGCAACGTCTATAGAATACCTATTTCGTGAACTGATGCATGCAACAGTGGATTAGCGTGAGAAAGGTGAATGGGCTGGGCCATTGCTGGATGGGCCAGTGCCAACCAGACTAGATGGGTCAGTCAGTAGCGCGATTGGTGTATGGGTCGGCCCACCCAGCTATAGCGGGCCCATTGCTGGTGGAGGCACATTGCTGTATGGGTCATTTTTTTTTATTTTATTAAATACTTTGTTACTCCTATGCGGCCCCGTTAGGGGGGCCATGAGGAGGCTGTATGGTTCAGAACCCGGCCTCAGGGTCATGGTGTTTCTCTTGACCCAATGCCACTTAGATCTGGTACCGTATTAGCCGGTGCCAGCACGGGAGTCTCTGTCTCACTTGAGTGTATTTGCTTTCCTTTAGTCACACCTGCCTGCCCGCAGGCACTTGAGTTTTGTTTATTAGTTTCCACTTTTGGTTTTCCTTTCTTTGCAATCAGGCCTCTTGGGGTCATCGGGCGCAAGTCTGTTAATGACAGCATGACCTTGAGTTCATTTGCTCTTTTTTGCTCTTGCGCGCCGGACCTGGCAGATCAGCTTGCATTGTCCTGAATCCACGGTGGCTCCTCATGACCCCCCCTGGGATCGAATAGGAGTAATGAGTATTTTAAAAAAAAAAGAAAAAAAAAATGCCACTTAGAATGTCGCCCAATGTAATTATTGATTTTTGGGATCTCTACCAAAGGAGTAATGGGCCTTGCTGGTAAACAGCTATTCATCATGAACAGTGAAGCTTATACTCAGTATTGCCAGTGGATACAATAGATGCACACAAACCGGGTGCCCAAAACAGGCTTGTGTAACGGGGCTGTAGGTCAAGGGGCTATGGACGGGCTCCAGGCAGCGCTACTGTGAACAAGGCTTATGATACAGATAGGTAACGTGGCTCCAAGGGGGAATTTATTGTATTAGCTCGCCTAGAATCCAGGACGTTGCGTGAAGCAGAAATAGAGGAATAGAAGAGGGTAGAATTGGGGTCTATAGACACCCCCGAGACTCAGATGCCACACACACGTAATGCTTTTGACATATATCTTTGCTTCTGTCAGTGACAGCTTGAGGGATTATCGTTGCGATTTCGTCATGTGGTATGTCGACAATGAGCACTTTGCTATTGGCCAAGTAGCTGTTAATTTTAGGCTAACTGGCTCAACTCTCTGGTATATAAGCAAGGTCAGAGCCTGCTCTGAATGTTCCACCATCCTAAGACACCAGAAAAGATCTAAAACTTAAAACATCCCACTCTACGATACAAACACTTCGGGTTAACATCGCAATCAGACACCACAACAAACAGCAGCCCTCGTAATCAAACCCGTCTTCAAAACCACAGAAGGAAGATGCAAAAAGCAACCACTCGACCCATTACTGATAGCTCTACTCAAGGACCCACAAAGACCTGCACTAGTTGCGGGCGGACAATCAGTTGTTATATCAACATCTGTCCCCAATGCATGACCTACCAAGACTAGCCGTTGCTTTGTTCTTATGTTGGAGGCACACGAGTAATAGGTTTTCTTGTTAGGAAAAAAATACTTTGTACAGTATACTCTCAATATAAGAATATGTAATATAAGAATTTACCGCCCCCCACCCCCATACAAAATAAGAATATATTTGATAGAAGAATATTCTTATTTTTTCGAGGTTGTTTACTAAGGTATTCTTATATCAAAAGTACCTGATTGGGTAATATATAAATAGTCTAGCTGTAATAGGAAGGTTTATTGATAAGAAATACCCTGTATGGTACTAGTTACTATAGAGCCGTATACTTAGCTACATATATACATACCTACATAGTATAGATAGATAGCTTAGTTAGGTATGTCAGGTTTGGCAATATCTATAGGATCATATACCAGGTAACATATACTTAAGGAAGACATGCTTATTTATATATATTATATTATTCTACAATTGGTACATCAATCGAAAAGATTCATAGTAGTTAGGTTGGTAAAGTATTATGAAGCCTATTATCCTAGATTTCACAAGCTCCATTAAGGAATTGTAGTCATTGTTAGATAGTTCTACTTGGTTTGTAAAAGGTAATAGACAAAGGAGAAGGCAAGTCTCTAAAGGTTTCTTACTGTAGTAGAAGAAGAATAAGCCGATCTCACCCTTTGTAGAAGAATAGGTTAGATTGGACAGGAGGCAACCCGGAAGACTATGGTGGCTTCCTAGGAGACCAAGCCACAGTAGCGGATGGTGAACTCTTTGCAATGCAACTAGCTCTACGCAAGGAGGACTCGGATATGCTGGCGATTCTGTCAGATTCCCAAGCAGCAATCCAGGCAGTCCGTAACATGAGTTCAGGCTCTCCCCCCAGATCCAGCATCGAGAAAGAGATCAAGGCTCGCTTGATCACCAATTCACACAGGGACCTTCAGTTATCATGGGTCAGGGGTCATCTGGGCATTCCAGGGAACGAACAGGCAGACCGGATTGCGAGCTTCCAGTCTCATTTAGGAGAGTTCACAGGCCGAATGTGTATGGCAACAGAAGGGGGTCTCCGTGCGTCCTCTAAAGCCATACGAAAAGAGGCGAGAACGAAAGCGGGATACGGGGCTAGAAGAGTGGAATGGGACCGTCATGCCCTCTCAGCCTACACGTGGATGCGAACAAACAAGGGCCCCCAGAAGAGCTGGCTACATCATATCGGCAAAGCAGAGTCAGAGGCGTGCATGTGCGGCCATCCTTCAGAGTCGGGTTCACACGTTGTCTTTGACTGCCCTCGCTTCAACCGCTCCCGGGGAGCTTTACTAGGAGAGAAACGCAGCTGGACAAACCGGAGTGGAGAAAGGAGGGAGAGGAATCCTATGAGGCCACGGAGGCCTTTTTCAAGCTATTGTTCGAAAAGTTTATTTAGTTCCATTCCAGTGGGGGTCAGCGGATATCGAGAGTTCTCAGTTCCTTTAGTGCTTACCGTATTCACGAGTGCCCTTTGTTCTATATTTCTCAGTCCAGCTCAAAGGGTGAGGCTCAGTCAGGCCTACTTTTTTTTATTTTTTTTATAAATACTTGATACTCCTATGTAGCCCCGTTAGGGGGACTATGAGGAGCCACACGGAAACCCGGTGGATTCAAGGGTAAGGCAAGTTAATCTGCCAGACCCACGCAAAATAAATACACAAATGATGAACTGTGACCGAAGAAAATCTTGCGAAAAGAAGATGAACTAAGGTAACTGAAACACTTGCAGACTGAAACAAAAGGGACTCGTAAATATTGGTGTACTAAGTGAGCTCTCGGAATAATAGCTCGAAAAAGGCCTCCGTAGTCTCGTTCAGTCAGGCCTACGGGTTATTGGCCAGTCCATTAATGACAGCACGGGGCACCCCTTCTTTGTATTTAGTTGCGTGGGTTTGGCAGATTAACTTGCCCTTCCCTTGAATCCACTCGGGCTTCCGAGTGGCTCCTCATGGCTCCCTGACGGAGTCACAAGTATTTTTTTAAAAAAAAAAAAAAAAAAGAAGAAAGGTTGTTTTAGTACCTGCAAGCAGAATGCTCTTTGAGTTTTAGAAAGGTACGGCCAGTTAGAGGATAGTTAGTAAAGTAAACCTTGAGCAAACTTTAAGACCTAGAGAACATTACTAATCAGTAAATGCTAGTATCTCTACCTCATCATTGGGTTTTCTATAAGGCTTCCTACCTACTTTTGAAGGCATACAAGTAGTAGTAAGCAGAATATCAATAGTCTCATCATATTTATATTTCGAGGCTTTGATACTTAACTCAGAAGAAGAAGAAGAAGAAGAGGAGAGTGAGGAAGAGTAGAATCCAAGCTCCAGTAGACAGGTATAGCTATTAGAATAGGTGAGTATATAACAAACAAGTACAGGATAAGCTTTAACAAATCAATTTGATGCCGCGAAAGTCTTAAGAGCTAAATCCCGACCCTGGAGGCTGGAGGGGAACTCGAAGGGGTACTACTGTACTGGCAATGGATCCTTCGAATAAAGCAAAATAGCTAATCGTGATGTCCTGCTTCTGAAAGTGCTTGAACAGAAATCACATGTGTCATATGTATAGGTCAATTTAAGTATGACCCGCAAATGCTAGATCTCCATCGGCCACTACATGGTAGCCACCAGGGGCCGGGCCATGATTACCGCAGTGGCCAACTTCCTACCTGTATAAATTGCCTATAAAATACTTCGTTCTATAACATCCTGACTATTCAGCAGAGCAATAAAGTTTAGAAACAACATCTTACCTCTGTATACACCAGAAGAACACTGTTAAACTTACTCAAAGAACCACAACTAAAAAGATATCTACATACAGGAAATACAATGTGTCGCATAGACGTAATCTATTGTACAAACTGCTGCAGCAAGGTGGTTATCAAAGAAAAACTTTGTGGCAAACCTGGATGTGAAGTTCAACTAGAGGTTATTGTTTATCACTTCAGCGGTCCGGAATGTAAGGATTGTCCGAATTGCAGGGGTCAATAGACGAACATTGGAGCGTGGGGAGAGTGAAAGCATAGGGCTTTTTTTTTTTCTTTATAAGAAAAAAATTCAGTACTCATATGCGGTCCCTTGATTAAAAATTGTTAGTTGTGCGCGAGATTCTGTTGTGGTTTTTTTTTAGTTATCGTCGTTGTTTTGGTTGGAATACCACTGAGCACTTATATTTCTACTATTTATTCATTCACTCGACCTCTGTTGTCAGACGACATGATCGATAGTTTATTTATTATACTATAATTTTTGTAAATTCACGGGGTATTTAGGAAAAGAAAAATTGTAAATACGCGGAATGTAGGTAGCAAAGTATCCTTACGCTCCCATATCCAGCTGTAGTTGCAGTCAGGTGATCTATACAAATTGGGCCATAATTGTTGACTAATTGCCATTACCAGCTTTGCAGCTATGGAAAGAAGAACTTCGATAGCAGCTCAACCAAGGCCGAGGCTAATTCTCCAGCAACCATGAATCAGGGTCGTACATTTGGTACCTCTATAGCATGTCTACAACCTCGGTATGGCCACTGGTGATTTTATTTTATTTTATTTTTTTTTTTTTGAACTCAGTACTCGTGTGCGCAACAACTTTAGGGGTCGCACGACGAGCCACCCCGGAAGCCCGGATGCTCAAAGCTAAACTACTTAATAATATTTACAATATTCATACGGTAGTCTGTGGAGGATATTGTGCCAACCAGACTACCGATATGGCTTAGTGACTGCTTCCCACCCATGGCAACCTTGGCCCACAATGTTGGCCACAACTCACAACCTTCCCACCTGCCCTTGCATCCCACAACACAACCTTCGCATCCTTTCTCCCCTCTACACCCAACCCGGCCAGAGCGAGGACACAGTTACATCACGCCGCGAACAGCCAAGACCACCCCGTGAACAGCCAAGACCACCCCGTGAACAGCTGGCAAGAACAACAAGATGAATGATCTCATATAGACTGCTAGAACCTAACTCTACACATCTCTTCTTGTATTCCACTGAATCCCGCTTCGCAATTATTGCCATAGGGAGCTATTGCAATTACTGCTGGCTAGTGGGTCTATAATTACGATGGATAGTGTCCGGTTGGTTTAAACAGTTTTAGCTGATGGATTCAGATGGAATAGGACTATTGGCTCCCGTCAATGTCAACCAAGGGGACGGTGTACGTAGTTAACGTCCAGCAAGGGGGTGGTATAGGTAGGCTAAGTACGCCTCCACCGCGTCCCACTTATGCTCTTCTCCCTCTTCTCTCCTCCATATCGGCTCATCCAGCTCTTCCCATGTTGAGGCGCAGCCTATGAGCTTACGGCGTGGTTCCTGGTGATGAGGGCAATGAAAGGCAACGTGGTATCCATCTTCAGTTGGATGGTTGCAATATGAACATGCAGGTGAGTCTGTTTTCCTGATGGTAAATAGCCAGCTGTTGAAGGGCCCCCGGTTGGTGCGAAACCAGGTGTAGGTGGAGAGTGCTTGCCTGTGCCATCGGACTTGTTTGTACCGAACCCTGGTTCTGACCGTTGGACCTTTCTGCTGGATTAGCTAGCTGCCTTAATATGCCTGCTGCTGTTGCTGTCTGCCTGCTCCTAGCAATGCGCCTTAGCGCCGACTCATATGCTGCTCGCCGGTCTGCCTTCTCATTACCTGGGATACCGATATGGCTTCGGACTACCCTATACTGTGGCTGTGAATCTAAATGGCCCTGCTGCGACCCACATTGGGTCTGAGTCTATTAAGTACTGCGTGCACGAGTTTACCGACTTCTGTTCTCTATCCCATATTAGGACAGTGTTTGCAACAGGCCGGCCATTGTTCAGGGCCTAACACGGCCTGAACGGCGCAAACGGCCTGGTTCGCCGCCTGAATTGCTGGGTTATGTTCATCAGAGCAGATGATGTTCACATGTGGGCAAAACTGAGATATTGATAGATATAAAACTAGTGACTGCCATTCAGGCGGTCCAGGCGGCCCAGGTCGTTCAAGTCGTCGAGCTACACCACCACCACTGCCACAGACCTCGGTCGCAGACTCTAGTACTCAGACCACACCCCCGACTACACCTCTTCAGAACAGCGTGTCTACTAACACTGACCCTCACCCAGTACGTACATACGCGGAGGCAGGGAAAGGGCAAGGAGTACAACACAAACACCACCCCCGAACCCTCCAAATATTCCACCAACATCACAGAAAGGGATAGCAGGATCGTCCTCCAACTGAACACGAGCTGTTGTATTTCATGCAGCCCCAATGAATATAAACCCGGTCTCATGCGCCGCTGGATCGAAGAGGACAATAAGGGGGCTCGAATTCTAGGTATCTGCTGGAGGGAGGGTTGGTAAACTAGCATCGTCACTCGTTATCTACTTGGCAGGGATTGACGCTTCACATGGACTTCGCATGGCAAGCGAGTCTTCCGCACCACGGAATACGACTGGACCAGATGATTCCCTTCATCAGAACACTCTACGGAATGACACGACACATCTTGGGTTTCCACTTGAGCGGGATTTCTAGAAGGGTTTATTGGTACTCTATTCCTTCCGGGGGACTCATACACACAACACTTTTCGCCTTCCCACTAGAACGGCCTTTCTTTATCTTGAGATTAGGATTGTTGAGGATTGTTTTTCTACTCGCGCGTACGTCTAGGGTTTCCACCAGCGATGAGTATGTGATTTTCCACCTGTGAGATGTTCTTATTTTTGAGATGAGTTTTTCCACCTGCGAGTCGTTATGAGCATTGCTTGTTCTGGCACGGGCTTCAGTCAGGCCTCTCCGCGCCACTTGAGTCTATTTTATATTTGTTCTTTGCTTTCCGCGCGCCGGACCTGGCAGATTAACTTGCATTGTCCTGAATCCACCCGGGTTTCCAGGTGGCTCCTCATGGTCCCCTTACTGGGACTGAATGGGAGTAATGGGTATATTAAAAACCGGAAAAAAAAACAAATTCACCAAGAAGTTTGCCCAGACGGAAGACCCCTATTGCATTGCCCCTTCCACTTGGGAAAAGATTGGTAGGGATATGGATACCTCAATAGATTCTATACCTGCTCAATTTGGGGAACCCATCCGTTCAATTACCTCCAACTGTCACCATTAAGGCACACGAATGGAAACAGTGGGGTCATTCCTACTCCTTGATTTACTATAAGGACATACTTCCCGAGCAATTCTATCAGCCTTATTTTCGTCTAATAGAAGCGGTAACAATCTTAGCAGGCACTTCCATTAGTCCGACTCAACTACAGCTGATTGAAAGTGAGCACTTCTCCCCGAATTTACAGGCCAGTTAACTGATAGCTTAATAGACACTCTGGGAAATTTTATTGATCATTATGAGCAAGAATATTACCGCTTTTCATATGAATGCCTCAGTGCCACCAGAGCAACCATCCACATGCTGTGCCATGTAGCTGATTGCGCCCGCTAGGCAGGGCCAATGTACGTTTATTCACGATGGACTATGGAAAGATTCTGTGGAACTATTGCTCAAAAGGTATCATATTCCCTGACAGAATAATAAATAGATCTAGCATTGGCTGGTACTGATAATATTAGGCAAAAAGCAAAGTTCAAGCCAATCGCAATATGTCTCTTTCTATCTTGAATGAGGATTACATAGTCATATGCGCTGGGTAGTTGATTGGGAGCAAGAGAATGGAGATGAGCTTACCTGGTCCCTAGCCGAGTTACCCTAACTTCCTGCTCTGCCGTTCTTGCGCATGTCTGTGTTGTTATATTCCGACCCGTGGTAGATTCTGCAGCGACGACCGTCACCTGCAAGCCTGATTGAATCACTTTCTAAATTTCTTAGTTGTAGTCTAGTTGTGAAGTTACTTGCCAAACGAGGAATATCGGTGTATACAGTATGTTATTTTTCTCCATTGAAATGACTTGTAGGTCTTTTGCTAGTCTCATACCGTTATTTGCAGGCATACCAGAACTCCATCTTGAACAGCTCTCCCGCAATTTCAGCTATGGCATTTAATCCTCACCCAAATTAATCGATATTGAACCCACGGATCGTTGTAAGGATAAATGTATGGTGTATGCAGAATTTGTTTATCACATGGCAACCCAACAATATTTTATTCATTGAACCTTCACAGTCAGATCCCATATAGCGTCGATTATGGAGCTCAATACTGCTCGGTCATGGAACCGTACACCGCACATGTCATGCATATGGGGTTTATTTTTTGGATCACAGAGCAATCTTTGTTTGCGTTAGATGAATACGAGTGCTTCGGCTGCCATGCATCAGATACAGTATACATGTTCATACCCAGCCAGTTTACGTCAAATCTGCTCTTTTTTTTTGTGACAAATCGACGATATATAAAGGGGAAATCAACAAGGCCATCTCTGAACTGGGTTTAGGGAGTCGTAGTTCTCGTAGAAGAGGGAGTTTAGTAATGGATGGCATAGAAGAAGCATTGCAACTGATTATGATGTATTTTTATGTACATACAAATTCTTAATAGCCACCTCCCGTTCTTTGCAACTCATGGGAGTACACATCAAATCAGAACAAACACAGACGAAGCATCTCAATCCATAGTTGTATATTGGAAGTTCCTCAAGGGAGCCTGCTGTTATCTGAAATTTTTAGATGAAATTTCCAAAGGTAGTTTATGTCGTTTTTGATGTCTTTTTAGACATAGAACTACAGTCATATAACCCTACTTAGCACAGAGCAGTGGGACTATGATGAATAGAAAAGGGTGCATGGTGTAGTAATCTCAGTTGTCCACAAGTTCGTGAGAATGTTGGTAAGTACCTACGAGGTATGAAGCTGTTCGACAGATAGAAGAAGGAAAAAGTATATTTGTGATAATCATCCCAGGCAACAACGAACACCCTATCTAGGGATGAAGCCCGATATATAAACCCATGAGCACGCATAAAGCAAATACAAACAATACAATACTAGCCTTAGTATCAGCCTCTTGCCTCTCCAGCTCTTCTAGCTGCGTGATACGCCCCCCTCAGGTTACTTACCCTTGCAAGCCTACTAGTGAGCAGCCACCGTCTAGTGCACACCCCTGCAAAACCCCCTGCAACAGCGTCTCCAGCCACAACTCGTAAGATATCATGAGCATAGTGATTCTGACTAAATACATATCTATGAAAATGAGTACGCTCTACAACATGGTTATGCTCACATCCTACCAAGATCAACTGAAGACCCAATATTCCCCTTTCCAACATGACCTTCCCGAAGACCCACCCCCACCCTCTCAACCACTCGTATAGGCTAGGTATCCAGCGGGTGAGCCTATGACGACTAGAAGGCCATTTTCTGGTATCTATATTCATGTTATAACAGCCTCTAGGGCAGCAGCCGCCAATATAACTAAAATTTATACAATCTACAACAGCGCTCCAAAATAAACTATTTTCAGAATTAACTAACTTACTTTATATATACTAGTCTGAACTCTCCACCTTCCCCTTCTGCAACCTGCCCCTCTACAGCATTCTCAATCACTACGGAGAGGTCCCCAATCGCTCTAAAAGCTCCAATAGCTCCAATACTGCCTCCCTTCAAGAACTATCCTCCTAACAGCTACTCCCTCTACCTATACACCAAATATTGCACAAATAGGCCTATAACAACTAGGAGACCTATGCCTAGTATCTACCTCCAGCACTGAAGGTGGAGCGTGCAAAATGGTAACAATGGAAGGCCTCAATTCAAGGTACTAATCTCCCAAATAAGCAATTCCGAGAGCTATTATCCAATTAACCAAATACACCTTATTTATGCCCTCCTAGATCTAGTCTCATTCCTAGATCCGCCTGATCCGAACTCTCCTCCAGAGCTTGAAAAATGCCTCGAGAAAGGTGATAAAAGCGGCTATTGGAGCCCAGAATTAGGGGGGGTATTGGAGTTCCAGAGCTACTAGTATTAGAGACCCCTACGAGGGTGCTAAAGCATTACCAATACCAATGCGGAACAGTTGGTAGAGCACTGAGTTACTCGGTATATAGGTTGGCACTAGGCTGGACACTAGGTTGGATGCTAGATTGGGCGCTGCCTATATAGTCCGGTTGGAACAAGGACACTATAGTGGATACTAGCTAGATAGTAGGTCAGGCACACCAGGCTGACGTTAGACTAATGCTCGATTAATCAGACTATGCTCGCCTACTGGCGGGTACTTAGATATTGGGAAATATCGATGATGGGGAACAAATGGTTGAAATGAGGGGGTTGCAACAATCTTAGAAACCCCCCAATTACAAGCAACCCATAAAGGCCAAAGAGGGGGTATTGGAGCTTTTAGAGCTATTGGAGGCCTTTCCGTAGTAATTGAGAATGCTGCGGAGTCATGGTTATAGAAGGGGGAAAGGCTAGGGTCCAGGATAGTATAGATAGAGCAAATTTAGTAAATTCTTAAAATAGCTCGTTTTGGGTTTTTTTTGATTGCATACCATTCCATCATATTCAAGGCTGCTGCCCTAGAGGCTGTTTTGAGATGAATATAGGTACCAGGAAATGGCCTTCTAGTCGTCATAGGCTCTCCTGCTAGATACCAGGCCTATAACAGGCATTGAGGGGGTGGGGGTGGCTCTTCGGGGAGGTCATATTGGAAAGGGGAATATTGAGTCTTCGGTTGACCTTGGTGGGATATGAACATAACCATGTTGTAGAGCGTACTCTCTTCCATGGCTATGCATTTAGCCGGAATCACTATGCTCATGATATATCACGAGTGTGGCTGGAAACGCTGTTGCAAGGGGGTTTGCAGGGATGTGCACTAGACGGTGGCTGCTCACTAGTAGGCTTGCAAGGGTACCATTGGGTATGCACGCCTTTTTTTCTAGTCTGATTGGTGAAAATTTGGGGTCTCTTCCCTAGCACCGGCGTAGAAACTCTTATCTGTTGATCACATTGGAAGGACTGTTGGGTACATACTCTTCTCATCTGTTTTTTTTTTATTTATTCAAAATAAATACTCCTCTCATCTGCTGAGGCTATGATAAGAGGTATGAGATCACTTTCAGCTTCTCATGGTTCTGGACCCATTGGCTTGGAGGCATGAATGCATAAACCGCTGCCCGTTAAACGAGCAATCGTTCCAACCAGACTTTTGATCACCACTGATTGAAAATTACGACACAATTCGTTGCTCTTAGGTCTCATGAAGATCTATACCAAGAGTCATGTGATGAGGGTAACTTTATGGGTGGACCGGATATTATCATTAATACCTGACGCAGCACTATGCAATGACCCGATCATGTGATATACTGTTCATGTCCTCTTTCGAAAAGCTTGTACCAACCAGACTAGGCTCATGTTACTCTCCCTGACCCGTATGTAAAAGTGAATAGGTATGCATAACAGATGTGCTTGTAGTTTTGATCAATACATAGACATCTCATGCATTACGTCGTCAAATTTTATTCTGGCGAAAATACCAACAGAGATACCTGGAACCAGACTAACAGGTACCATACCATACTGTGTCGAACGAATTCGCAAAACATGTACTAACACAACACAGAAAAAAAAAAAATAATCCGCTTTAGAGTATAGTACAATATGACCTTCCCACATAATAACAACTACTTAACCCCCATTCTCCTAAACGCATTTCCACTGGCGCTCCTCCTCCCCGCCCTCTCTCCTCCCGTAGACATATTCCTCCTCGCCTTCCCATTCCCATTCCCACTCCCGGCACCCACTGCCCCACCATCACCACCAAACCTCGCAGCTTTCTTAGGCCGCTCAGGCACAAACGTAATATCCCTGTCTCCTAATACCTCCCCACCACGCGAGCCCCGGCCGATGATAGTCGTAGTGCTAGGGCGGTGTTGACTCGTCCGCGCACCAAAGGTTTTTTCTTTAGTACTCCGCTGCTTCTTGGGGTTTTTCGCAGGGTCGAAGCCCCGGGAGGAGTGACCGGATTTGCGGTAGTTTGCGGTTGAAATGCGCATTTCTGGGGCGGGTTTCTCCTTAGTAGTGCGGTGGCGGGGTTCAGATGCGTCGGAGTCAGAAGTGGCAGAGTCGGAATTATCGTTGGAGGAAGTATCTTCCTCACTTTCTGCTGCGGTTCTGTCTCTTTTCCGCTCGGCGGGGTTAGTTGAGGATGAAGTAGCTGCGTTCTTCGCCGCCTGCGCGGGGTGCAGTTGTTGATACTCGATTGTATTCTCGTCGATAGCAAAGTCTGGATCTTCGAATAGCGAGCCGAATCGTTTGTCTTTGAGTAAGGAGGAGAATTTTCCCACCACCGCCTCGCCATCTTCATTCTCCACCTCCACCTCCTCCACAGGAACAACCTTGCCTTTTTCTTCTGCGTCCTTCCTACCCCTCTCCCTGCGCTTGACGAGTTTCTCCTCCTGCCGCACGATCCGCTCGGCGAGGGCTTTATTGACCTTAACCTTTGGAATAGCTAGATCCTTCTTGCTACTTCGGATTCTTGATTCTCGCTCTTTCTCGATCCGCTCACGGATCATTGCCTGCCTTTCCCGCTCCCACTCGAATGGATCCCTCGCGACACGCACCTCCTCCCAGAGTTTCTGGCTAATGAAGTATCCGTGCATATACGGTCTCAGGACACCCATTCCCTTCGGCGTTCCCACGAGGGAGTCGAGACCAAAGCTCTCAAGCTCTGCCTTTGTCAGGAATTTATAATTGTCATAAGCACTTGCCGCCCCAGACCCGAGCTCATCTGTGCGCTTATACGCATCTGGGTCGTTGATATGCGCATCCGCCATTTCCTCTGTTAGATTATCCAGGAAGGAGCACCACTTTGGCGCAGGACCTAGCTGGGGTATAAAGAATGAATGCATTTCCTGTCCCTCGTTCGCCGTGAAGATCATCCCCGTTTCTAGGATCGGTTCGATATGGTTGAGATCTACAGCTGGCTCTATTGATGTCCATGGCTTTCCTGTATCTTGGTCCCAGAACTTGATGATCTTCTTATCGGAACTTAGGACTTTCCGGCCGGAATCGCCTTCTGAGCCGTGGATTTTAAGGAATTTGAGCGAGTGGATGGGGAAGCCGTACTGTTGGTCTTTTATTAGTAGGGGTCGAGGGGAGCGGATGTCGAATAATGTCGTAATACCAACTGCATTCCCGGTGGCGAGGGTTAATCCGTTCATTGCAAATTCTAGTGCTGTGATGGCAGGGTTCGTCTCACTGGTATGATCCGCAAATACGTCTCCTGCAAACCCAATTCTACTCATATCAACCCTAGGGGGGTTAATATCCCAACCCGATCTCTGCTCCTCGGATCCCAAAACTCGACTGTCCCCTTGTTGGTTCCGAAAGCAAGTAATCCATGGCAATTGCTCTCGATACCAATACTCTCCCCGCTCTTCACTTCTTCTTCGAGTTCAAATGGCTTCAGGAACCTCCCAGCTTCGAGATCAAGTCTGTATACTTCATTCCCGTCCGCAGGAACTACAACTTCTGCACGCTGCTTTTGGTATCCAAGGGCTCGTCCATACCGCGGAATCCGAATTGAGTAGTGACACCCCATTGGCGTGTGGAATTCGATTGTTCGATCAGTTTGGAGGTGTACAGATTTCGTGTAGTCATGGGAGAGGAGGAGGAAGGTAAGGTTGAGTGAAATATGGTGACGGGCATATTTCAGCGCGAGAGAAGGTAAATGATATGTATGATGCTGGGGTTTATATGTTCCTGCCCCTCAATTAGCTTCTCCGCCCAATCCCAAGCCCATCATTTCCAAATGCCCTCACGCACCAGTAGCCATAGCATACTCCCCATCCTCGCTAACCCTTATACATTGACTCGCCTCCTCAAACTCGAAATCCTGCACGAGCTCAATCCGGTTTTGGAACTCAACATCGCTCTTTAAGCTCTTTCTCCGCTTGCGAATGAGCCAGTCGGGGAGGGAGCGGGAGGTGTTGGCGCCAGAGATAGTGTAGATGGAGATGCCGTTTTGGGAGGTGACTTTCATCTTGGACGACGGTGCGCAGTGGCGCGGGGGGCAAGGGTAATTTTCCAATAGCCAGCGGTATTGGGGATTGGTATTGGAGTCGTTGGGAACAGTGATGATAAACGTTGCTCCTAGCCGTATTACGAAGTTCGCTCTGGATATTTTTTGTGTTTCGTGAAAGTTGTAAATCTTGGCAAAGCTTGAAGCGACGCTGGGGGTTGCATGATCTTGGCGTCGCTTTATGACTGTGACGAGTCACGATGCACCGCCAAAAGGATTCCTGAGATACATTCCCATCCAACCAGACTACATTCCCACAACAGTTGAGTATCAAAATTCAACTGCTCTACTCCATACAATCTTACACAGGCCGCGAGTATCCAAATCCAAAACAAACACCCTTCCACATGCATAAAAACATACGGATTATCCCAGCCCCTCCACTTACTCCTCACCTTCAATCCTCCACACTTCTTCCAAACTCCACCAACCTCACCCTCCTCGCATCCCTCGGATGAAACACCGCCACCCCACTCCTAACCAAAAACCTCGCCGCCGCCGAATCACCCCCTTCTAGCGCCACATACCCCTCCGCCTCAAACGTCTTATTCATCAATTCCTCCAACAACTTCTTTAATTCCTGCGCCGCAATGAGATTCGGCATCACCTCTTTTCTCACCCCTTCCTCCTCCTCCTCATCATCATCATCATCATTATCACTATTATCCTCACAACCCCGTTTCTTTCCCGTTTGTTTGCCACGAGAGGAGAACATATCGTGAATAGTCTGTTGCCCTTTCTCCCGCCTCACCTTCCCAGATTTATCGAATGTGACCCCAGAGGATACGTCGATACTTAAATCATCCCCGACAACCGGCCCGCCTAGTCCCTCCGCAGCAAGCAGCTTCGCAAGATAGGTATTAACAAACTTGCTAAGTTCTCGGAGAAATTTCTTCTGAGCTTTGTTGTAAATGGTATACCTGCCCTCCAACTCTTGGATAATCTGCTCCACAATCTCAACCTCGTCACTTTGATCATAACCCTGGGACCTTCGCATTCCGACTCCCCCCTCAAGCAGCTCAATCCGTGTCCGTAGCGCGGACGTAAGTAGTTCGGTTGTTTTTACCTCGACCTCTTCGGAGCAAATTTTGGATTTGACTTCAGAGAGTTCCCGCCGTGCGAGGGGGATACTTGAGTTGACTAACCTCTCGATTTCTGTACTTAGGAAGCGGTGGAGTAAGAGTGGGTTTAATGGGGATGTTGGCTCTGGGGCCCCCGGGGGGGAAGTTCCTCGAGTATCTTTTTGCCGTAGACGAGTTCGGAGATGAGAAGGTCGTTGAGGCGTGCTCGTTTTTTTGATTTCATTTTCGGTTGAGCTGGGAGCTGGGTTGTATAGCGCGAGTCATCAATAAGCTCGCATGATCACACAAATCGTATGTACGGAGGGTGAAGTACCTTCCCCAATGCCTCCTTCTCAGCCCTAATCCTCTCCCGCAGCCCCTCCACCTCGCCCCTTACACTCTCCTCATGCGCTTCCTGCGCGGCCAGGACGGCGTCTGTCCGAGGAAGCCGGATTGTGGGGTCATTTGACATGGAGGATTTATGGGTGGCGAGGTAGGAGACGTTGGCATACCGCCGGAGGTGGGAGAGGCGGGCTTTAACTGCGGGCGAGGGGGTGAATGTGGTGCTGGGAGTGGTGGAGCTCATCTTTTGGCGGGTTCACGTTGGGGCGACGTGACTCAATTTACACGTGAGCGCGTGTTCGTGTCGCCGGAAGCGCCCGGCTTGGCAGGGCAATAACCCAGCGCTGTAATTTCTCTCTCCTCCCATCACAACAACTTCCACCCCCCATAAACCAAAACAATGCCCCCCCTAGTCGAGCTCCTCCCCTCCGGCACCACCTCCTCCGGCGCTACCTGGACATACACGACCGCCCCGCCTCCCAACGCACACAGTAACCCCCTCCCTGCTGTCCCTGCCGGCCCAGCCTCCCGCCGGCGCAAATCTCGGCCGACCCGCACCGCCGCCTCCAACGCCCTCACCTCTCTCGCAGATATCTCCCCCGACGCATACTCCCACCCTGGCGCAGATGACGGGGTCGGCGGGATGAAACCCCCAGGGCAAAGCCGCAAAGACGAGAAACTCCAGAAACACCTACTTGAGTTTGAAAAAGACAACTCTCGAGACGTAGTCATCCCCATCCCCAAAACCACTAATTCAAACAAAGCCAGAAGTAGCCCCCCTCTCAAAACCCCCCAAAAAAAACCAAACATGAGAGCTAAAACCCACCCTCAGCACGGACTATCCCTCCAACCTCTACCCCCGTCACCCGCAGGATCCTCTCCTCCCAAAAGTCACTTCCAAACCACCTCTCCGACGAGCTCTCCCTCCTCACCCACCACGCCTCGAACCCTCCACCCACGCACCCAGCACACCTCTCCGCCTCCATGCGATCCTCCCGACGGGACCCACCGCCTCCAATCCTCGACCTCCCCGCCCAAGTTACTACAACCCCAGGGTGGGTGGTCCAAAGTGGATGTAGTTATGGTCTACCACTAAGCCACCCAGCTGCAAGAGCAGACCCTAGTAATAAGCCCCAGAGGGTTTTCTGCGAGATCTGTGGGTACTGGGGAAGGTATAGGTGTATCAAGTGTGGGGCTCGGTATTGTGATTTAGAATGTAAGGCGGGGCATGAAGAGACGAGGTGTCAGAGGTTTTGGGTGCAGTAGTAGGTGCCATGGTTTTCATGGGTGGGGGTGTACATAGATATGAGGATTTACCTTGACGTTTTGGCGTTCGGAATGTTTTCTCGCGGGAGTTATGTTATGTTAAATACTCTGTGGTGCATTCGTTGTGTGGAGGTGCGTTTGTTTCATGTTCGCATAGAATACTTATTAGAAAAAAAACTACCACACATAACGTTCTAAATAATATAGTTACAATCTCTATATAGTAGAGCCTATAGATACGGATATAAGTCTACTACAATTACAAAAGCGCAAGAAGCCGGTATAGCTTTGAAGCACGTAATTTAAAGCATAGGAACACGTAGAGCAATCCTACATGTATCTACAGCTATCTTAGGTATGCTTATTCAGCGGAGCCTATCAACTGGTGAGCGTGTAGAAGAGTATGAGAGGCATATATAGCACGATGCATGCGATGCATAAGACAGGAGTTCTTGCATAGACTCAGACTACATAAAGTCACACTACATAAGAGATGAGGTGCATCTGCATCTGCGTCGGCATCTGCACCCGTCTGCTGATCCCCCTCAGCTTATACCGCAGCTTATACCGCCCATACCCCTCTCTTCCGAAGTTTGCTCTCTCAAGTTGATCAAGCTGTCGTCCCCACGCTTCTTCTTCTTCAGCCTCTCAAGCAGAAGCTCCCCGCTCCGTGCTCTTCGCGCAGTAGCCGGTACTTCGCTCACTCCCGTCAGAACATTATACAGCTCACCCGCGACTCCCGGTAACAGCCTCACTACAAGAGCAACATTGTCGTCTTCACTCACACGACTTTCTATTCTCAACCGACACTTTTCGTCAAATACTATATTCATGGCGCCTATTGCGAACCATTATGATTACCTCGTCATTGGAGGGGGCAGCGGTGGTCTTGCGTCAGCAAGGAGAGCTTCTGCAATGTATGGGAAGAAGGTGGGGATCATTGAGAGTGGCCCTTTGGGTGGAACATGTGTGAACGTGGGGTAAGCTGAAGCTCCTGGTTGTAGAAATGTGCTATTGGTTAATTTTTTTTTTTCTATTCCAGCTGTGTACCAAAGAAGGTTACCTGGAATGCTGCTGACCTCGCGGAACGCATTCATGATGCCAAAGATTACGGCTTCTCTATTCAGCACACTGCTGAGTTCAACTGGCCCTACTTCAAGAAGAAGCGTGATTCATACATCCATCGTCTGAACGGTATTTACGAACGTAACCTTTCAAACGACGGAGTTGATTACATTAAAGGCCGTGCCTCATTCGCAGGACCAAATCAAGTAGATGTCGTTGACGGCTCTGGCAATGCTATTTCGTATACCGCAGATAAAATTCTCATTGCCACCGGAGGTCGTCCATTTTTCCCCAGGCTTCCAGGTGCAGAGTATGGTATCTCCTCCGATGGATTCTTTGAGCTTGAGAAACAACCAAAAAGGGTGGCGCTAGTGGGTGCTGGCTACATCGGTGTCGAGATGGCGGGAATGTTTGCCTCCTTAGGCAGTGAAACTCACCTCCTCATCCGCGGAGACACGGTTCTACGTAAGTTTGACCCGATGATTCAGGAGGGCGTCACCTCCCACTACGAGAACTACCTCCACATCAACGTCCACAAACGCAGCGGGGTTACTAAGGTCGAGAAGACTGAATCTGGTTCACTCAAGGTATACTTCTGCACCAGGGCAGCCCCAACGAAAGACGACCCTATCATGGACCCTGTCAAGGACAACAGCAGCTGTGAATCCGTTATTGAAGTCGATTGCCTGCTCTGGGCTATTGGCCGTACACCAGAAGTCGAGGACCTGAAATTTGATAAAGCTGGACTTCCCATCGATATCCCCTTGGACAAGTCTGGAAGGAAACCCTTCATACCCGTTGACGATTTCCAAAACACCTCTATCCCAAGTGTTTACGCCCTTGGGGACGTCACTGGAAAGGTCGAGCTCACTCCCGTCGCCATCGCCGCCGGCCGCCGGCTTGCAGACCGTCTCTTTGGCCCTCCACATCTCTCAAATTCCAAACTCGACTATGAGGATATCCCCTCCGTAGTCTTCTCACACCCTGAAGTCGGGACTATTGGATTCACGGAGCCTGAAGCGAGAGAGAAGTTTGGTGATGAGAATATCAAGGTGTACAAGACGGAGTTTGTGGGAATGTATTACGCCATGATGGAGCCGGAGAGGAAGGCCAAGACGAGGTATAAGTTGATTGTGAATAAGGCGGATGACGAGAGGGTGGTGGGGTTGCATATTGTGGGGGAGGGCTCGGCGGAGATTTTGCAGGGGTTTGGGGTAGCGGTCAAGATGGGTGCTACGAAGAGGGATTTTGATAATTGTGTGGCGATCCATCCGACTAGTGCGGAAGAGTTGGTGACATTGCGTTAGTTCTGGGTGACATCTGAGGGACGGAGGAGGGTGTTGAGGACTGTTGGGTGATGCAAGTACGGTTGATGGACTTTGTGAGCAGTAATTAAGCGGGGCAATTGATATTGATATCTTGGGAGATAGAGGTATAGGACGGCTTTGTGTTTTTATTCCCTTTTTCCCCTAGGGAAGACATAAGGTTTCTATCTGGTTAGTCCAGTCATAAGCATGCTCTGTATTGTAGCTGCTCATCATGGGGACATTCCAATGATTCACTAAACTTTTCATTCTGTGAAATTTTGGTAAAGACTCTCATTAGATTGATTGAAAGTACAACATCTTCTTTGACTGGATTCCTAAGAGGTTATGAGAGTATCGATGGGTCTAATTTCTAAGTTTCATGCATTGACCAGAGTGGTCTATGTCAATATCAGAAAATAAAATTAGGAGGTAAGTATGCAGGTACACATGTTTTTTCGGAGCTCGAGACAATTGCTTAATAGGGGGGGTGTTGTATAGGTATGGGGGCGGTGGGTTTTTTTTTTTTTTGGATAACTCAGTACTTATATTCAAGCTATCTAGTCCTAGTCCATGAAGAAAGACCACATCCCTGATATCTCAAAAGATTACTGGTGTTTACCCGAACTACTTGATGTAACTATCCATAGCTTATAAACATCAGCAATACAAGAATAAAGGGATAGAACTTACATATAATGCTGAGCCTAGAGTATTATCGTTGCTACAGCGCATTGTTGGTATCTTCGCCCAATTAGCTACCGTAGAGTTGTTATGGCGGTAGCGGTATAATGTTTACGCCCATGAAATAGTTAGCTGACTTTGCCTTGACGGGATAAGGTGTACACCAAACTTAGAACGCTTGTATGTTCTACCTGCCAGTTTGCCTGTTGATAAAGTAAAGTGTACTGAACGGTCTGGAACGGCTGCTTTGCTAGTACATCCTCTAATGCGCTTTGATTTCAGCGGGCCAATCAAGGTCGTCAATCTGCGATTGTACCAAGCGAATGCCTTTTCCTTCTCATCTATCCGGCTATCAATTAGTACTCTCCATCAAAATTGAAAATAGTCCATTACTTGGACAATGCCTCCTTCTGGCTATCTAACTCTAGCAATACGAGTTGATTGGAATTTCCATCTGCAACCCCCTCTAGCTCTGAATATGTTGCTCTGTTTTGACAGTGTCCAGTTTGCTACAATATTGATTAGCACAGACGGACTTTCATGCGTTACCTACTGACCATACATGTTGTGTGAATACTCCTGCCATTGCCATTCATTTACGCCATTCTCCCTATAGAACATTAGCAGACTGAATGAAGCATGGTGTCAGTTGATCGAGGTCATTAGGGAGTACCATTCTTCTGCAGTGCAGGCCATGCATCTGTCATCTAGTTGAATATTATCAAGAAACTCGATAGCCCCTCTAGCCGACTCGAAGGCGACATATGCATATCCAGAGTCATGAATTGTACTCGAAGAACGTTATTAGGAGTGGGCTCTAAGATAGGGCCAGCGGTGTGAGTGAGAATCTCTCTAAAAAACACATAAAAATCTTTCCTGGCTTCTAATAGGAGATCATCATCGTATCCTTGTGGAACAACGGACGATTCTAGAATTAGCGCTTTTGCCTGACCAGCAGGAGTAACCTATTATGAATCTGTTAGCAGATACCCCAAATGTAGAAATCCTCACTTGCCTGCGAGTTGTCGTCCATAGTATGTGGTGCTGACATTGAGGGTGTCGCTCACTGTACTGGAACAGCTATCTTTAGTGATTCGAACAATCAGAGGTTCGCTCTAGATGAAAGGTAGATGGGGTTTGGGGTTTCTTACATGAGTCTGAGTATTGAAACAAAAAAGAATAAAATAAAATAAAATACGTGAGTCTGCTTCCCAATAAGTCAAAACTATGACATCAAGAAGGGTCACATGAGCGTAGCCAGGTAAGGTTTTCAGACAATGCCCAATATAGATTTGTTGCTCTTAGGTATAGGCTTATAGGAATGGGGAGAGTCATCAGAGAGGTTATACAGAACGGTTATACAGAACGGTGAATATAAAAACAGTGGTATTGGACAGTCAGGAGCTTCGGAGGAGTCGGACAATTGAGGGGAATGATGGGAATGATGGTAGTGATAATAGTGAGAACCATGCAGGGTGTACTTGAAGTAGGTTCAGTTTCTCTCATGGCGACAATCTCTCCACACCCCTAAAGTTCCTACCTCCCCTAGCTCTTCCCATCTCTTCTAACTTCTCCCAGTCCACTGTCTCTTTTTCCACCGTCAACCTATTACCATTCCAATCCATATTAGCCGCTGTTGCCCAAGTCAGACTAAATCTTTCCTTTCTTCACCTCGCCCCATTTATTCTCACCCTGCTGATGAAAAGGTCTTCCTGCTTTTCTCGACCCTCCTCTCCTTGTTCTCTCCCACGTCCACCCACAATCTCCTTCCACAATGCTGAAATTTTCTCCGCAGCCCATTCCGCTATCACTACTTCCCCTGCTTTCCCCTTCACACGATACGTCCCAGTCATGGCTATGACCATTCCAACCACCTACCAACCCCATATTTCCGTTTCCCAGGTTTAACTCCACCTTTCCTAACCACTGTACCCATTTTCTCCCATGTATTTTGCCACTTGCATAAATCACTCCGAACTTTTTTCAAAAAACTTCTACCACCTCTAAGCTATCTTCCTCATATACGGATTAGTTCTCCAGTACACCATCACCCTTCTCCCTTTCTTCACTTCACCCCCCAGTTGAAAAGATGGGCGCTCTGTGTTCCCTTGCTTGCCTCGTCAATCCATGCTTCTCCAACGAATGCGATATCCACACCCTCTTCTTTACACATTCCAATATGCGTGAGTATTCATGTGACTCCCCCCACATTCTGGTACACCCAACCATCCTCCTTTTCCCTTGGCTCAAAACCTCCCCTCCTCCGCTCCTGTGTCGGTGTCCAATCTGAAACGATCTCTACAACCCTTGGCTCCTGCTTTTTTACTCCAACCGGCTCGAACCCTTCGTCATATACCTCCTTTTGTTTTCTTCCTCGGCCCGCGTTTCTTCCCTCTGCTTTCCGTGTGATTTTTTCTCCGCACCAGCCCTGCTCACCGACGTGCAATTTCTCCTCATATGTCCAAACCCCCCGCAGTTATGGCAATTGATGTTGCTCCACATCTGCTGCGCCCTCTGTGGATGGCTGAAGTTTTGGGTCCTCACCCCATTCTTGAACCCCTCTTGGTTAGCTATTCTTCCATTCTTCGGGCCCAGCTCCTGAACTGCAGAACCATTCTCATACAGCGTAACCCTTCGCATCTTCCCATCCCACATCACTCCTGATCTGGTCAGCCTCCTAGCTTCTTCAATGTCTGCCGCATCGAAAGTGAAGCCGGTTACTCTAGCCGTCCCCCATAGCTTGGGGAGTCTCTTTGCCACCTTGATCTCTTTGTTTTCTTCCCTCACTTTTTCGGCTAGCGCCTTCCTTCCCCTCGCCATGGTCATTGGTGCCGACGGAACCAACATCCTCACCGACTTGCCATCTTCTACCCATATATTCAGAATATCCCCAGTCCTTCCGAATTCCTGTACCAGCATCCTTCCCACCTCCCCTCCCACTTTGATTGGTTCCATCTCCTGGCTCACCCTGCTGACTGTCCAGGTTGACTCGTCATTAAACCCCCCCACCCCTACATTAGCCGTCACTGCCCAGGGTGTTTTGCCATTGGTCACTCCTGTAACCTTGAGCAAGTTATTAAGTTTCCCAACCGCCTCTTCTAGTTCCGCTTTCCTTTTACTATCAATCGGTTGCATGTGCCCCATCACCACCCTCACCACTTTCAGGTTCTCCCCATTAACAACCTGCTTCATTCTGCCGACCATGCTCTCTAGGGGTCTGCTCGTTTCCCCTTCGATCTTCTTCTTCATTTCGTCCGCCTCCTTTAGCTTCTGTCCTAGCACGATAAGCTTTTCGTGGCCCATTGCATTCCTATCTTTTGCCCTCAATTTTTCCATAGTCTCAAGCCATGCCCTTCTCTGGCTGTCTCTTATTGACTTAACCTGTGTTGCCAACTTTCTTGCATCCGCTTGCGCCTTCTCCTCTTTTTTCCTTTCTTCCTCTATCTCTTTCCTCTTTCCCCCCACCTTCTTCAGCTCCTTTTCTTTTCTCTTTTCCTCTTCTACCTTCCCCTCCCCGGCATTGATCGTTTCCTTCGCTGCGACTTCCTGCTTTAACGTTCCCGCTCCCAAAGACACTGCCAATAACGCTAGCTGTTTTTTCACTTCGCTCAATTCCCTTTCTATTCCCGCCAGGTGCCCCGACTTGACTTGCGATGCAGACCTCCATTGCCTTTCTGCCTCTGACACCATCCTTACCTCCTCCATCTCTCCTTTTTCTATCACTGTCTCCATCAGACTTTTCCACCCCCCTTTCCCGCATTGGTCCCCGTCATTGCACCACCCTCCTTCTAGGCAGTCGCCTCCAGACACGATCAGAGCCCTAGCCAGACCAGCATCCCTGACTGACTTCCACCCTTTCTCCTGTTGATCCAGCTCTTGAATGTCCTTTAGGACTCTTCCGTTCTCGATGATACTCCTAACTATATCTTTACACTCTCGGGACTCCCATACAGACCTCCACCTTTTTTTCCTCGTTTCCCCCTCTTTCTGCTCCCTATCCTCGTCCTCTTCCTCCCCTCCCCTCTCTTCTTCTGCCTGGTCCTTCACTATCTCCTTCGTCATCTTGTCAACCTCCTCCTCCGACAATGCCTTAAAGGCGTGCTTGCTGACTTTTAAGCCCAAAACCGAGTCCACCTCCATTTGTGCTTCTCCCCTAACCTCCAAGGCCGGGTTCCCATTAGCGGGTGCGAACTTAACCACCAATGTGTTCACCCTTGCCCAATCCCCCAGCCTGACCTTAATATCCTCTTTCGGCTCCTCGATCTCCTCGTCCGACTCTGGGATCTCCGTGCCATCTGCCCAGTTTATCGTTCCTTGGGTTACTTCCTTTTTCCGCTTTGGTTGGCTGTCCCCAAGTTTGCATGCTGTTTGCGCCTTGCCGAAAACATTCTCCCTAACGGCCTCAAAACTCCTTGGTACCACAGGTTCCACAAAACCCACTCCTAACTCTTCTTCCAGATCGTTTAGAGACATCAGCCCCGTAGTCAAGGTACCCTTGCCCTTCCTCGCACTCTTTTTTCTCATCGTCTCATTCTCTGAATCTCCATCCTCCCCAATTCCATCCATTTTCGCCTCGAATCCCGCCAACTGCTGTGCCATTGTGCCTTGCACTTCTACCCTTCTTCTTGACCTCGGTGCCCACATGTGAGATATCCCGCTCACAACACTTCCATCCGGTCTAAACGGCCTCATCATAATGCTTTTCTGAATTTCGCCCCCCACCTCAACACTAGACGTATGTGATTGGCTAGTTGAGAATTGAAGGATCTGGTGGTTGCCGTGGCAACAAATTACAGGGAAACCAGACCAATGTAAATTGGGTGGTTGCCACGTACAGTAGTTCAGTCACAGGGAACTAGGTAATCGCCCACTTTTCGACGGAAAACTTTAGAAAAGTTTCCCCTCGGGGGATTTAGTAGTTTCGCAAAAAGGATATGGAATTTAGATGTTCGTGTCTCGTGAGAGAGACGGTTAAAATAAGCCTGGTTCCAACGTCAGATGTGTTCCGGTTGTTGAGATCTCGTAATCGCTCAGTCCTTGGAAGTTGTTGATAGCGTTGTGGATATTTTACCCCAAAAGGCATCTTTTGTGAATTTTTTTTTTTTTTTTTTTTTTTTGGTGCATTGATGGGATTAATATTGTCTGCAGATTTTTTTGCTGGCTTTGAGATTATATTTTTTCTTTTTTCCTGAGGCACAGAGTAATAAGTATTTTATATATTTACGTGGAATGGAATTGATTACTGAGTTTTATCGCAAAATACTCTACCAATTTGGATAGGGAAACCATCAAGGTGTAGTGTCACTACTTTTTAGTGAGCAGAACACCAAATAGAGTATCTCACCACTGTTATGTAACTGTATGTATGGATATGGATATGCAGCCAGCGCGGATCAGTTACAGCTAGTTAGCACGTTTTCAAGTGTTCGTAAGTGTAGTATTATGAAAGCAAAGTTTTGCTGGTGTACATAGCTCAGGGGGATCAGCTACGGTGCCAATATTATGGGGCCCTTTTTTGAGATTGAATCCAATAGCTCGTATAAGGTTATTTCGAGGCAATTCATATAAGCTCATACTACTGTTATAAGCTTGTTCCCAATCACTTGCATAAGCTGATTTCGAGCAATTCATATGAGCTTGTTCCCAATAACTCGTATTAGGTGATTCCGAGCAATTCATATAAGCTCAGATAAGCTCATATAAGCCTGTTCTCAATAGCTAGTATAAGCTTGTTCCTAATAGCGTGCAAATAAGCCTAGATGTCAGCCTGAATCCGGGGGTTTCTGAATTGCCTCACATACCATCACTGAATGTGGAGATGCCGGATTAGCTGACATGTTCACAGCTGGATATCCCTTCCGAAGGCTTCCCTCACTTCGTAGTAGCTCACTCCAGATGGTTCTGGTGCAGAGTAACCAGTGTTGTAGTACTTTCGTACCTATTTGGACTATCTTACTTATACCCCCCTTCTGGTGACTTGCGGTCTCTGCCCTTGCTTATCCCAGTTGCATTTCAACCCAACTACAGCCATTCGACTGTCTTGGGCCCCCTACAGGACTCGAAGATAAGCATAACAGTTAAGAATACCAGAAGAAAATAAGTCCATGAGATGCTACTTCCAGACTGGAGCATGAGAGGTGACCTGTCGTCCCAGCTAGCACTTGCACCAGTACATAATCACTGGTATCTAGGGCTTTTGGGACTTCTCAAGAAACTCCCTACTATTAATCTTGTTGTTCTTCCCAGCTGTTCAAAGCTTTGGATTTAGATGCAACAAGATGAATGTAAAGAGCACTATGAAAGGATGCATGCTTGTGGTGAGGTTGTGTTTGTGGTAGAGTTGTGTTTGTGGCCGGGTCGTGTTTGTGATGGGGTCGTGTTTGTAGTGGGGTTGTGTTGTGCGGGGTCGTTTTCGGGGTCGTTACTTAATTTAATGCCTGGGCGGCAACCCCTATGCGTGGGCCACATTTTGTACAATCGTGTGGAAATAAGCCTAGAAATCACCATGCAAATAAGCTAGAAATCAGCGTGCAAAACAACCTAGATATCAGCGTGCAAAGAAGCCTCAAATTGAGTTTGCAAAGCAGCCTCGAAATGAGCATGTAAATAAGCCTCGAAATCAGCGTTACAAATATGCCTAACTATCCGGGTGCAAATAACTGTAGAAATACTTATTTCCAATAGCTCGTATGACGTGAATCCGAGCAATTCATATAAGCTCATATAAACCTGTTCCCAATAGCTAGTATAAGCTGATTCCCAACAATTCTTGTAACCTCATATAAGCTTGTTTCTAATATCAGCGTGCAAATAAGCTTATATATCAGCCTGAACCCGGGGGTGTCTGAATTGCCTCGCATACCGGCCACTGGATATCACTAAATCTGGAGCAGCCGAATTAACTCCTCTGGTTACCCTGAACTTGTGTTACATTGACAACACTGGTTTTCTTTTCTTGGCTAATATAAAACTGTTCAAATCTCGCACTCCGGATATACTCAAATAGATGGCATGTCTATGCTGGTCTGGCCATCCTCAACCCTTCTGCGTTCAAATCAAGCAATACGCTAATTCCGCCACGGATTTATTTAAGCCCATGATCTCTGTAACTGCACCGAGTTGAGCGCCGGGTGAGAACTGCAGGGGAGTTTGTGTTTTGGAAACATACACCAATTAACCATATGGAACTCCTTCTGCATGATGAGGTTCTAGAGCAATACTCCCTTTCCACACCACCACCACCCACAACCAAAAGCCAGCCAAACTCCCGCCTTTCCCTTCTAGCAATGGTCGACTCCTGGCATCAATTTGGTATCCAACCATACGACCACATTATCTGCTCAACTCCCTTATTCCACCTCTGGCTCGGGGCAGCACAATACCTCTTCCGTCAACCTATTTACTTGATGCTTGTATCTAGGTACCTCTGAGATGTCAGCTTAAAGTCGTGCATAATGTCGATTGGAGTTTTTCTCGCTTCCTACCCTTGAGTTCTTTTTTCAGGGCTTCGCATTTGTCGTCTCAATCACATCGATTCCGAATAAGGCCAGTATAATGGGCTATGGTAATCAAAAGCAGATTATCTGCAATGGTAATTGGAAAGACATACTTCCAGCCTGCCTCGGTTATTCGCAGAGCATACATGTTCCCCATGTCTCAATGCCAATGATACCAACTGAGATTTTCGATCTATCTGGTGCTGGCTTTAGACATGGCTGGAAGTTCTGCGATTTTCGACATTCTGTCTGTCAATGGGGGTCGATTGATATCAAATCACTCCGCCGGTCCGAGAAGTTCAGCCGTGAGCTGATTGTGGAGAGGGAAGAGACGTCCTGATATATAAGTCAGTCAGGTCGCTGTCAGTTTGGAGAGGTTATTCACTTACTGGATATGCAGCCGAGTTTGGCCACACACAATTTGTTTTGTGGCCACACTTGAACATGTATGCACATGTGTTTGCAACGACTCCGGAAGGCTTATGTTCAATTGCATTGCGAACTTGCGTCTATCGATCCCGAACCGAGTCACGAGAACAATTAGCAGCCTGGCGGTTGATAGCCCTGTTGCGGGTCGTCTAAAAGTACAAAACCAGCGGGGAGCTTGGGCCAGGCAAACTCCGCAGCGGGGCAGCACATGGTTTCAGGTTTCGTGCCTCAAGAAATGTATTACTTTCAGCCCGAGTAGATATCTTCGTCCTTTTTCTGCCGGCTCTTGACCTGGCTGGTTGGATGCTCGCTGAAAACGGATGCCTTCTCCGTTGTCCCTAGCAACTGCAGTGTAAACACAAGGAGGTAATGTAAATAAACCGTACAGCTATAAATATTCACACAAACACGGTTTATGGTGTTATATTGCTAGAAGGTATTAGCTTGCGAGAGAATCTGATGAATCAAGAAATATTTGAGAGGAGAAAGATTGTGCCTTTTAATACCCGAAAACATTTCCACAGAGACAACCCCTTGCCGGAAGTCCCGAACGTCGTATTTCCCGGTTAGACAATAGCAATCCCATTTGGACAAGAACATCCAAACCCACTTAGACAAGAACATAGAATCCGGCTATACCGGCCATCGTGGGCCGGCCATGATTACCCCTTTCTAACAACAGCTGCATCATAGAATATGCAGGTGATTCATGAGTGAACCGCTGGTAAAGCCCTCTATTATGCCATGTTTAGTATAGTGTCTCCTCGCGATGCGATTGTAGAACAAACTCCAAGATACAACTACCTAACTAGGCCTCCTGCAGCTTCAAGATGCAGCCCTCACATTGTATATAATATCGATACTTCAACCTCAACTTACTTCGCTCGCAGCTTCGCAGCTTCATTTCTTCTCGGCCTTTTTTTTCGGAATAAGCAGGAGTGAAGAACCACCCCTCCTTCTGGTACAGTACCTCCTCGAGCGTTCGATATTTTGATAAGCTCTCCGAACCCCTCTTACACCTCTCAATTTACTTTCGCCATCCTCTTTCGCCTCGCCGTTGACGCTCAGCTCTTCTACACGTTTTTTTTTTTCTTCTTCACGCGCGTACTCCGTATATATACCCATTTAATTCATGGCCCTTCGCCCCGAGCCGAAGCCAAACGCTTGAAAATGTTCAACACAGCCCAACTCCACGTCGCAGCCATGGCTCGTACTAGGTGAAAATGGATAATATCTCAGCTGCCACGGTTGCAGAATATACACCAACTTGCATATTCTTCACAAACACAATAGTAAAATTTTCATCCCAGTTTCATTGTTAGCTCCTGGCTGGTAGTCGTCGTCATATGTGAGTCGACAGACCAAATCTTCATTTACCCTACCCTATACAGTACGGATCATTGCCTTAGGTAGCTTGACATAATGTATCTTGTAGGTGGTAAAAGTTATCTCGCATACATATATATGTACATATCTCGCTTATCTACGGAGTATGTAGTCGCTTATCTAACGAGGGCAGCTTCTTGACCAATAGAATTGACTATAGATAATCAGATCTCGCACAGGTCTTGGGTCATCATCATCGGTGGCGACCTGAAACATTTTCTCAAGCTACCTATCCCTGTCTTCAACAGAGGCAGCTATACTTCCATCTCCACTCCGAAGAAACAATTATAATTTTACTATACAAGATGCTATCGATTACACGACACATTGCGCCAGGTAATTTCCCCCTCCCAGAGCATTATGTCAAGCATTTCCCGCCCGCAGCCAATTCCAAGAAGCTCAATTACTAACGGACTTTCGTCGATGGCGTAGCCGCATTATTTACCGCAGGGCCAAAGTCACTCATAATTCCGGCCAGATATACAGTAAGAACGTTATCGACCCCGTCGGAGAAGAAGGCAGAGGTAGCTCTTGCACAGAGGTCAGGAGGAGGTCAGACTGCACCTGTCCCGAGGCTGCCAAGGAGGGAGGTGCCGTTGCCGAGCCAGGAGGGACAAAGGGAGTGGTGCAGTATGCCCTGTAGGTGTTCCTTGGGAGTGGTCAGAAGTTGAGGGTATACGAGTTGGGTATTGTGGTACGGGAAGGAATATCAGGAGGAAACGATCACGGAAGAAGGATCAGAGGGGCTGGAATGATGGATGGTTCGCACATGCTGGGCATGTTTTCCAGTAAGGGAACATATGCGCTGCTACCCGTGCTATTCATCTAACAGCTCTCCTCTAGAGCCCAATGTGATGATGTCCAACTATACCTTTTGCCACTGACTCTCTATACCTCCTTATCCTGGGTTCGGTCTCTATGTGCAAAGTACAGTAATGCTGATGCCCTAATCTCCAGAACTACCATGGATCAAATCGCTAACTGGGCCGCCAATCCTCCCTGTGGCCCATGACCTTCGGCCTCGCCTGCTGCGCTGTTGAAATGATGCACCTCTCCACTCCCCGATATGACCAAGATCGTCTTGGGATCATCTTCCGTGCCTCCCGCGTCAATCCGACGTTATGATTGTAGCTGGTACATTAACCAACAAAATGGCGCCCGCTTTGAGGCAGGTTTACGATCAAATGCCTGAACCAAGATGGTACGCTTCCCCTTCCCCAATATATTGATCCGTGTTTGAGATAATATGTTAATCCTGATATAGGGTTATTTCCATGGGGTCATGTGCAAACGGGGTGGATACTACCACTACTCGTATAGTGTTGTGAGAGGTTGTGATAGGGTTGTGCCGGTGGACATTTATGTTCCAGGATGCCCGCCTACAAGTGAAGCGCTTATGTATGGAATTTTGCAGCTTCAGAAGAAGATGAGGCAGACGAAGATCACGAGGATGTGGTATAGGAAGTAAATATGTCAAGTGGGGTGGGATGATGCCGTGGAGAGTAAATAATCCGAGATATAAATATTTAGTATAGGAAAGGCCTTACTTAGGATTGATTTTCGGTGAAATATACAGCTCACATGCGCTGTATCGGGGAGTGGCAAAACAAATAAATTGTTGCGTGTCTTGTCAACTGACCTGACAATATAGTAGGCTTTAATATCAAGTCATATATACTTATGCCATGCAGTGCCGTCAGCCAAACTCTTACTTCAACGACTCTTTTACGAGTGCAGCGGTGCGATAATATAGCTGAATATCACAGGAAAGTAAGCCTCTTGACCTTTTTTGTTTTTTAGAGCCGGCATTCCTCTACCGTGTCGCTAATCCTGATAGTTCCTTCCACTTTCCGAGAATTTGATAATGGCATGGTTGACTGCAAAGATAGGCACTAAGGTATTGTAATAATTAATTCATCTATTATCTCCCAGCACCATACCCAGCATATTCCCATACTCAGCATACCTGGCATACTCAACGCATTTCTTTCTCTACCCGATGTGATATCTCCCAGTAATTCTATAGTTGACTTGAGCTTCCGGAAAGGGATATATCTATCGCTGTACACATTCCTGTGCTTTAAATTATGCGCTCATAACGGTACCTTGACGTTACGCGCTTCCGTACCTAGACCTATTCTCTAGGTTTAACGTACTGTAATCATACAAGTATAACTGCTCTTAGTCTGTTGGCACAACACCCTCCACAGGAGGAACTGCTCTATGCGCTCCGATATGGAGGCATGCCATAAATTACATGCTCCTATAGCTATTACATATGCTTCCGTAGCTACAGCCACGCTTCAGGGTAATCCAGCTATGCATCTACCGTATTTCTCATTTCCCGCAATTGCTCCCATAGCGTCTGCTATAATTAATTATTATATGTCTGAACGAATGTATGGTATAGTATCAGACTGTTTGTGGGTCAGAATAAAGCTATATATGACATTGATCTTTGAATTACCGTAGCGAGATCATATCTGCGTTATGTCATAATACCATGCTCTTTGTATGTATGTATGTATTAACATCTTTAAGCATACATATTGAGTTCCATACAAATGGCAGAGAGAATACACCCTATTTATGCTGAAGAGCAAAGTCCTTACATCGACTACCTCTTGTTTGGTCTATAAATTACATTCATATATGTATGATTTGATTCCTATATATATTCTACTATAATATGCAATGTACAATGGGAATACAAATACCTATCGGCAGCGCATGTGCAGAATGCGGTGCATATGCAAGACTTCCAAACCGGAAGGAGGAAAAGACGTTTGGTGTGAGCCTCCATATGGTTTTGTATATTTTGTTATCATCGTACCTCTACTGGTGAGAAAATGGCTAACACCAGGACTCGGCAGTTTCAGTTCCTGGACCTATATAAAAGCGTAGTCTGGTTGGTTAAAAGCCCGGAACCAGACCACATTTTGGAAGTGTAAAGTAACATGTAATTTACAATAGGAACCGAATACAGCTCTGGAACAGATTCACCTCTCTGAGGGTCTGGGCACGAAATTACATCAGTTGTGTTGGAATGAGGTTATGAATAGCAACACTAGCAACGGATGGATAGATGAATGGCCAATAACGAATCACTTCATCTGAAGATATATGCATAAAAGAGCGTGTGTGGGTGTGAATGACTGTACGTGAGTGTCACGTATGTACATATGTTCGTCTACCCTTTACATAGGTTCGCAACACAAAGAGCTCTATATATATAAAAGAGGGGATGCTTAGCAAGCAGATATATGTATGCTGTAGTTACGTCTGTGGCACCGTCTCAACGTCATCTACGATAATAATGCATCGCCACATCGTCATAATAACCAGGTCAGCAGGTAAGATGAGCGGTATGATGAGCGCTGTGAATGTGCGGTTTGATGAGCGATGTAACACACGTGCTTTTCAACAAGTTGCACGTAAATTTTTATTTGCAGTGCCAAGCATTATGTAGTGACCCTTCATTGCAAGTTCATTGGTGCGTGATATATCAGACTAGCAAAAAAGGGTACCGAAGTTCTGGTTGGTTGTTCTAATTAAGTATGGAAGAGCTAGCGCGACGTTTATCAGACAACCTTGGTGGGTAGTGGGACTACCTAGGTGGGTAGGCAGTTTATCTTTGTTACGACGACCCTGACTAAAAGAACAATTGAACCTGGGTGTCAAAAAGTGGGTGTTCTCACGGATTTAGGGGCTAACAAAAAGTATGAGAATTTGTGTTTTGTCCACACGCGAGGTTTGTGCCAACCAGACTAGAGTGAGGCACTTGTATATTAAACCGCCTTTATTTCTAAATTCAACTCGCCCCTTGAAAGCACTTGTTTATTTATTCTTGTATCAATCTTTTTAGCCCCGAGAATTCCGAAAAGGAATGGGAGGGGAGGGCTTAAATGACGATTTTAATTATCCTAGAATGCCAGGGATTTGGGCAGCGGGGGCGGATCGGTCACAAGGGTTGTAGAGTGTATTTCTGCTTATTATATCATTAAATAGCTATAGGCTAACTTCATCAATGGAGGATGGTCAATGGTCGGTCAATGGTCAATGGTCAGAACATGTCCCACAAACATCCCTCCAAACAGTTGCCTTGTGACACCCTGGAAATGGCTCTATCAGGCTGCGAATTATCATTCAACGAATGTCCGGAAAAGGCCTTTCGCGGGTTCTTGCTAATTTACTGGAGTCACAGTTTACACATTAACCTATAAAGAGCGGAGCCCAAGCCGAAATAGCTGCTAGCAGTTTCTTGATCTTTACGAGTCGAAATACTCAGGGAACAAGCGAGCTGCCCTAAGGTGCGCAAGCTTAGCGCCCCCCCCACAGATGCCGGGCACCTTGGTGGGTACCCACATCGTGCCACTCATGATCCCGCCCTGATGTCGAGACATGTACATGTCCCCCACAGCAACCTATCTGAAATTGGGGAATTGTGAAGCTACTGGCACGCAGTTTCAAGGACAAAACCTTACGCCTGTCCCTCGAACACCAGTTTTAAATTGTCCCTTATAATTCGCCCCCCGAGCCGATTTTGTACAATCAAGTGGTGAAAGGAAATTCATGCAAGAATCATCTCTAATATACCGTATGTCTAGAATCTGTCTACATGGCTGGAGGAGATCTCTAATGTTTATTTGACTTGGCAGGCCCTGCTTATTCTTACGTCACACTTTCTCGAGAAGGATATATTCATACATGGCCTACAACACGTTTGAGGGAGGGGGAAGATGTCTACGAATGGTCACCATAGGGTTGGTGCTGGCGACATGTCTGCTTTTTGTTACCTCAGCTGAGGCACAAACAGACTGTTATACACATGAAATGGAGAGGTACGTTGGTGGTTACTATGAACTTTCATTCATTTTCTCAAGACTCCATTGCATGTCTTTTTATATATTAGGGTAGAGGCACTGAACATCTTAACCCTTTTTTTCTAGGCGGTGTATTGGTCCTGATGGGAAAGAAGCAATATACCCCCTACCCGCCACTTTGTCAGACCGTACTGTTGAAACCGGCTATACAGACTGTCATTCCCATTTTGGGCAGACATATTGCACAAATACGCATGGTGAGGAAGTCCCTGTGTCAGCAGAAGACCTAGCCAATGGTACAGATGATCATGATCATCATACTACTACTTCGGAGGATACCCGATGTGGAGTAAGTAAGAATAATTATAATAAGAACCTAAGGATTGGGACAATCTTTATCGTGCTTGTTACGAGCTCTATTGGTAATACACCGCCTACTCATTGTAGAATGAGAATGAAATGTACTGAATTAGTGTGACTTTAGCTGTCTTTGGACCAATTCTGCTATCAAAAGTAAAAAGCCTTAAGTATGATGGCTTGGTCTTTACTACAATCAAACAATTTGGCACTGGTGTCATCATCGCAACCGCCTTCATTCATGTAGGTTACTCCTTTTTCATCATGATTCTGGAATCTCTCTTATTAACGTGCTGTCGCAGCTACTAACCCACGCTCAAATCATCTTCGCGAACCCCTGCATTGGTGAACTCGAATACGAAGCCACTGCTACTGCCATATCCATGGCTGGAATCTTCTTAGCCTTCTTGGTTGAGTATGTTGGTGACCGAATCCTACAAATTCGTGCAAAAAACAAGCAGACCCTCGCAACTGTGGGGCTCGAGGCTTCTGAGGCTGCTGTCAGCAAGGAGGACACAGGAAGCAATAGAAGTGAGCCCCATGTTCACAACCATGTGCACACTCACCCTCATGGTGCGCACAGCAATGGGCCTCTTGTGAATGATAAACTATCCGTGATGGTTATGGAAGCTGGAATTATCTTCCACTCTATTCGTAGGTTTCACTTTTTTGTATATTTTCATTGAGGATTATAATCTAATATATCTCCCCGCAGTCATTGGTATCACCCTCATCGTCTCAGACGACTTAGTCTTCACTACTCTGCTCGTCGTGGTGGTCTTCCACCAAATGTTTGAGGGTCTCGCTCTCGGAACCCGTATCGCTATGCTCCCCACTGCCTGCGCTTCGCTTACGGTTAGGTTGCTCCTCGCATTGGCATTCGCACTCATTACGCCCATTGGTATGGCTATAGGAGTTGGTGTTTTGAACAAGTTTAACGGCAACGATAAACACACATTGCTGGCCATAGGTATCTTGAATGCTTTAAGTGCTGGTATCTTGGTCTGGGTGGGTGCAGTAGAGATGTGGGCTGCGGACTGGTTGAACGGGGATATGAGGGTTGCGGGACCATTGAAGACCGCTATCGGACTAGTCGGCTTGATTGGCGGTATGGTACTGATGGGATTGTTGGGGAAGTGGGCTTAAATTTCTCCAACACGCCGCCCTTTTTAGCATGACTTCTTACTGAAGTTTCAGTCTTAATAATTTACTATGGACGCAATATCGTTTCCACACCTACCCGGAATATCTGTATACACTACTGCATAACTGGAAGACAAGATCTCATAGAAGAGATCTATCTAATTAATGGCCTCACTCAGGTTTCTTAAATATTCACTCTTTGGAACATTCCTCGGGTTTTTCAAAAGGATTCTTCCGAGGCCATCATGTGTTTGGTACCAGAATTTAGTATTGTTTTAATGTTCTACATGTTACAAGGGAATTTATGGTTGGTTTCAAAAGCGTAGGTGTACAACACATAACATAAACACCACTTCTATGAGGGTGTGGGGCCAACAGAATCAGCATGAGAATGAGTACACGGGAACACACATTCAAAGTGAAGTCAATTGCGATAATCCGGAAATGCACCGCAAGGCAATTGAAACACTGCATGAGATAAATGGCTACAAGTATCATTGATAATAGGAAGAGTTTTGAAGATCCCCTAGGGCACTTCCGGAAAACGGAAAGCTGCTTTCGTTGCGCAGCTCCCGCGAGATTTGCTATATATATCACCCACTACAGATAATTCGTACTCAGGACATAAGTACATGTAAAATGAACATAGTTACCTACAACGATCTAAGGTATGTGCTATAAAACAAAATGGATCGGTTGATTTTAAAGTACTCATGAGAGGATTAGTAAGTACGGTATATCATTACCATGTTCTTCAATTGCAATCTCTCGCACTGCAAGATTACTTTGAGATAACCTCAACGGCGCGTATTAATCATAGAGAGTGTTGCTCTACGATGACCTGGGAACTCTTTGTACAGTAGCACTGGGTTGGTCCAGTAAGTCTATGCTTTCGTTTCATTGAGGTCCGTCGTAGCTTAATTGGTTGGCGGTGCCTCCCCATTTGAGCTCTGGTATTGGACTCTTTTCTTGCCTAGGTCATATTCAGGGTCATCGTGAGTCCAAATGTTTTGTCCGATAATTTTACTAGTGTAGAGTAATAGATAATTCCAACTCCTTGCATGTATGCCCCTGCCCAAACGTTGAACAATCGTGCTTAAATTAACACGGGGACTTACACGCCCCTTTACTTGCTGGCGAGTTGCTGTCTCTGCCCTTGCTTATCCCAGTCATTTCGACCCGACTACAGCCATTCGAGCTCTCTGGGGCCCCCAAACAGGACTTCAAAGATCAGCGTAACTAGTCTTATGCCAAGACCCTACTGCGAGGTTGTTCTTCGGCGTAACAGTACCAGAATAATTCCTCAATATGCACCATATGAGCCCACTGGTATGCAACCAACTACACATGGATAACTATAACTCCTACAAAGAAAATACAAAACTTAAGTACCCCAAAGAAACAAAACACTTCCAGCTTATTCAATATAGTACATATGTACCTACAGGTGCCTGCCGCAAATAACCATAAGCATATGAAAGTACATAAGCATAAAACATAACGTGGAACAACCTAAATGAGTGAACAACCTAATACTGCCAAATATAACAGATATATGTTCTAGTCTGTTACAGAACCCAGTCTATTCTGGAATAGATAGGAAATTGCAGGGAATAGCATATATATATACTCTAGGCAATATATGAATACAAATTGAGTGGAAATGAAGTCTATTATCTTATATATAATAAGTACTCAAACCTCCACTTGTTTAATCGAATCTCCACACTACACTCTGGCTGAATTGGTATATGAATGATAGCTAAAATGATCTCGGATATATAAAATCCATTAGTATTCCTTATCTGTGCATATTAACTAGACAATTTTGAACTCATTTACAGCTATTGGTTATAATGGACTATAGCTTTGACTTAGTTTATTGTGTATACAAAGCTGACAGTATTGTAAAAGTGTAGTGACCTATAAAAAATATTAAATTTAATATAACATAAGTAGATTTAATCCTAACCTTCACTACAAGTAATTTCGTGATACCTCTCATTAATAGTACTATAGGTCTTATTTTTTTTCTAGCATGCAGTAAGGTATTATAAACATGTATGATAATATCAAATACTTATGCTCAAAAACTACTTGTTTCCTATTATTATTTTGAAATATAGTGCATTATTATGTAGCTTATATTCATTTAATAGTTTTCATTATAATTTAATAACTTGTAAGTCACTTGTTAGAGCCCTCTATTTTGGACCTGATTTTTTTTATAATATATATATAAATATATATATCAGAGATATACTTTAATTTTGTGATATGTACATACCTAGGTATAAGTCCTTATTAGTTACTATATACTTGAATTAGATTTTAGAGAATTACTTTTCAATAATGCTATTATTTTCTGAAACTGATATTATAGTAGAAGTAGTATTAAACAGTATGTTGTATTGAATAGTATGTTATATTGAATAGTATATTATATTAAACAGTATATTGCATTGAATAGTATATTGTGTTAAAAAGTATATTGATAAAGGTTTTTATAGACTATAAGTTTTAATTCTATAATAGTCTAGTCTTTTATAGAAAGAAATATATAGATATAGCTATACATATTAAAACTAAGGTATTGAACTCTCCAATCTACTTTCCAGATGTACTTATTGACCTCTTGGAATACAAGACCTATAGTACTATCTCTACTACAGTAGTAGTATAATACCAATAGTTTGGCTGGCATGATTGATGCTTAAATATCTTCTCCACATCTCTAGAATTTATAAAAACCTTGAGGTGAGATAGAACAGAGTCAGAAGCTTAGTTGTCAGTACCTAGTAAGCCAGAACCTCTTCGTTCCTTTGAGAATAGCCTAGACCTTAATGGCCAGTTCACTAAGAGAGAGCTTAGGGCTGGGAGCTATGAGAACAGCCAATACTTCGAGAAGGCTGATAATGAGGATTGGCTAGACCTTTATTGTATTGAGAGTATAGAGCTTATACTAATTAGGAATCTTGCATATGCAATGCCTATATAGTGCATGTAGGTTGTATAATTTAGCTCAAAATAGGTTACACAGCTATGTAGTAATAAGTTTTACCTTTACTATTACCTGTACTATACACTAAATATAGGTCTTGTATATACTTACCTAAATAGCTTATTATGTCCATAATATAGTATGCCAAGGCTACTGCATTGGTGATGCATAACCCAAGTCATGATAGCTTACTCCATATAGCTTGGTATCAATGAAATAGCCTTGGTATACTTTAGCAGACACTATGTACAGCAACATAGGGACAATAAAGACGTTCTGCACCCAAAGAACAAAATAGGGTGCCTACAAGGAAGGTACTGTACAGAGTAGTTAATGGTTATATCTAGAGGTTGAGTTTTGGGGATGGTCATAGATACTCAGAGCCAACTTGGCCACTTTTTTTTTAATTTTTTTTTTAAAAATACTAGTTACTCCTATGCGGCCCCATCAGGGGGGCCTGACTGGGCCCCGGCTTGAAACGGAAATTGAACTGATGAAAGAAAGAGTAATGAATTCAACGTGAAACTAGACTCTAATGAAGCTGGCGAACAAATGAAAGGTGAGGAAAGGTAAGCCAACCTGGCCACGGACACGGCCCTTTGAAAGGTATATAACTGAGTTAAACGGCGCAACTACCAACAGCAATACTTCCAATAGACTCGGGCAGCTCTAGAATAACCAAGAATGTCAGCAATTAGCATCGAATTGAGCGAACAGCTCCGGGAATTCTCAAACGACAATAAAATAATCACCCAGGATGGTATATATGTTCCTATATATTTCTGGCACTTCGGGAATCATTTATATAAATTGTCTGGTGGTGTGGAGAATCGTCTTGTTAATGCCATTGTGGCGAAATGGGAGCAGGAAGGCATTAAAGACATGGAGGATTTTGAAAGTAAATTGGGAATGACGCCTGAGGCGGTTATTACAATGGTTCGGGAACTGGTGGATACAGATCTTCAAGCTTTCTTTGGGTTGAATGATGAAGATAGGGAGTAGAGTACAGGGTAGTAGGTTGTTTGAATTTAAGGTTTCTGTCCTCTCGCAAGCATACTAATACAAGCAACTATCATTAATCAATAACTCAAAAGCCAGGCGAAGTGGAGAATGTTGAGTAGGGATCGATTTCTACAAATTAGGGATACATATAGAAATACTTAGTTATGCAGCGAGAGCCAAAGGTCCAATGAAGGAAGAAGATGTGAAGACTAGATAAAGGTCGAGTGCACAGTGAAGAGATGAATAGTGAGAAGCTCTTCAGGGTAGGAGGGAGCAACATCAAAGGCAAAATGAATCACTATATGATTGGTATAAAATACATTGTCGTTGAAATCCGTTTTGGAGCTGAATTATGCCTGCGGTGCATAGGCATTGCATATGCAAGATTCCCAAACCGGAAAGGGGAAAAGACTTTTGGTGTGAGCCTCTGATGAGGGGGGATTTTGGAGAGAAGAGTATTGAGGAGTATTGGGCGACGCTGGGACGCAATTATTTACCAAAGTGTCCGTCTCAGTGATGGAGCTCAAGCTACAGTACTAATCGATGCTGGGAGTGATGGGATCCGTTTGGCGGTGGGAATCCACAGGCCTTTTATATTTCACAGCTTCAGGCCTTCCCATTCGATTTAGCCTTCCTCTCACACTCACATAAATCAAGAGCTTGGTCAGGTCTACTTGATTGGCGATCAATAGACCTCAATCTGACCGACAAACATCAATTCGTAGTCAACTGTTCTATCAGCCCGAGCCTAATTGGCATCCTGAGCTGTGCTGCATTGCGTATTGGGCAGATGGTAACCACCCGCCCTCAGGCGGTTCGTAAGAATGTAGGTAATATCAATCCAGGCGAGGTATAAAATGAACAAGGTGAAAGATCTACCTAAGGCCGGGCATGAAGCCCAGTAACAGAAACGATCATCTCAGCATTGTGTTCGATACATAAGGCGCAACTTGCTGGAGGAACTAACCTCCAAAGATGAGTGCTATGCTCTCCATAAAATCCAGAGACCTAGTGGCTCAAGCAAGCTAGCCATAATTAGGGTCCATAGATATGTGCATCAAACATCATTCATCCTCATAGTAAATAGGGATGCCATGACAATAGGATGGCATTCTGTCAGACCATTTAGATCCCACCTCGACTGAAAACACTTGACTGGTTGTAGTTTGTGTTTTGATCCTTTGAGTACAGTAGATAGACCTAAACATAGCCTACAAACGTCGTTGGATCACGACACATACATAACACCAATTAGTTAAATCACAAAGTATTGTGCCAAACATGTAGTAAGTATTGTCATTGTATAAATCTTCAATCCTACTTAGTTTTGTAGGGGAACCCTTCTTCAAAACTAGCATATATCGTCATACTGTTCCGGGCCAGCCGCGAGAACGCAATATTCGCGAGAGGACCGGGCCTCTCGCGAGAGGCCTGGCTCGCGGCTGGCCCGGTCCTGCCGCGAGAACAGTTTGTTGTCTCGCGGGGGGCCCGGGCCCCGCGGGAGAACACGGGAGCACATAATTACCCAAATAAGTAAAATTTGATAAATAGTAGATACAATTTTTTTTTTTTTTTTTAAATACTGAGTACTCCTATGCAGCCCCAACGAGGAGCTATGAGGAGCCACACGGAAGCCCGGTGGATTCAAGGGAGAGGCAAGTTAATCTGCCAGACCCACGCAACACGCAAAACTAAGTACACGAACCACAAATCAAAAGGAGACTCATGAATGGGGTGCTCCCATGGCTGTCATTAACCGGCAGTGCCGGATGAGCCCGAGGGCCCTGACTGGAGCCCCGAAGAACAGAAGAGTGCCTTGCGGCCTGTTAATATGAAAAACCCCTCGACCCTAACAAAACCCCTCGCAGGTAGAAGTAAAACCGAAGAACTAGGACTAAACGAGAAAAGAAAATTAAGGCAAATGGAACTCGTGACATCTTATGGACTTTAAAACAAATGGAACTCGTGATATCCGGCGCCGCCTCTTTTCTAAACTAGCTCTCCATAAAGTAGCCCAAAAAAGGCCTCGGTGGCTTCGTATCTCTCCTCGCCCTCCTCTCTCCAAACCGGCTCGTCCAGCTCTTCCCAGCTCCCCCTGTCCCCTAGCAGGCCCCCGCGAATTCGGTTGAAGCGAGGGCAATTGAAGACTATGTGCTCTCCAGTTTCGGTGGGGTGGCCGCATGGGCACTCTGCTGATTCCGATTTACCGATGTGGTGTAACCAGCTCCGTTGTGGACCTCTATTGGTACGTAGCCACGTGTAAGCTGACAGAGCCTGCCGATTCCACTCCACTCTCCTCAGCCCAAAGCCTGTTCTGGTCCTTGATTCTTTTCGCCTGGCTTTGGAGGTTGCACGTAATCCTCCTTCCGTTATCGTGCGTTTTTTCCCTGCGAATTCGCCTAGGTGTGACTGTAGGCTTGCTGATCGGTCTGCCTTCTCGTTGCCTGGGATGCCTAGGTGGCCTCTGACCCATGATATCTGGAGGTCCCTGTGCTGGTTAGACGTGATGAGGGATTTGATACCTTTTTCGATGCCAGATCTGGGTGGGGACCCCGAACTCATATTGTGGACTGCCTGTATTGCCGCCTGGGAGTCGGATAAAATTGCTAGCATGTCCGCATTTTCCCGTTGTAGGGCTATTTGCATCGCAAAGAGTTCGCCATCTGCTACTGTTGCTTGGTCCCCCAGATAGCCGCCATAATCCTCCATTGTGCCTCCTCTGCGGTCTTCGCTGTGAACTCCACTCGCTACTATCCCTTTCCTTCCGGTGCCGTCCGTGTAACACGTCCTCCATCCTTCCTCTAGTATTGACCCTATTCCTGCTGCCCAACTGCCTAGCTGTTTAGAGGATTCAGACTTCGGATCTATGATTGTTCGGTGGATAATAGGGAAAGGTGTAGTGTCCTCTCTATCACCCCATGAGAGCTCATGAGGGTCTCCGCCATTTAGGTAGAACGCCTCCGAAATTGGGGTTCTCTTGTGGTGTAAGTCGTTGCTCTGGCGCCATGATGTGTCCTTTTCGATAAATTTCTTGACTTGTTGATCGCCTGTCCTGACTGCTCTTGCCGCCCAGCATCGCTTCATATCCTCTATCTTCTCTTGTAGTGGTTCGATATTAGCGATCCATCCTAGGCTTTGGTGGCTCGAGCCATGGAAACCTCCAGTGATCTTCCGTAGAGCCTGATATTCTAGGCGTTGCATTGGCTGCAAGAGTTGAAACTCTTGTGGCTTCTGCAGCTCCGCTCCCCAAGTGAAGATGGTTCTTATGCAGCTTGTGTAGAGGGATCTGAGGGCGATTGGGTTCATGCCCCCGTTTTGGTTTCCTAGGCTGGTGAGTAATAGTAGATACAAGGTGGAATAAAGCACGCAAGGGAATACAAAGTGGGAGTAAAGTAAGAAATGAGATTGGACATTAAGCAGAAGGGCCAGCAACATGTATTGTGTCCTCTTTAGAGGATTCGGATGAGGACGAACTAGAAAGCAATTTGTTGGTACATATAACATTTGCAGGATGACATCGGGTGTACATTCTCGGCTTAAACGCGAACAGGAACGGCGGCGGATTTGACATTTGCCTTTACATTTACATGTAGTTTCAGGCTCAGTCAATGTACTTAAGGAAGCAGCCTCTCTTAATGATAGATGGTTTGCATTATATATGGATAATACATGCAATCGATCTAAATCAGGATGAGTAAAATTTGGTGGAAGTTTCTGTAGCTCATGGGTGGGATAATAATGGTTCAGTATGCCATGTAGAGTGAGCAACTGATATCGATCTGGATGAGGTTTAAGGGTGATTTTGCAGAACAGCCTAGGTGCATTGGTTGCATGTTGGTCAATTCTAGGAATATAAAGTGATGCCAGATCGCCAACATTAAATTGCGCAATTTGTTGAGATTTGCTGTATTTTATACTCATTTGAGTATGAGTCTTCGCAGTATTGGCCTGAACTCTAGCCAACATTATAGAGGAATCTGGTATATAATGTCTCGTTAGTATTATAGCTTTAATATATCAGATATGGGGCATCCATACCTGGGATATGTACTTCTGACTTCTCTATGCCTGCCATATCTGCTCCAGACTCTTCGGCATCTACCTCTGACTCTTCTGCATCTACCTCTGACTCTTCCGCATCCACCTCCCCATGGCACCCCTAATGGGGCCGCATAAGAGTAACAAGGATTTAAAAAAAAAAATTCCGTATCTACCCCTGACTCCTCTCCATCTGCTTTGGAAACTTCTGCATCTGCTCCTAACTCCTCCAAATATCTTTTCGTGTATTTTCTGGACTTGAACTACTGTCTGAAGAACGTAGTGAGTCTCTTGTCAATAATGAGGAGCCATCATTACCGGTAGAACTGTCTGATGAGTATCTAAAGACTGGCTAACCATCTAACCGATGTACTATTTTTGGTAGCATAATTTCATTGCCACTTTCAGTGCTAAGAGTTGCTTTATTTCGTTGCGATCCTGGTAGGGGTAATTTATTTCTTTATAATAGATGGCCCCCTCCTCTATCCCCCCCATTTTTTTTTAAAAAAAAAGGAGTGTTTAGATCTATGCATTAGCATAGATCCGGGGAGGGGGGCAAAGGAGAGTAAGGAGGGGGACTATATGGATGTATATATATACACCATATAGGATCCCCTCCCTCTCACTCACACATATATTTTAATCTTTTCTTTATTTAGTTTTTCATATTCCCCCCCTCAAAAATATATATATATATATATATAGGAAATTATATATATACATATAATTTTGGAGGGGGGTGGTATGCAAAACGTGCCCGGAGGGGCGCGAAAGTTCATCCTTTTTTTAAAAAGGCGGGGATAGACGTGCCGCGAGTATTTTGAATACAACCTCATATAGTGTATATCCCGTAGTAGAATGGACCCGGATTACATTAGATAAACTCAGACGCTGAACGTTCGTTATGTGGTAAGCAAGTCTGACTCGTCTGAGACCTCTGGTGCACTCCCGGTGGCGGTCATATGGTTAGATGAGGGTAATGAGCTCACCCGATAGCCACATAATCTAAATTATCAAGATATCGTAAAGAACCATTTTTCTCATACTCGCGGCTGGCCCGGCCATTCCGTATTCTCCCGCGGGGCCCGGGCCTCTCGCGAGTTTAATTTTCTCGCGGGGGGCCCGGAACACATATATGTGCATTGCACACATATCAACCGTCATACGCATATGAATACCCACAGCTAGCGATTACACAATGGCTCGGTCTGAAATTAGACCCCGCAAGACTCGGTTGGTCATATATTCACATCACGCAATTCATATTTTAGCCATATATCAGGATACCTCCCTCGACTCCCTCGATCAAGGGCTCTTGGGCACTTCAAAAGTTCTTCTCCGAACTCGTGCGCAGCTTTTGAGCCCCCTGCCGTCCAATTCCACCGAAAACCCATTGAGTTCTACCCTACAGCTGTTTTGTTGCATATACCCGTCATATGTGCACTACCCCCGTTGAGAGCGAATATCCTCTCGCCCCTTTTCAGTCCATGCCTGGCGAGTATGAACTGGCTTGGATAACATAGCTAGTATGACTTTGTTGGGGGCGAGCTAGTGATCACGGTGATATCTGTCGGAATATCGATATATAGGGATAAAATCACTTGCTCGGGCCTAACTGGGTGCACAGTGCGAAGAATAGTAGCTTCATTCAAAGTAACCCAGCGATACAAAACTTCGCTCGAGTCTTAGAGAGCAATAACTAGATACAAGACGTGGGCATATATATAGGAAAGCGGGGTTGACTTCAGGCCACCCACCATCGGGTGGTGCCGGCCCGGTCTGCATAATCTCAGCCGTAACAGACTTGCTAGGAATTTAGCTGAATAGAGGCAACCTCAGCAAGTAGAATGACACTTTATTCACCTGATTTCACGGTAAACTGGTGGAGAAACAATTTGCACCATGTGGGTAATCGTTGTGCTCATGCGACATGGACCAACCACAACTTCTAAGAAACTCTATGTGTTACTAAGCAAAGACTTAAGAAACCTGCCTATAACGAGAGTTTCTTATGTTCCCATACAAATTTTGACGGGACCGGGGCATAGTTTCTTATAACGCGAGGTTTCTTACAACCAGGTTACTTATAACGCGACACCACTGTACTCCGAAAGTTTTGTCTGCAGCACGTGCCTGTTGGTGTCATGGGACTAGTAGAGTCTGGATCTAAAAATGATAACCAGACTAAAAATGGTGTGGTACGGACACTACTAAGATAGGACTAGCGTAAATACAAAAAGGGTACCGGAATATCTCTATGAGGAAAGTGGAGAGAAGTATATTCCACATGCCTTTCTGTAATCCGACATACAGATGACGCTCGATACAAGCCTATTGTCAACGGCCGAGTTTTCCAATTCCTCCTTGAACTTGTCTTCCTTCTTCCCCCTACGACTTCTTTAAGGCCATCATACCAGATATAAGCTAGCCTCGTAGTAACTAGTCTGTTGTCTCTGGGGGAATTGCGAGGTCACGAACACTACAAATATTAACCTGGATACGAGGCTAGATATAAGCATATATTTTAGATACAAGCATACCTTCGCAGGTCCCACATAGTAAATAAGCATATTTTAGATACTAGAATATTCATATTTTTTCGCTTAGTCACCATACATATGCTTGTATCTGGAGAAGCACTATGTAAGCCACAAAGAGACGCTTATCGATAAGAATAACCGTAGCTGGTTAATAACCGTGACCAACCTGACTAGAATAACCCCGCTCCACAACGCTACAACATAAGGATGCTCTATATACAATCACTACTTTGCAAATCACATCTTCTCGTACTCCACATCGGCAGCCATGGTCAGAAAGTGAACGTCAAACCCTAAGAACCTATGCCGAACAAAACCCCAAGGCTACCTGGCGATATATCAAGCTCTGGTTTGAGGCAGAATACCCTCTTAACTCAATCACAAATCAATTCAAAATCCTCAACCCAAAGTGACCTCGTGGCCTTTCTGATGTTGATCCAGTTCAGGTACAAAAGCTACAACCTGAGTCCAAGCGAATCAAGACTGGGAAATATTTGAAATTAGAATCTGCATTATATCATTGGCAGCAGTTAATGCAACAGCGTGGAGTGGCAATATCAGAATAATATTACAAGAGAAGGCTGCACAATTTTGGGTGAAGATAATATTTATCTCTTGTATGCTCCTGTCATATTCGTGGTGCTATTCGGCAACTTTTCCGAGTTTATTCCCTACTCGCCTATTTTCTTGTGATATAAGAATATATTGGTTATAAGCATATTCCCCTCCATACGGACAATATGCTTGTATCGAGCGTCATCTGTATCATCAACCCCCCTCTTCAGTACAGCATCTCATATGACCTCCTATTCTGGTTAAGCGTACGTTGGTCAGGCAGCACGTTATCCCAGTTGTATACCCTCCTCGAGAAAAAGGAGGGTGAGACCCTTGGGCTTTCCTTCCGAGTTGAGGGAGGTGCTGAAAGCTTTCAACAAAGACCTGATAGTGCGAGCAGCTGGATGCTCATACAAAAAAGCAAAAGTTGAGGTTAATGGTTGCAAAGCAAGGAACGTTCAGAGTACTCTGTACCTGGAGAGTAGTCTGATTGGCACAAGCCCCTCCACAGGAGTGAGAGTGTCTACAACAGTTGAAACCCAATCTCAACAATCAGAGAGTTTCCGTCTTGGGAGAAAAAAGCATTTTACAGTAGCGGAACGAGTACAGCACGTATATCTAATTTTCGTTCTTTTGGAGTGAGCTACAAAATCCCCCAGAGGGTCAAGTTTTGCTATCTTATTCTGGGGACGATTTTTTTCAACATGGCAACCGTGTTCGCTGGTCATTGGTGGCGTACACGACAGCGCACTTGAGGCTCCTGGGCTACAGCAAAAACCGCGCGTTACAACCCCAATAGCGACGCAAGGCCTTGGGTCACCTTCGGAGTGGGAAGTCAGAATTCTTAGGGGAATTTAACGAGTTATACCGACACCCAAAGATATCACCGAGGCGTAGAATTACCAGTGATTATGAAGAGGAAGCGGAATTCTACCGAGCAAAGAGAGCTCGAATGTCAGGAGCGGGAGATAGCAAAGTTGGACGGTTGGTCGAAAGCAAGGGAGGCAGAGGAGGAGCAGGAGGAGAGGAAAGCTGGTGAGGGAGAGGGAGAGTCTGATCACGAGGTAGGATTCGGACCATGGGTAGAGAAAGGAAACCCTATGGGTCTCTGGACTCGGAGGATGAAGAGTTGATTGACGGTTGGGTAGCGGAGCAGAGGAGAGCCAGGTTCGAACAAATGAACTTGCAAGAGTGGAGGATGGTGGGGAGTTTTTTTTGAAACACACTATGTGCTTCTTAAACCTTACGAACCAGGAGGCAGACATTGACATTGTTTTGACAATTCTTGAAGAAGATGGTGCAGTAGAGACAACAGTTGGCCAACACATTCAAAACGACCATGGATGAACTAGAGAAGTATCAGGATCGTGATGATGATTATGAGGGCAGGATAGAAGACAGGGAGGGGATAATTGTGAAGAGGTTCTACGCTTATTTAATAATCCGGATAAGTCCAACACGACAAAGAATTCTCGAAATTGAAACGGACGTTAGTTGTTTTTGCGGAACAGGGGATATGGATGAAAGAGCGGGAGGAGAAGCGGCTGAAGGAGATTGAGGAGCTGAGGGTAGAAAAAGAGAAGCTGCGGGATAGGTTGGAGGAGTTGAAGACAGTTGAGGAGAAGTGGAAAGCCCGGGTCGAGCCTGTGTAATCTTGGGCTCGGCTCGTGCCCAGGCCTATCTACTAACCCTCGCTCTAAAATCATGTCGAGCGGTGTAAACTCATCTGAAGTGCGAGCCGCCGACATGGAAATTAATGATGGAGGTATCAGGAATGTGCAGATAATGAGCGGAGAGGAAATCTCTGCATTTAAGCACCAAATAATACATATAACGAAGATCTCACTGTCTTAACGTGTCTAAACGGCTTCTAAACTGTCTCAAAGAGATATCTGCATGTCGCAACCAAAGAAAAATTTTCACAAAAGTCTCGAGGTTTGCCGAAGTGTCTCGAGATGTCTCGTCTCGTAAGTCTCGAGACTTAGTCTCGTGCCCAGGCCTAGCACTGATTGGCCTGAATGGCCTGAATGGCCTGAATGCCCTGAATTACCGGGGGCGTGGTGGAGGAGGAAGGGGTCTTTCCTTAGATATTTCTTTGGTTCGGAAGGCAAGACGCTTATGTAGCCCGTTGTTCCGAGGGTGTACCGAGTCTTTGAAGATGAGGCATCGGGGCCGTCTCATAGCCTTAGGCTCCACAGACGTATACCTAGACTCCAAACAAAAAAAAAAAAAAAAAAAAAATCCTAGCTTAACATGCAGCACACCGGTGTGTGAACTGATACATTCCTCCATATCTTCCTCGTTCCTATTGCTATAGTTGAACGTCCTCTACAGTATCCATAACGTCCTCTACATTCTCCAGAACGTCCGCTACCAGCCTATTAGATCCGTTCCCAAGTTTCTCCTTTATTGGATACTTGGTTGAATTACCGCTGCCTGTTGGATATAGTGTATATCTCATATACCCGGGAATCAGCAATGGTTACTCTCCTCTCGGACTCCTCCTCGGCTGTAGCAGCAGCTAGCCAGCTACCAACCTCTCTGCAGGAACACAATCCCCTATATCGGGCATCGAACTCAAGCTCCTGAGACTTCTACTAGAGCGAGACGAAAACGTAGCTGACAGCCATTGCATGGATCCGCTCTCACATAGGCATCAAGGGGAACGAAGAGGCAGGCTACCTTGCAGATTTCTCCTCAGCCCTCAGGCAAGTTTGCCCCAAGGATTCCATAGTCACAGAGGGAGGCATTACCTAGACAAGTACACAAGGTAATCAGAGCTGCAGCTCGTACCACGCCAGGGTATGGCGTCCGGAGGACAGAATGGAATCGCCATGCTCTCTCAGCTTAGAACCGACAAGGGACCACAGAAATTCTGGCTTCACAAGATCGGCAAATCCGAGAAGCACATGCCAGTGCGGACATGACACGCAAGATGGTCGACACATCACCTTTGGCTGCCCTGATTTCGTTGACCAGAGAGCTGCCTTGGGTAGTATCAAGGATTGGGAGGACCTCGATCGCCCCAGATGGATCAAAGAGGAGGACGGAGAGATTTGGGACGCAGTGGAGGCGTTTTTCAGCTTCTTGTACCGGCGCCTAGTTGGTAGGAGAGGTTGAAGCAGGTCTTGAGGAGTGCTTTCGGCACGCTGAGGGGGATGGTTATGGGGGGTCTCAGTTGCGTATTTCGATTTATGGCATTTTCCTTAATCTACCTAACGAAGATTAGACCTTGGAGACGCGCTCCGCGGCGACTAGAGAACCTATATCCTAGCAAATGGCACGGAGAGGAGGATGAAGATTATTGGCGTTGTGGCGAGGATTGAGGATAAGGCCCAACGTCCAGTTACAAAATAGTATGCTCTAACAGTTGGCATTGAGCGGAAGCGTGCAGAATGCTTGTCTGGAAGGCAATTCATGCAGAAATCCTACCTATCCACCAACCCAAATCCTCTACAAGCAGCTCATGTTGGGACTCGAAAGAGAGAAACGCCCAACAAAATGATTCCCTACCAACTTTGAGGATAGCGGTACTAACCTCCGCAGAGTGAGTACCGGTACGTGTTACGGTACCTCTTTGTACGGTGTCTCCTTACATTTTTTACCTAACTATTGTATGCATTAATATATGCGTTGTGTACGTATTACATACATTTGTGCAAATCGTGGCCGTTGTTTTTCATTGGAATTGCTGTTTAATATGGTGGCGCAACTTCTTGTTGATAGATATATAAGTAATACCCATCCAAGCGTACCCGTTTCCTCATCTTCCTCCAGGAGAAGCTTTGTTTCACCATATTGCAGTGATTCATTACTGCCTCAGTGGTTGCTACTTTTGACAATAGCTTCAGGCCGCGATGCCGTAAAACTCCCCACTAAAAAAAATAGTCCAAGTTGAATTCGCAGTGTAGACCTCCGTCCAGAGAAATCGGATCATGGATTTGAGGTCATCTGCGTTGGCTACTGACTTGGTCTTATATGCATTGTTCCCAATTGATTTCGCAAGGAACTTGCAGACTTCAGCACTGTTGCAGGTTCCACTATTACGCCCGTGTCGGGTGTTAGACATCATTTGAAGCTTCGTCTATTCCGTGTTGATCGTTGAATAAAGCTTGTTATTATCATGTAACGACTGAAGGTATGGAATTATTGCATTGGTACTGTATTTTAACTCCAGCATATCTAAGGTGTCTTCGCAGAATTTCATGAACTTTTGGTCAATTTGGTCCAGCTTAAGCGATGTGCCTTTTTGATAAGGCTTCTTCGGGATGGAGGTGACTTCTGTTGTTAAGAGGGTCTGGAGCGTCCGGTAATCAGCTGCACTCCTGCCAAAGCGAGCTTGAATGAGGGCATTGAAGGAGTTAGAATTATCCATGGCCATGATGCTTAAGGATTGGGTTTCAGAATGATGTTGAAGAATTAATGTTGAAAGATTAATATCGGAAGTGTAGACAAGACCTCCATAGAGTACGGAGTTGAAGGGATATAAACATTCAAGAATATTTTTCTGTAGATCTGAGGAAAACAAGGCCATTCCGTCCCGCTCTGCCATATCTAAGCTTCAGATCACCAGGTAAATAGCACTAAACATGGAATCTGCAATTTTTATGCCTAGCGTTGCTTGATGACCTTTTTGGGAAAACATACTAAGGAGTCCCTGATTTGGCACCCTACCTACCCTTTTCTGGTATCTCGCAGACTACGTACCTACCTTTTTGGGGAATTGAGCTAGTCCCATTTTGTTGGTCTCGGCGCCACCACCAATCAGACTACCACCAGGTAATCTCGTGCCCCACCAGACTACCACCACGCCTCCGACGGAGGGTGTTTGAACCAACCAGACTATCCGGGACAAGGCAAGTTCATACAAAAATTGACAAGTGTGGTCTGGGATCTTCCATAACCCCAGACTAGATGACCTCTGAACTTCGACCCGAAAAGGAACTGAAACATAACTAAGGGAACCCGTGAACATCATATCGAATAAACAGCAAGTACATTAAACGAGCTCGCTATAAAGATATCCGAGGAACGCCTCTGTCACATCGAAAACCTCCTCCCCTTCCTTCCTCCATTCCGGCTCGTCCAAGTCTTCCAATGTGCTCTTGTTTCCCGAAAAGAGGGCACTTTCTCGTCCGAACCGTGGACACTCAAAAGTTATGTGCCACGAATCCTCCGTCGGGGTGTCCGCATCTGCATGCCTTGGTGTCTGCTTTGCCGATGTGGTGTAGCCAGCTCTTCTGTGGCCCTCGATCGGTCCGCATCCAGAGAGTGCTTGTCTGTTCCATTCACATCTCCGTACCCCGTTCGCAGGCTCGCAGCTCACAAGGAGATTAGTGAATGGCGAGGTCTGTCGATTGCAAAGATCAAGGTGAAAGGGCAGTCTAAGAGGCGCCGGCATGTCGTGGTGAATTTACCTGCGGCGTGCCAAACATGTCATGGCAAAACTTGGTGAATCTATTTTCAGTGCTGTTCAGCTTTTGCACCGTGTCCTTTTGATATAGATTTTTTGGGATAGAGACGCCCTCTGTTGCCAAGTGGGCCAGGCTCCTGCTAGGCCCGGGCCAGCGATCATGCCCTGGCTGGACCCCAACCAAACTACTGGACCCCAATTCCAACAATCACCGGCCCGGCCCTAACACTGCGTGCCTAGTTATCCCACAATGAGTTTAAGGCAAAGCCAGGTGTATACCTCGTCAGGAGTAGGAGGAACTGCTTTATCCTTCACAGGCTTCTATACACCACCGTCTCTGCAAGATGAGAATATCCGGGAGGGCTATCGAGAAGCACTTCGACGCTGGTCATCTCCTACCTTCACCTCTGAAATCCATAACACGAGAAGATTGCACAACCAAGTCGATTTCCACAACACCCAGCGGGTCCCCAGGCTCATAACCAGCATCATCTGAAAGAGCTCGGCGATGGTTTCAAGAATAGCCACTTTCATTCCCATATACCTTCCTCAAATTTCCCTCGGCTTCGAAACTCACAAACTCGAGAATATCGTACAATTCTTACCAGAGACATTGTACACCTCTGGCCCACGTCAGAACCCACGCTCACATAAGAACCCATATGTACTCACATCAGAACCCACTTTCACCTCAGAAACCACATTCCTTTCAGAACCCACACTCACATCAGAACCCATACACCACCACCAACAACAACGACTCAGAGCCGAGAAAATTCCCCACCACTCAGCACTAACACTGCGGAGCCTCAAAGCTACAGCATCCACAACCAATCGAACACACGGAAGACGACATGCCAGCTGATCCTGAATTGGCTCTATTGTGTAAGTGGTATATCTATGCTAGACATCTTACAAATCCAATATTCCTAACTAATATATAGGAACCGAAAAGTACACCTACCGATGAACTGGGCGGCAGAGCGATCGAAAGGCTTCGGTCTAAGAGTCTTATACAAGCATATCGAAACTTACGACCGTCGAGATGTCCTCAGGATCTTAGATCTACTTTCAACGTTCGGATCTCTTTCGTATTGTCTCCGATAAAGCATTCGAATGTTGTCTTTCCCATGAATTGCTCCAAGAGGATGAGGTTGATGAAGTAAAATCCTTCCTAATGTCTTCACCATTGACTGACTGGTAAGCATCACCTCCGTCCACGTTTTACTATGCATTGATCTCAGAATAGCTTAGGGTATATAAGTACCGGCGGGCCAGGGATGCGGAAGCCCCCATACCATTAATTAATATCCGAGAATTAGTGATAGAACAATTAAGAGATTCGAATGCGATTTGCTTGCAAGTTCGCTCTCTCGCGGAATGGATGGGAAGCTCTTATGAGCGAGCGTTCGAGATGGAATTCTACAGAGCCGTTACATCCCTACTCCCCCAAAACGACCCTAGAATCACTAAAAGTGCAGACTCCAACTTTCAAAACTGTCTAGGTTGGGTAGATTTCATGATTCATGGTGGGATAGGTATGTTGATGAACTGGCATCCACGCTCATTATGATACTGATGGCTGTGAATTTTCGAGTTGCTGCGTGCGCCGTAATATTACAGTTATGCAAAAATTATGCATCACAATTTTTTTTTGTTTTACATAATTATTACTCCTATGCGGTCCCAGTTATGCATCTCAATGAGCCGACACAAACAGAATTCGACACGTGCAAGCCGGAGGGACTAATGCAATCGTTACGAAGCACCAACGAGGGTCAAGAGGTAGCAATTCGATTGACAACAATGGCAAGAACCAATGCCAACACCCCAGCTCCAGATGCAGGCAGCGAGCTGTTTGATGAAGCTGTCGCTTCTATTGCTCAAGAGGACAGATCTCATTTGAAACATCTACCTTACTCCGCCCTAGATTGGGGAATATATGTCGGAGAGCGGATAAAGAGATCTCCACGGTACGGGTTCTTGTGAAGAGGAGGCTCTCGACAGAGCCCTATCGAACTTTCGGTTTAGACACAATTTACGTGTTTGACTTGAAAATGAAAGTGGCCATGGTGCAGCAATCTCAACATTCTCCCCGAGCGTGACCCACTCTGTAGAAGGGTTCGGTGCTGATCGCTTTCAGTGCCCAGGCCGGCAATCGAAGGAGGGAGACGATGGTATTTCTGTTCTACAAGAGCGGAAATGCTTGACCAAATGTGATGATTGAGGTTGCATATTCGGAACCACTACAACAATTACGACTTGACGCCAAGTGGTGGCTGCTGAATAGTGGGAGGACAAACTTGATGATTCTTGTTATTGTGGAGAAGGAGCCAAAGAGCTTGGTGATCGAAGCCGGGGGGAACCGGTTCCGAACCCAAACCAGGGAACCAGAGATGCACCAATTACCATTCCATTAGCAATTACCATTCTCACTTTTGAAGAGGCCTGAACTGTAACACCGGCGAATGGGTCCCTGGTTATCCAATAGAATGTACTGTTCGGCAACCCTCACTCCAATATGTACTCCTATTATCTTCACTACAGCCAAACTCACAAGTATAGCCGGTCATATACGTTCATATGTTTATCTGGCATCTTATTATATCTGACTTCCTATATATTTCATTCACTTCCTTTTTTCCTTTGCATTTTCCATAAAGCCGCACGCTATGAGCTGAAGTCCTAGAGGATTGGAGGCAAACGTATGAGGTGAGGTGTTGTTGCTGGTGGTCACGGAAATGAGGTAGCTGGTTGTCTTATTGTAGTTCCGGAGTTGGAGTGTATTTCTTACCTGTTCCCGCTGGGTGAGAAACGGTTACTATTCAATGGGGTAAAAAATGCTACATATACTGAGCAGTAGCTTCTAAATGGTTGTGTACATATGACTAAGCTGTGACAAATTAACTTCGTCATCCTTAAATATTCTTGCTCGTATACCGCCCTCAAAATCCGACTATCCCAAAGAACATTTCCTTGTATTACATGTACCCTCTATACCAATGGCTCCTTTTCAGACAGCTATGGAGGACCCATTCTAGTGCCAACCAGACTACCATTCTAGGAATAACGAAAAGGCATAGAGTTGAGAGGGCTTTCAGGATCTTGTATTTCGCCAACTGGTACAATGTCCATGACTTTTTTTTATGTTTTATCCTTATTTACATGGACTTAAGCATTTTACCAAAATTCCCATCTAACCAATACAGACATATGATATACTACGCTAAAATTAACCCTGCTCAGGTTACTATTGTGTTTCTTACAAATAAAATTGATATCCCGGGGCCGTAGTGGTTCCCTGGGAAGGAGGCATATAGTTAATTTCTTTTTAGGGCTTGAATATAGCTATAATGCCCGGATTCATATAAGGAGTTTTTTGGGGCATTTGAAAATGTATTTTACTACTACCCCTTGTTTGATGTATTATATGTTCTGGTCTGTTGCGGAATTCAGTCCATTCCGGAATTGACCGGGCCGTTCCGGAATGGCATATGTATGCGCACTTCAACAACGGTTCTACAATACCACAGCGACACTCCCATAGGCATGGCATGTAGTAAATACCAAATAGAGGTATATCCAATATTGGGGTTATCTTATAGCGGGGAAAACTTAATTAAATTAAGAACAAAGGGATAGAGCACAAGTAATCAAACATCATGAAGGGGATAAAAGCGCAAGTGGGATAGAGCACGGCGATATAGAGGTAGCTTAAAAGACTCGAGTAATAGCTGAACTTTACTGACACATGGAACGAGATCACAATACGGCTGGCTTACGGAACCCATTACCTATGCCAGAACCAGGGCAATATATGCCGTTTGATGGTTTAAAAGACAAACATTTAGGATTGGTCAGTACGTGAAAAAATTCCATTTCACAGTGACAGCTAAGGATACCGCTCGAGTCATATTTAAGGGACAAAGTAAATATATGTGATTGGCGACTTCAAGCAGATAAAACAAGGCCGATGACAGTATCAAAATTAGTGTATTAAATCCCAAACATACCTCGTTCAACTTACCAGCATTGGCTCCAGCGACATACATATTCCACAATAGGTACCTTACTTACGCACGTGTCGGACCCCTCATAACTACGTTCTATTTGTCTCTTTATTCGAGGTTTAATTACTTGCGCTCTATCCCTTTGTTCATTAATTAAGTAACTTGCTATAAAGTAACAGTAACTCTAATATTGGATATACTTCTATTTGGTGTTTACTACGTGTGGTATTGGAGTGTCGCTGCGGTATTGTAGAACCGTTGTGGTACTATAGAAATTGAAAACCTTTGACCAAAATTTCAATTCCGTAACTTGCCCAGAACACATATATATGTTCTGGTCCGTTCCGGGATTCCAGGCCATACCGGTATGGACCGGGCCGTTCCAGGATTGCCCGGGCCATACCGGTATGGCCCCCCATACCGGTATGGACCGGGCCGTTGCGAGATTGCGAGATTACCCAGGCCGTTCCGGGATGGCATAAATATTCATATCTTCTTATATTTCCTTACGCATTTGGCCTAACCAACGTAAATCATTTGATGCTATATTCCTAGATTCATGTCTACCTTAACCTCTACCCTCTACGCAGTCACCATCCCATTCCAAACTCCAACACAAATGGTCTCCCAGCATAGCCGCGCTTGTTCTTGTAGTTCACCTGCATTATATGCATTTTGAAATAATCCATTTTATTCTCACGATTATCTAATAAGGCTATCTAACACGCTGCGCCCCAAAACCCCCATCTGTACCAGCCTTCACATCCGCGTCCCTAAAATCCTAGATTCGCCGTCCATATGAGCCTGCAATTCACTGTCCATATTAGCCTGGATATCCGCTAGAATTGAGCAAGCAAATCAGCCTAGAATCGAGCGAGCAAATCAGCCTAGAATCGAGCGAGCAAATCAGCCTAGAATCGAGCAAGCAAATCAGCCTAGAATCGAGCGAGGAAATCAGCCTAGAATTGAGCGAGGAAATCAGCAGAGAATTGAGCAAGGATATCACCGAATCGAGCGAGGAAATCAGCCTACAATCGAGCGAGCAAATCAGCATACAATTGAGCGAGCAAATCAGCGAGAAAATGAGCGAGCAAACCAGCGTAGAATTGAGCAAGCAAATCAGCCTAGAATTGAGAGAGGAAATCAGCAGAGAATTGAGCAAGGAAATCACCACTGGCATAGAATCGAGCGAGGAAATCAGCCTAGAATCGAGCGAGCAAATCAGCATACAAGGTAACTGAGGTTGACGACGATGTGGTCACCCTGATTTGGCAACGATCACTACTCGGGCAAAGATCATAGTCGTATTAAAGGTTATAGAAAAAAAGGAGTCTCGATCCCTGGAGCGGTCGCTAAGAAAGACACTTATGTCAAAAGGCAAAACAAGTTACCCCAGTTCACTTGGAAGCTCTGCCTTGTCATTGACTATGTATATTACATCCAGGTTCTTCCCTCTCGTATCATATCTCTATCTCTCTAGCATAGCGTCGCTGAGTAAGCCCTTGGCTTCCACCTCCCCCCGACGCACGCTTTTTTTAAAAACGAACAATCAATAATAATAAAATAAAAAAAAAAAAAAAAAAAAAAAATAAACAGAAGAAAACCTCCCCAGATTTTTCAGTTCCATTGCCTCCGATCTCACTTGTATCTCCCCCGCTTTCTCAGTTCCATTGCCTCCAAGTCCTTCGCTTGTAAACAAAAGAAAACCTCCCCCGCTTTCCCACTTGCACCTCCGCGCTTTCTTACTTCCACTGCCTCCCCCGCACTCTCACTTGCACCTCCCCCGCTTTCTCACATATACCTTCATTTTGTGCCTCCCCCGCTTTCTCATTACCATCCTTCTTTTACCCTGTTATCTGTGTGTCCTCAGCTTGTATGTGGTTGTATGTGATGACGTCGGTGGATACTATTTCTCAAGTCAAGTAAGTATATGTGATAGAACGTGTATTTACACTTGTAGTAGAATTTGTATAGTAGAATTTAAAGTAGAACTTGTAGTAGAGCTTGTAGTAGAACTTGTAGTAGAACTTGTAGTAGAACTTGTAGTAGAACTTGTAGTAGAACTTGTAGTAGAACTTGTAGTAGAACTTGTGGTCGAAACCATACCTTTAGTAGAGCTTCTTTTATGGTTGAATTTGATATATTTATGCAGAGTATTTCCGCTATCAAATCTTGTCATGCACATAAGACATTGATGGTCCTTAAATACCATACCAAGGGCTGTGGCATGTCTTCAAAATAACTCGTGTGTTAGGGGTTTAGTGAATATGTCTGCTGTCTGTTGTGTAGTAGGAACCCATGTGATTTTGATATCCCCGAATGCGGCTTTCTCTGTAACATAACGTTCTCTGAGGGCAATATGTCTTGTTCTATTATTGACGGTTGTTCCATTTGCTAGTCCGTTGGCATTTGCATTATCCCCAAATAATTCCACTGGTTTGACCAATTTTAGACTCAAGTCCAAGAAAAGATTCTCAACCCAACAAATATCTCTTGTTATTTCAGTTGCGGCAAGGTATTCCGCATCCGTTGTAGATAAGTTGATAGCCTTATGTTTCTTTGCCTTCCATAGTAGAGGGGAATCCCCATATAGGATAGCATATCTATACGTTGAGCGACTATCATCGGGGTCATCTGCAAAGGAGGAGTCAAAATAGCCTGTCACATTTTTATCGACGGAGCCTTTTATCCTAATTTTTGCATCCATAGTGGCTTTGAGGTAGCGGAATACGTGTTTGACTGCAGTTAGATGTTGTGTTGTTGGACAGGAGGCAAATTGTGCTAGTTGTGTTAACAGAAAAGCTAGGTCTGGTCGAGTGCAGTTCATTAGATAACCCAAAGCCCCCACCATTGCTTGGTAGGTGCGTTTTTCATTTGGCCCAAGCAACTGACCCTCCTTTTTTAGTTTGTCACTTGGTATTAATGGTAAAGAGACAGGGTTGCAATCTCTCATGCCATAGGTGTTCAGTATTTCTCGTGTGTAGTGGGTTTGGTCGATATATATTATATGGTTCGGGCGGTCCCTTATAATATTCATTCCCACGAACAACCGAGCCTCACCCAAATCCTTGATTTTGAATTTAGTTGCCAGGTGCACTTTTGTTTCGTCCACTTGTGCACGTTTTCCTCCATTTAGGAAATCGTCTATATGAGCAATGACACATCTTCCATCTGGGTGTGTCCAACATGCTAGATCACCTTTGCATCTTATGAAACCAATTTCCAATAGGGCTTCATCCAGTATGATGTACCATACTCGAGCTGCTTGACACAGGCCGTAGATACTGCAGTGTACCAGGCAAAAGGCCATCCCTATTGTAAAGCCCTCAGCCTGTTTTAGAAACACTAGGATGTCTATCTTCCCGTTCAGAAAGGCCGATATCACATCAGCTTGGTCCAGTTCTAAGTCTTCACCAGCGACTTTAGTAAGTAGAATTCTCAAAGTCACTAAGTTCCCAACCGGTGCAAAGGTTTCTTTGTAGTCAATATCTTTTTTCTGAAGATCTCCACGAGCTACCCATCGAGCTTTAAACTTGATGATTATACCTAATGTATTCCTTTTTGTCACAAATACCCATTTCGTTGGTAGAGCCTTTCTTCCAGGAGGTAGTTCTGTAATCAAAGTAAATACCCCCATTTTTGCAATTGCTTGCATCTCCTCGTATGCAGCTTTTAGCCAGAATGCATTATTTGTACTCTTCATCGCTTGCCTCCAACTCTTAGGATCTTGTTCATTAATGGCATCCTGTATATCTAGTGTATGATTTGTGACTCCATACTCTTTCTTCAGGGTCTCGTATATCTCTGCATACATCGAAAGTAGTGAGTCTTGTTGTGGGTTTTGATCTTTTACCTTCGGCTCGTATGTATCCTCTTGCATTTGTGTATCCTTTAGAGCCTCACTCCTCTTATTTGAATTGGTGGTTAGAGCTCGTTCAACCTCCCTTTTCTTTTGCCATTCTACTATCATTGCCCTTGCGTGTCCCATGATTTTCGGTGCTACCATATCTAGCACTGCGATATCATAATCATCTTTTTCCCATCCAGTTTCCGTGAGGGTTGATTCATTCATTGATAGTGATGCTAAGGTTAGGTGTAGTATATCGTCCTCTACAGGTTTAAGGGTACCTATTTCCATTTCGATACCTTCTTCCCTATCATTCTGTATCAGTTCTGGGATGTCACCATCCACTAACTCAATTTGTTCTCCTCTTATATTAAATCCTGGAGCAAGTCCCCATGCACTCATGCTAAAAATGCCCTAGTATGTCTTCATGAAAAATCACATCCCTTTTCTTCAATATGACTCTTTTATTCACGTCATAGACTTCATATAGACCTTCATCCGAGAAATAGCCCATAAGTACAGCCTCGATTGAATGTGAGTCAAACTTTTTTCGGTTTGCATCTTCGAGGTGAGCATAACAGCGGTAGCCGAAAATCTGTAGGTAGGAAAGGTTGGGTTTTTCACCGAACCATCGTTCGTAGGGTGTACATCCACTTGCTTTGTGTGGGGAACGATTTTTTAAAAATCCAGCCATTCTTACTGTAATAGTGTTGTATGGGGGACTGGACAATCAGATTAGATTAGATAAGGATTTAATCTAATCAGATAATCTCAGGCTAGTAATGTATACTACAAAGTAGATTACTAATAGTGTATTGTTTATCCTCACTATTAAAGTTATTACCAGTAGCATAGGATTACTGTAATAGGTAAAGTAGTATAGGAGTGCCAAAGGCACTTAGGAATTAACTAGTGGAACTTCTATATTGATTGTACTCTAACTATGTTCTGAGTTCTAACTATCTGTCCAACTGAAGGGAAATTCAGGGGACTATATGTGTTTCCACCGGGGCAGTGCTGGGGCAGTGCTGAGGCAGTGCACCATCATCTGACCCTTACATGTGATAAAGATCTACATCATCTGATCCTCTAGATAGTACTTCCAAATACTATCTAGTACAAAATAGGTTAAGTCTTAACTTAGACTTATACATGTGAAAGCATGTGAAAGCATGTGATAACATGTGAAAGCATGTGAAATATTAGCAAGGCAGACAGCACACAGAATGTTGTGTGTTTTGAGATGCTTGCTGAGTAAGAAAATACATAAGAAATACATTTGTGAGGGAGAGGGTTAGTCATAGGGTATGAGTAAGCCACTTCCTTACACTTACCGCCTCTGGCCAGAATCCAACTGGCATTTTTGGTGCCCACATCATCGACGAAGCTCTTTGAACAAGGTGTTTAATAGCATTTTCCGCATGTCCATTCATTTCCGGAGAATGAGTTTGTGTCGTGAGGTGTTTTATTCCGTCAGCTACTAGGTCAGCTTGAAACTTCTTGTCCATCAGAGATCTTTCTCCATCAGTGAACAAAATTAAAATATGAAGACCTGTGTAGTTTTGTTGTATGGCCTTGAATTCTCGGAAAGCCCCTCATATCTCATCCTTGGTTTTTAAACAATATACCCAAACAAACTTGGTATGTCCATCTACGAACACGCAGAAATACCGATGTTCACCAACATATCCTGGCACTTGAATGGGACCGCAGATATCAGCATGAATAACTTCCAACTTTCGACTGGGTTGTCGTCTTGGAATGCGAGAGATTTGCCGGTGCTGTTTGCCTACCAGGCATCCAGTGCATTGTATCTTATTGGAGATAGGAGGAGTGCCGATGTTGATCCCTCGACTCATAGATGGTAGTTTAACTAGATCGACCTTATTTAAGTGACCCATTCGTTGATGCCATGTTTGTAACGTCTCTAGTCGAATTGTTTTCACGTCATCTCGTATTGCCATACATATCTCATGTGATCGAACGTCATAGTCTAGCCACCAACTATTTCCAATTCTTGTCCCAGTAGCAAGTATTTGACCATCCAATCTGAATTGTACTTCAGTAGAGCCGAAGTCCATATTGTATCCTCTATCCGCTACCACAACAACAGAGAATAGATTGACTTGGGTTTGTAGTGTAGGAATATAGAGGACGTTTTCCAAATGTACATGCAGCACCCAACTGTTGACCTTAATGATTAGTGGAATAGTACCGTAGTAGTAGGCATAGACCCAGCCATTTCCTGTTAGTACTTCCACCGGTTGATTGCATGGAATAAGAGAAAGGAAAAGATGTTTGAATGGGCTGAAATGATTAGAGGCACCTGTATCTACTAGCCATTTTCCAGGTTCATCTAAAGGTCCTACCCCACCTATCTCTTTATCAGTCGGATTAAATTTGTGAGTTGAGTAAGCGAATTCTTTCCCGAATGACAATTTTCTATTTAGATCAGCTAGAGTGATGTCTGCAGTGGGATGTTTGTCGATAGTTGATCCTGTTGGTCCCACAAAGCCTTGTATGTCTGTAAGGGAAGCATTTCCTAAGAATGTGGGGTTTTGATATGCCGTTTGATATCCTGACTGATGGTCTTGTGCTGGCATTGCTATTTAGTTGTGCCGAGGTAGCTGTGTAGTGGTGAGTTGTGTGTCTTTATTCTTACGTTGTTTTCTCCATTCGTCCGCGTCCCTCATCCATTGTGGTTTTAACTCCGGGTATCTGATCCAACAGTTATTCGCTGTGTGACCGTAGTTATTACAATGATGGCATTGTAGTGTGTCTAGTCCTCTCGGTCTTTGTTGGTATGGTGTCACAACCATCCTTCCCTAGCCGGGTTTGAGAGTCAGACGGGATTCCGTCCAACTCTCGTTATTGTTGATTGTAGTCTTGATTTGACACTCGAACAGGCTTGTTCGGGTGTCGTGCTGTTTTGACACTCGAACAGGCTTGTTCGGGTGTCGTGCTGTTTTGACACTCGAACAGGCTTGTTCGGGTGTCGTCGATGGGTGATTGTTATCTTAGCTTCCGAGATAGGGATCTCGGGAAGCTTATTCCTTCCACGGCCTTGGCCTGGAATCATGTATATATATCTTCGTCCCTCCGCCCTCTCGTTGGATCCCCATCCAACGTCTTGTATATCCAATACAGGGCCTTGCTTCTCTCCACGTTGGTGCATCTCCCTTGTGCACCTCCTTGCCTTGCCTCGCCTTGTCTCTGCAGCCCAGCTGCCTCCCTTGCCTCTTGCCCTTGCCCCCGTCCCAGCCTTCCCCTAGTCACACACGTAGCATTCCTACGTGTGTCTTACCCTAGCCTTTCCCCCGATCACACACGTAGCGCTCCTACGTGTGCGATTGCCCCTTGCCACTTCCCCGGCGTACCCCTTGGTCGCCTTGTCCCCCAGAGCCCTCGTTACACTATGTTGGATCCTTTGGACTAACTGGTACGCAGTCATGTCAGGAGCAGCTCTCCCACCACCCGCCGTCAGGTTCCAGACCTGGAGAAGCTCCCCTATACCCTCAGGCCAGAACGAATTGAATGCCTATCATCGAGAAATCATCGACATCTTCGAGGCCATGGATGCCATCGGGGCCGAACTCGGCAACAGCCTGGCCGTGGCTGAACAAAAATTGAGATCCGCCGACGAAGAGATCACGGTCCTCCAGACCGATCTCGACCATCTGAACCTTGCCCTGGCCAACGAACGGACTACGGTCCAAAACCTCAGCCGCGCCCTAGGGAACCTTGCAATACCAACAGCAGCCAGTAGCAATAAGACCGAAAGCATTCCAACACCCCCCAAGTTCAATGGGGACCGGGTTCACCTACGAGCCTGGAAAAATGCTGTCAATCTCAAGCTGAATGGGGATTCTGCCAGATTCCCGTCAGAACAACATCGACTGGCATACGTTTTCGCCTTGCTGGAGGGGAAAGCTTGCGACCAGATCCAGCCGTATGTCCTCGAAACCGGGATCAAGCTTGACGATATCTCGGCCCTTTTTACAATCCTGGATAGGGCGTTCGGGGACCCCGATGCCGTTGGCACTGCCAGTAGGGCCCTCCGAGCCCTCAGGCAGAAAAACACCGATCTGTCCACTTATGTGGCAGAATTCTCGAGACTGGCAGCGGAGGTCCGATGGAATGACCAGTCCAAACTGGAGCAATTCCAGGAAGGGCTAAATGACGAAATCCAGCAGGCCATGGTCAGCCTCCCGGAAGCCAAAACCCTTGACGAATTCATTGACCAGGCTTCCCGGGTAGAACAGCGGATGTCCCGGCTCCACAACCGCCCTACGTACAGGCCAGCACCCCATCTCCCACAACCCCAGCATCAGCCACAGCAACACCAACCACAGCAACCGACTCCCAAACCTGCCCAAGTCCCGGCCTCGGCCAACAAACCCGCGCACCCCTCTCTCGTGGCAGGTGGTGCCGCACCTATGGACCTATCAGCAGGTAGGCCACAGTTAACCCAGGAGGAGAGAGATCGCCGCCGAATGAACGGGCTGTGTATAGCATGCGGAAAGGGGGACCATTTTATTGCGGCATGTCCTCTCCGCAAGAACCGCTCCCTGGCCGCCCACGCCATATCCGAATCACGGATCGAAGAAGTTGGTGAAGAGTCGGGAAAAGGGGAGTCTCTTGCCTAGTTACTGACACTAGCAAGGGACCTGCCCAGGGTCATTTATCTTTGTCTGCGTTTTCTTTGCCCGCACCTATGTCCGTTGATGAATCTCGCTTGTTTGGCGAGCATTTTATAGTACCAATAACTGTTAAATTCAATGGTAAAACAGTAGTAACATCAGCTCTCATAGATTGTGGTGCTTCGGGGATAGCCTTCATTGATCAGACCTTCGTCAGTAAAAACTCTATACCAACAGCCAAACTCCAGACCCCCCGCCTTCTCGATGTTATTGATGGCCGCCCTATCTCTTCTGGGGCTATCACCGATCTTGCCTGCCTGCCCAGTGCCATTGGGGACCATTCGGAGAGCCTACCGATGTTTGTGACCAAGCTCAAATACCCCATTGTTCTGGGAATTCCTTGGCTCCGAATGCATGACGTCTCCGTTAACTTTGGCTCTTACACCTTGACTTTCAACAGTGGGTATTGCAAGAGGCACTGCGGTGCCCCACGAACTGCCGTTAAGGGGTTATGTGCACTACCCCCCCCGGTAGAGGACCCTGCCCAGGTAGTACACCAAACCGCCGCATACATCAATATTGACAACCCTGTTCCCCTAGCTTCCCCGATATCCCCCGCCCCCGCGAAACCCCTGAATATTAACTTTATCAGAGCAGGGGCCTTCGCTTATCTCACCAGGAGGCATAAGCTCAAGGCGCATACTCTCTCAATTTATGAGATCAATCTGGAGATTAACAAGACAAGGTCTAAGGATGAGTGGAAATCCCTGGTCCCAGACGAATACCACGATTTCATTGACCTATTTTCGGAAAAAGCCGCGGAAAAGCTTGCCCCCCATCGACCATATGACCACACAATTCCGCTGGTAGAGGGCAAGACCCCCCCTTATGGACCCCTCTATGGAATGTCCCGGTTGGAGCTGGAGGCCCTGAAGAAATACCTGGAGGAAAACCTCAACAAGAGCTTCATTCGCCATAGCTCTTCTCCAGCGGGTGCCCCTGTGCTGTTTGTGAAAAAATCGGACGGTTCTCTGCGGTTGTGTGTGGATTATCGGGGGCTGAACGAGATAACGGTCAAGAACAGGTATCCCCTGCCTCTAATTCAGGAGACATTAGCCAGGCTTTCCAAGGCCAAATGGTTCACCAAACTGGATTTGAGGGGGGCATACAACTTGGTATGGATTGCCGAGGGGGAGGAGTGGAAAACGGTCTTCCGAACTCGCTATGGCCATTTCGAGTACAATGTCATGCCCTTCGGCTTAACCAACGCCCCGGCCTCTTTCCAACACTTTATTAATGACACCCTGCGAGACTTCTTGGATGTGTTCTGCACGGCTTACCTCGACGATATCTTGATTTATTCGGATACCCTAGCAGAACACAAGATTTATGTCCGGCAGGTGTTGGAAAAGCTGGAGCAAGCCGGATTGTACCTTAAGCCTGAAAAATGCGAATTCCACGTCCAAGAGGTGAAGTACCTGGGCTTGATCATAACCACGGAAGGTATTAGGATGGACCCCGCCAAAGTTGCCGCAATCCAAGAGTGGGAAACCCCAGCCAATTTGAAGGATGTGCAAGCCTTCCTAGGATTTGCCAACTTCTACCGCCGATTTATCCTGGGATACTCAAGAATCGCGGCACCCCTGACGGCCTTGACAAAAACGAAGGTAGAAGCTGGCTCACACCTGACAAAAAGGGCCTTCCACTGGAATCCAGAAGCCCAATCCGCCTTCCAGAACCTCAAGAAAGCCTTCTGCTCAGCCCCAATCCTGGCTCATTTTGACCCCGATAGCGAGTGTATCGTGGAAACGGACGCCTCCGACTATGTCTCCGCCGGAATCCTGTCCCAGTATGTCGATGGAGTCCTCCACCCCGTGGCCTATTTCTCAAAGAAGCATTCCCCAGCTGAGTGCAACTATGAGATCTACGACAAGGAGCTGATGGCCATCGTGCGGGCATTCGAGGAATGGAGGCCACACCTGGAGTCAGCCAAGGGGATTATCGAAGTACTTTCCGACCATAAAAACCTTGAGTACTTTACCACCACCAAGCTGTTGAACCACCGACAGGCTAGGTGGTCGGAATTCCTCTCTCGGTTTAACTTCAAGATCAGATACCGCCCCGGGAAGGCTGGTGGCAAGCCGGATGCATTGACCAGGAGATCAGGAGACCTCCCTAAAGGAGGGGATGAAAGGCTGAAATACCAGAATCAGGTGGTACTGAAGCCGGAAAATCTCGATTTGGCAGCCAATGGTCTGGCTGATGCTAATACTGTTGCTGACGCCGGAGCTGGTCTCCAGCAACAGGTGCGACAAGCGTATGAGGAGGACCCCCTGGCTAAGGACATCATTGCCGCATTGGAATCTGGACAACGTCGTCATACCAAGATTTCCCTAGCCGAATGCACCACCCAGGACGGCCTCCTATACCACCTGGACCGTCTCTATGTACCGGACAGCGAACTGCGGTTACGGCTTATTAAAGAACACCACGACACCCTGGCTGCTGGGCACCCTGGAGTGGCTAAGACGTTAGAGCTCTTGAGTAGGCAATACACCTGGATCGATCAGCGAAAAGACGTGGAAAGGTATGTGCGGAACTGCCATACCTGTAAACGATCAAAGCCTACACGCCATGCCCCCTACGGAACCTTGAAGCCCCTGGAGATCCCGGATCGACCCTGGCAACATCTGACCATGGACTTCGTAACTGGGCTGCCGGAGGACTCGGGATTCAATGCCATCCTGATGGTGGTGGATCGGCTGACGAAAATGAGACATGTGATACCTTGCCGGGATACCTGCTCCGCCCCGGAGCTAGCCAATCTCTACCTCAACAACGTGTTCCGGTATCACGGCCTCCCCGAGTCTATTGTATCTGACCGAGGGCCTCAGTTCACCTCGGAATTCTGGAAAGCATTCTGCGAGCTCTTGGGGATCAGGATAAGCCTCTCGACAGCCTACCACCCCCAGACTGATGGCCAGTCAGAAAGGATGAATGCTATCATGGAACAATATCTGCGGGCCTATGTCAACCACCAGCAGAATAATTGGGTGTCCTTGTTGGCAACCTGCGAGTTCGCCGCAAACAACCAATTCTCAGAGTCCTTGAAAACCTCCCCCTTTCTGGCCAATTACGGTTGGCACCCCAGATTCGTGGATGCCCTGACGCCCCTGCAGAGAGTCCACCCCCCGGCCAAGGAGTTCGCAGCTGGAATTGCAGAGCTCCACTCCACCATAAAAGCCGAGCTGGGATATGCACAAGCCAGGCAAACCGAGTACGCCAACGGCTCACGGTTGCCAGCCCCCAGGTATCAGCCAGGGGATAAGGTGTGGCTCTCCAGCCGGCACTTCCGGACAGAACGACCTTCTCGTAAGCTGGATCATAAGTTTCTGGGGCCGTATGAGATATTGGGGAATGTGGGCACTCACGCCTACCGGTTGAAGTTCCCTAAAGACATCAAACGCCACCCGGTCGTTCACGTCTCGGAGATCGAACCAGCCGCCAACGATCCCCTCCCCGGGCAAAAGCACCCCCCACCTCCTCCCGTGGTGATTGCAGGTGAAGAGGAGTGGGAGGTTGAGGAGGTACTGGACTCCAGGAAGCGCTATGGGCGAGTTCAGTACAAGGTCAAATGGTTAGGGGACGAGGAGGCTACCTGGCAACCCGCAGAGGACTTGGAGAATGCACAGGATCTGGTCACCCTGTTCTACCAGCGTTACCCCCGGAAGCCTCGCCCCGCCCAATGATGTTCTTGGCGTCCTGGAATTGGTTATTAGGGTTGTTATTGTCGTTGTTGTTGGGATTATTGTTGGTACGTACTTCCGGCGTTGGGGTTGTGTTATGGGTTATTGGTTTAGTCGCCTGTTTTGTTTGTTTGTTTTTGTCTTGCCTTTCGCCTTGTCTTTCGTCGCTGGGGCTCCGAGCCTAAAGGGGGGATAGTGTCACAACCGTCCTTCCCTAGCCGGGTTTGAGAGTCAGACGGGATTCCGTCCAACTCTCGTTATTGTTGATTGTAGTCTTGATTTGACACTCGAACAGGCTTGTTCGGGTGTCGTGCTGTTTTGACACTCGAACAGGCTTGTTCGGGTGTCGTGCTGTTTTGACACTCGAACAGGCTTGTTCGGGTGTCGTCGATGGGTAATTGTTATCTTAGCTTCCGAGATAGGGATCTCGGGAAGCTTATTCCTTCCACGGCCTTGGCCTGGAATCATGTATATATATCTTCGTCCCTCCGCCCTCTCGTTGGATCCCCATCCAACGTCTTGTATATCCAATACAGGGCCTTGCTTCTCTCCACGTTGGTGCATCTCCCTTGTGCACCTCCTTGCCTTGCCTCGCCTTGTCTCTGCAGCCCAGCTGCCTCCCTTGCCTCTTGCCCTTGCCCCCGTCCCAGCCTTCCCCTAGTCACACACGTAGCGTTCCTACGTGTGTCTTACCCTAGCCTTTCCCCCGATCACACACGTAGCGCTCCTACGTGTGCGATTGCCCCTTGCCACTTCCCCGGCGTACCCCTTGGTCGCCTTGTCCCCCAGAGCCCTCGTTACATATGGAGCTCTTCGTTGATCTTGTCTGTTTGTCCGTTGAGGTCCTATAGGATGAGGAATAGTTCCTCCACACTCGCAAATTGTCGGGCATGGGGGACATGTATCTACCATTAGTGTTGGCATGGCTGTAGTGTGAGGACCATAGTGTATTTGGGTTCTTGGATGATTTTCTGGAGTAGCTACTTGGTAGCTTGTGGTAGTTTGGATACCCGTATTCGTGATTGATGTGGAAGCTGTCGTGGTCGAAATTGATTGTCTTGAAAGGTTTTCCTTCTCCTCATTGAGTTCCATCTCGGCAGCAAGTAAGTGTTGTATAACTACTTCAACCTTGAGTTTCCCTGCTCGTGTTTTCAGTCCGTATCTAATGCCTTGATACTCCTTTCCCAGTCCATTCAATATTCTATTCGCCACTCTATCTGAGCTTACTTCCACCCCCACTTCCTTCAGTTGGTTCGCAAGACTTTTCAGGTGTGCAATCCATTGACCCATCGTCTGTTCCTCAGATTTTCTAGCTCTTCCGAAAAGCTCTTCTAGTCTCATGACATTTGATATATCATTAGAAGCATAAGTGTCCGTTAGGATTTCCCATGCCTCGACACCAGTTTCACACTGTGATATAAGATGTTTTTGGTCCCTTTCGCATGATAGGTGTATCACCACTAAGCACTATTCTTGAATTTCGAGCCAGTTTTCATGGTCTTCTTCATTTTCACGAGGAGGTCAGTCACTGTTGAACGTTCTCCAGTAGCCTTTCATGATGAGGATCATTTTGATATCGTCCCTCCACTCATGATAGTTGAGTCCGTTGAGTTTGGTTACCTTCTGCAAGCTGTTCTCCTTATCGGTTGGCATTTTGTGAGTCTCGAAGCTTAGATTGTAGAGTAGTCCAAAGATACAGTAGAGGGCAGCGTAGTCTCATGCAAGGCAGCGAGATTAAGAGGAGTTTATCTGAAAAATGCGTGCAACCGGGCTCATCACCTGGAAGCTCTGCCTTGTCATTGACTATGTATATTACATCCAGGTTCTTCCCTCTCGTATCATATCTCTATCTCTCTAGCATAGCGTCGCTGAGTAAGCCCTTGGCTTCCATCACTATACTCCGAGCGCCATCACACTACTTCTTAGGTCGCCACATAATAACCTTCATTTCGGGTATACCTCTACTGAGTATTTTCTACGATAGGTCATTTTATGTTATCTCCGATGTTCTTTGACCAAATGTTGCTACAAAATTACCTTCATATCGGATATGTCCCTATTTAGTACTTTTAATGTCGCTGTGGCCGCTGTGGTGTTGTGGTAAATTCTTGTTGCTATCCGTGACATTGAACAATTTAATCCCATAACGGCCTGGTCCGTTGCGATATCGAGTCCATACCGGTATGGACCGGATCCCGGAACGGACCAGAACATATATATATATAAATATCATCACGGGCTAAGGATCCGCGTGATCACTGAGGGTAATATCAATTACAGAAGTTTCAGATTCCCAAAGATAACAAGTGCCCATCTCGATGAATCATAACCGATGCCTTCAAAAGTCAGCTCCTCAGACAATGCACAGACACCATGGCCATTACTTTCTGTCACTTGCATGATGTACCATGGTTCAATTGCATGAGACAAGGGATAACTTTCATATGATCGGTGATGTTACACTGATTGTTAAGGGTAACGTCACGATAAAACTACAATATGCCGAAGGAACGGAAATTTCTCTTCCTGACCAATGATTATCTGTACTAAAAATATATTCAAATTTCTCCAACCCCTACCTCATCCTCCCTCATTTCCTACAACAACGTCCTCCTCTCCCATCCCCTACCTTCCCCCCTCTCCTCCATATACTCCCCGTCTCTCCGCTCACGCACATGAATCTCCCCAGTCTCCCTCGCCAAATACCCCCTCCACACCCCATCCCAAATCTCCAGCACTTTGTCCACCTCATACCCCGCCCACTCCGCACTTTGATATGCCTTCCTCACCCGCACCCCCAGCTTCTTCAAATCCCCTTCAACCCCCGCCTTGATTGTTGGTCCCATATCATTTTCTTCATGAAGCTCGAGTCTGACGTTGGTGATGTGGAGAGTGAGAGAGAGGAGTGCCTGTACGTGACTGGAAATGCGTTGGTTCAAGACTCGGTGGAGACGACGTTTTGTGCGAGAACAGAAGAAAGGGAGGCGGTTACGGGCGTGGGAGATTTCGTTGTTCAGGTCGGCCATGGCAGCCGAGAGGGTGTTGAAAGTGGTGGAGAAGTGTTCAATGCGTTCGTTGTAGAGGTCGAGAACGGCTGGGGGGTGATCACAATGTGCTCTATTCTGGTAGAAATGGATTCTTCATGGTCAATGCTGGGATGGGGGTCGGCGGGTGCTGGTAGGGAGGGCTCGGCGATGGTCGCTGGATGGGCGGGGTGGTTTCGAACCGCAACTGTGGCCTGCATGGCTATAGTGAATGTGATGTATGTATTTATTGTTGGCCGCAGGTACCCTGAACTACACGTTAGCAAAATAATCAGGTCATCTGGCAAAACCACGAGGCCCCTTCGCCATCATGTTTTGGTGCCTGACAAGCAAGTAAACACGATCACACAAATTATGCCTGGGCACTGTTAAATGTCTCGAGACGTCTCGTGCCCAGGCCTAACACCAATTGGCCTGCCTACTACCTAGGCAGCCTGAAATAAAACACTCCGAGCGGCAGTTAGTACAACGTACGGTTCCGCTGGGCTAGACAGGGCGGTAACAAAGCCCTGCGATTATCAAGCTCCAGCCTCCAGCCCGTGGACGACGTGGAGTCCTACTACCCACCTTTCGTAGCCCGACTGTTACATCTGCCATGCTTCTCTTTGAGTGTATAGTGCAATTGTTGCATTCACTGCATTAAGTACGAACGAAGTGCCCGTCCCACCTGAATTGCCACAAGACAAACCGGCACATACCTGCTCCACGTAGGAAGATAATATTACCGACGGCAAGGAAGGGATGCCGCCCGGAGCCGGGCAGGTGTTGGATGTTGCTAGCATACCAGCGGATTGCAACCCACGCAGGCATTCGGGCGGCTGTCAGAAGACAAGCTGGAGTCCAGAGCGGGCTACGGCACCCACAGGGAACCAGCTGGAATCGACACGCCCCCCCAGCCTACACTTGGATGTGGATGAACCAAGGTTCGCGTAGCAGTTCATGATCTCTCGTAATAAGATGCATGTATTTGGCAAAGGCCGCCTGGGGGGAGCAGATAATCTACCAGATAACTGAGATGCGGTCTCTCTCGTCATGGGCTATGTAGTTTCAAATACGAATACAGATTCACAAAAAGAAAAGAAAACGAGGTTCCAAATGCACATTGTTTCATCTTTTAAGCAAATTCGATACCTCAGAGGACAGCAGCCATAAGCTTCAAACTGCGCCAAACACCACGCCATAAGGAGGGAGCTCACCGAGGATGGTAACAAAACATGAAGGGCTTCGACAAAGCCAATCTGGAAAAATGAGTACGACAGACAACACTAGGACACAGTGAGAGGCTTTATCATTTCACACAGCTAGTGTAAACGCGATTGAGAATGAGAGGGAGAGGGAGCGGGAGCTGGCGTAGAAGAAGAGAGTTATAACGGGCGGGGAAAGAACATCTAGAAATCTCCTTTGTTAGTTTCCCTTGTGTAACCTCTTGTATTTAACCATGTTGGGGTGCCCTTGACTTCCCGATCCCATACCATCTGAATCCACTCGTCATGTCTCTCTTATTAGGGACACAATACGAGTAATGAGTTTTCTTATAAAAATAAATTAAAATAAAAACAAGCCCTCGCCCTAAACACACTTAGAGATAGCGCATGCCTCAGCGTATGTACATAGTTATACACCAGTGAACTTCATTCAGGGTAACTCCCCAAAAAAAAAAATACCTCTTGCTTAATATTTCCAGGCTGGTATAATTTCCAAGTATGACTATACTATAAACTTGCAAATGGAGCACAGGTGAACTAATTTGGGGTAGGATATATTACATTATAAGTATAATGGTTTTTAGGGGTTATTGGATGTATACGTCGAGATGCGAATATATATATATTTTTTTTTTCGGGGGGAGGTATAGTATGGACAGCACTTACATATGTACCTATATATGTATATGCAGCTCAAGAGTGGTGTATAATAAACCCTAGACAGATCACGAACTATAAAGCCTAAATAACCAATAATATACTCCGACCCCTACATAGCTTCTTCAAGTTAACCATTGGCTTGCTTATCTATTCATCTGTTCGTGTTCCACCTACTGTACAAAGGAGCATACATATCAGCTATAAGGACATGCTTCACTTATTAACTAACTAACTTAAGACACTTAACGGTACATACAGACAAAATCAACGAGCCCAACACGCTTTCATAAATACTCAAGCTCAGTGACTGGCATAGTGAGGTTGTGTTGAGTTTTTGTATTGTTGGGGATACGAATACATATTCTATTAAGTGGCGTATGTGGAGGGTTCCATGGGTGTATGTTTTTAGAGGGATGAAGATGTTTGACAGTCGAAAAGTAGGTTTAGGATAGAACACAACAAAGCAGACTACTACCACCGAGATACATACATACATAACTGAACGCTACCTTTCTCTATAACTCGCACCCCAATTTTTCCAGCTTCTCTAAATATCACACCATAAGGGAGAGAAAAAGTAAAAACATGTACAACACCTCCCCCCCTCTATCCAAAGAAAAACGCATTATTATCTCTATCCCGCCTGACCATCCCCTTGTAATCCTTCGCCGGATCAAAATTTGTCCACACCGATGCGGGGAAGATATGTTTATTCCTTTCGTACCACCTCCTATCTACTACTTTGGTCATGGAGCCTTCCTCGGTGCCGATTATGAGTGTTGGTTTATCCTTATCCTTATCCCCCGCTGTCCCATTTGCACTCGTCGTACTAGTGTTTGAGGTAGTTGCATTGGTATTCGCATTCTCCAACGGCGATGGATAGTCAAACAACAACCCATTCGGCCCCTCCGTCCTATTAACCAGGAAATAATAAAACTCATAATGATGCGGGATTATCACTTCCCCTCTGACAAGTAATAGATCGTCAACGCTAACACGAAGCCACTCCCTCCTCCCACTCATGCGTCTCGCTCGCTCAAGGAATAGCCATACCGGGTCGCCTTTCTTGACGCGCACACCCGGTTCCCGAGGGGTTACATTTGTGCCATCGTAGAATACGAAGGGGATGAGGATTTCTTCGTTTTTGATTCGTTCTTGGAGGGAGAGGAATTCGCGCCGGAGGAGTTCCCGCTCGTGGGCTTCGCGCCGGAGAGAGGATTTGGTGAGGAGTTTTGGCGGGGGGTGGGGGAGATTGGGGTTGGGTCGAGGTTTTGTGGTGGAGGAGGTAGTGAGGGGCTCGGGGGTGGTGGAGACGGAGCGGGAGGTTGTCGTGGGGGTTGTAGAGACGCTGGTTCAGCGGGAGTGACGGGTTTCCTATTTGTGGGTTTACTGGTGGAGGCGTCGGTGATGGCTCCGCTATCTTCGGCTTCTCGATCTCCAGCTTGGTCCGCTTCTTCTTCGTCATCCTGAGCGAACGAGAGTTTGCCCTTGCTAACTCCAGCTTTCCGCTTCTTCCGTGGTGGTTGTCCAGATTTCCTCGAGGGTTCTTCACCTACCCCAGTTTCCGATCCAGACGATTGGGGAGTCCCGTTCGTGGAGCCCAGCGCGCTGTACTTGTTCACTCAGCCCTGTCCTGTACGGAATTCGGGAAACTACGTAATAGGTTACCTCTCAATCCCAATCCTCCCGCGCTCATGCGCCTCGCGTTCCTTCTGCTCCAGAAGCTCGACACGGCGTTTTTTGAACTCGGAGAGGTGTACGAGGCCGACGGTTTGTGTCTTTAGCACGTCTTCAAGAGTTTCGGTAGTCTTTGTGAAGCGGGAGGTGGGGGTGGTGGTGCCGGAGGCGGAGGTGGACGGGGGGTTGGACATTGTGAGATTTATGATGGTGATGATGGTGATGATGTTAAGGAAATGTCGTGCTGATCTGATCTTTGGCGAGGACGCCGTGATTTATGCAGCCACTTGGCGCGTTGATCACCTGCCAGGAACAACACGTCTTGTTACCAATATTTCAGTCACGTGCCGGGAAAATCTAGTATTAAATTATATATAATCATACATATTACACAAGCTTGAGGCTTCAAAAAGGAGCCCCAAGAAGCAACATACATATATACTTCTGTACATCCCCACGAAATACAGTCACAAGCCCCTACACTCAACCCCCTGATCTCTTCCAAATCACACAGTCGTCAAGCTTCCTTCCCAAAGTGCCACTTGCAGACTAAAGATAACCTTGCAACCGCACCACGGGTGATCTAGCCCACCCGCCCACGAACTCCTGTCCCAGGGTCCACATAATGCTACAGTTTTTACCCTGAACTTGAACTTGTATAGTTAGCGATCCAGATTCGTCACGGCAACAGCATAAGCAAAGTATCCTAAATCTATACCTCGGCAAGCCAGTATAAAGCGCCCGAGTACTGCTGAGAATGAGAAAAGTGTAGTGCGTTGTAATGAATATTATGAGGATATGAGTTACCCTGAACTACTAAAAGTTATTCTCAGCACTTGTGGTCTGTTTGTAATACCATATGACCGACTTTTTCATGAAAACTCGACTTCGCGTAGTCGCATTTAGCCTCAATTTATATTTAATATCAGAGCTCTCTCGCATGGTTGATAGTCCACTCCGTTGCTACCTTACCATTATGTGAATGATTCCTGTCTCTCTTCTAGACGAAAATAATTAACAAGACGTTATTTGATGTATAACATCTACGGTAAACCTTACAAGGTCAAATATACATTTTCAATTCAAGATTACAGCTTATGATATATTTATAATGCTCTAATACGTTTCTCACAAGAACCACTCAAATTCTATCAGTCTGGGTCAATTCTAAAAATATGAGAGAACCCGAATTTGGTGACAAGCCGAAGGCCAAGAGATCCGGTAATATATGGTACGAGGTAGTCTGGTTGGCACGGTACGAGGCTAGTACGAGGCTGTCGATAATATTACTTACTTAGGTATAGATTGGCTACTCCATTATACATATTGCCAAGAGGATACAAGCAAGGGGCTCGTTACCAGTTGCTGGTGATATTGTTGTCTTTGGTAATCAAGCCTCACCACGTCCCAATGCTACTCGGCGCATATCTAATTCATAGCCACGTCTATACTTATGGTCGAAACTTCTACTACACCGGGAATTGCTTCCCCCAGCAATGCCTCTGAAATTCCAGAGGAGGGCAAGCGCTGGCACGAAGCTCTCCCTGCACGCTCTCGGTGGGCACTCGAACTAGAAGCTGGTATATGGCGGCAACTATCTAATGTTGGCTTTTTCTTGCACCGTTATGCACCGCCTATACCCCCGCCACCTAGCTTTACTCGCACGATACCCATCACTGTCTCTCCTAGGAAAGAGGGCCAGATAGAGTTGCTCTTTTGGACGCCGGAGGGGTACACATCACCATTTTTTAGTGGCAATGATTCAGACACGAAGAACACAGCAAGTCAAAGAGAGTACCCCGTGGTCATAAATTTTCATGGGGGTGGTTTTACAATTGGTACCTCAATGGATGATGTCCGCTGGGCGCATGCATGTGTGTCGTACCTCAATTGCGTCTTCGTAAGTGTGGAGTATCGTCTGGCTCCACAGCATCCATTCCCTACTGCTGTTGAAGATGGAGCGGATGCCTGCCTGTGGCTTGTTGACCATGCCAAGGAACTCTCCCTCGATACAAAAAGAATGGCCACCACTGGGTTTAGCGCAGGTGGGAATATGGCATTCACCGTATGCATGAGAGTTCGGGAGGAAGTCGAAAAACGGAGGAAAGCCAGGGGATTGGTTATAAATCCTCACTCAGAGAGCCCAAAGGCCAACATGGAGGGTATTGGGGCAGGTGATATCGTCACCGAGCCCCCAGCGGCATTATCTGAGGAGCAGAAGCAAGAAAAGGAGATCCATGAAGGGAAATTCGTGGCAATAGCTTCCTTTTACCCATCAACTGATTTTACGCTTTCCCGAGATATTCGCAGACTTTCTATCCTTCGAAAGGACAAAGGTCTCCCTGCTTTCTTCACGGATCTCTTCGATGCCTCATATCTGCATCCGCCAAAGTCAATTGACCTAGATGACAAGTACCTCTCTCCTGGGCTAGCCCCTACAGAGATCCTACGAAATTCTCTACCAGAGGATATCCTTCTGTATTCTTGTGAGTGGGACGAATTACTTGTGGAGAGTGAACGATTTGCGACCAGGCTTGGTAGCGAGGAAATAGGCAAGAGAGTGAAATATAGATGCATCATGAACGCACAACATGGATGGGATAAAAGTCCACTGCCCTGGCAAGGCAAGGACGAAAGAAGAGACAGCGTTTACCGGGAAGTCTGCAATGAACTGGGAAAGGTGTTCTATGGAACGGATTGGCAAGACCTTGGAGAAGCGGAGCTCACGAACGATGCGAATGGGATTAGCACGCAACCTGAAGCTATTCATCAATGAAGACATGATATAATGTTTGTTTTGCTGTGAAGTCCCATGATTCATTGTTTTTTTTCGTACCTAGTGGAACGAGGTTAATATTAGCATTCTTGACATCTTCTAAGCAAGCGGATATAGAGTGAAGGAAACGGCATTGTTATCAGGCCATTTAATCACCGCGACTCTTCTGCACCTCTTGACTTGACACTTTTTTTCCTGGGAGATCTTTCTTCATGCTACGGTTGACTCACATAACATACTCATACCACCATGCCATTCAATTTCCTAAAGAATACATCAAAATTAGAGTTTCCAAAACCATTCGTTGGGGGCACTACGGGGGTCTCCTTAATTGCAAAAACAATATGCTCCCACCAACCTCCCGTGAATTCCTTCTCCATAAATACATGGAAGAAAAGCTCTGCAACCCTCTCCCTCGGATTACTAAACACCCCGCAACCGAGCGCCCCCAGCACAATGCGACTATGTCCGTGGTATGCTGCCATTCTCAATACAATTCGGATCTTTTCGCGGAGAAGCTCCGCCTGTGCAGGATCCGCGTAGTACTTCCCCGCGGGCTTGTACAGATCGCCTGCAACATTAGGCTTTTGACAAACTTTCGGGTTGCTGGTTGCCGCGACTGTGAGCACGGAAACGATTTTGTAGTCCATAGGGCTCTCAATCCATTGATGATTCGTCTCATAACTTGACCTCATGATGGCTACTGCAGGGGAGTAGATTCCACTTGCAGTGGCTATTGGGTAATATGTGGTCTTGAGGGCTGTACTAAGAGAGGATCTGTGTATTCACCAACACAATATCAATTATTGATGCTATGAATTGCCGCTACTCTATATGGCTTTCATTCGGGAGTTCTCACATAGCTACGCACCTGAAACATAGAAATTCCTCCTGTGCTCGTGAACCTCCAAGCCAACCCCCTCCGGGTTCTCTGGGATTTCCCAAGTTCAAGACTGCTACATATGGATCGTTCGCGTTCAGGCCCTCCATGAGTGCTATAGCCTGCTCGAATGCGTCTGCATTAACAACCTCGATCCTTGTTCCATAGACGTAGCTCTCATCCTCGTCATCGCCGTATACTTGGACTTGGAACCTTGGACAGTCCTCACGCTTCAGCTGGGGGATGGGGTTGGTCGCATTGTCGTATTTGATTGAATGGTTGATGACATGAGGGCAGTTGGCTTTCCACCACTCGCTGTTACGTGTAGTGAGGGTTTGGCTGGTTGTGGGGTTTGCGGTTAGTTGAACCCCTTTACATGCATGGGAACATTCAGGTTATATATAATGGAAGCAACTAAAGGAGGATTTATAGTCGCAAGTGGAGAAAACTTGATAAATGATGCTTTGCATCCAGGGCTTCTATAGACTAAACAGATGGTTCGGGATGTGTAATTCTCGAAGGGGGACATGTTAAGTACATACTGTGTTTCAGCAGCTACTTGTGCCAGGGGAGTTTTTGCGCTACGAGACTTCGCCCTCATCATTTGTCTTGGTGCCCTCCGAGGATGCTTGTATGGGAAAAAAAAAAAGGTTAAAAGCCTATATGTTTCTTGGATTGTGAAGATATCGAGTTTGCAGAAATTGGCAGTTCAGCTTGTGGCAAACACAGGAATCCACATCTCACGAATAACTTTCTTCTCTTTTGGGTCCTTCCTTTGTTTTTAATTACATAGAGGAACAAAGGGGCTGACTCACTGCTCACTCATTTGTGGGGGGGGGGGGGGGCCGGGGGACAAACGGAACAAAGGGTACTTAACTAGAGGTGGTGCCAGCTTCTCACTAGTATTACAGCCATTCACTTACAATTATTAGTATATGCAACAAAAACAAAGAAGGACTATACAATATATTAGACAAAGTAAGCTAAGTATAGTCGTGATTTCGGTTTCGGCTCAGGGTAACAGTGCATAAGTATGTACCTACTCTACTCAACGTGTGTTCTCATGATGTTTGCTGCTCTTGGTTTCACAGTCCACAAGAGCTACGGAATTCAAAGATCATTGTTTCATTGCAATTATATCCTCAAATAGAACGGCTTATTTCCACTGCTGAGTACTTCACAATATACTCCAAAGTTATAGCTAGTATGCATAGTGTTAATACATTTTTCTTGCCTCGGGTGTTGAAACTACTTGTTGCTGATGTCACAAGTATTTTGAAATGAGATTAGAATAGACAATTAGAAGGAAATAGATTAAATGCTCTTGTGGTTCATCAGAAATTGCTGTTTCGCCTCAAACCATTAAAAGACCTCGAGAAGTTGTCTCAATCGAACTTCGTGTAGACTTCACAATATATGTGTCTACACCGAACTTGCGATGCATAGCAATTAGAGTAACTACATACACCATATGAGAATCAAATTGATAAACCAAAGGCTTTTTCAAGTAGAATTCTGTAAACCCGAGCAAAGTTATGGTAACCTCCCATCCTCCATACAGATTACCCCGCACCTGGAGCCGCCTAAAAGGATCCCTCTCCTAAAGGGAACCCTTCCTCACTCCTGTCACCCCTTGTATCGCCGCATCATCAGTGAACCAAACCACCTTGTCTCCAGCTCCAATATTCACCAAGCTACATGGTAACCCCTCCTCTGGATTTTCAAAAATAGTCTTCAATATCTCCTTCTTTCCAGCACCTGCAGCCACAAACACTACTCTAACGGCATGTGTGACAACCGGCAATGTCAAGGTAATCCTCCTTGGCGGTGGCTTTGGCGAGTCCTCAATTGGTGCAACCCAAGCAACGTCCTCCCTCAATAACTCGTGTCTCGGGAATAGACTGCAGGTGTGTCCATCTGGCCCGCAACCTAATAAGATAAGGTCAAAAACTGGGAGTTTGACTGAATCCTTAGCGGCGAAGGACCGAACAAGTGTCTGCTCATAGGCGTCTGCGAGCTCCTGTGTATCGTCTATGAGAGACTCGTCGATGGGGAAGACCTGTGGCATACCGCTTCTTTGAGGGATCTTATCAAGTAAAACGGATTTGAGGAGCCCATAGTTGGAGTCGGGGTGGGAAAGAGGTACTGCACGCTCATCAGCGAAAAAGATCTCCCATTTCGACCACTGGACCGACGGGTTGTTGATGAGAGCAGGCGAGGCGAGGAAGCTGGGGAGAGAGCCTCCTGAAACGGCAATGCGGAACGTCGGATGTCGGGAGAAAGCAGCGGTTTGTGCGTTTAGAACATACTCCGCAAGGCCGAGGGAGAGCTTGTCGTTGGTCGGGTACGAATGGACTTGTGGAAGCTTGGTCATTGTGATGACGATCCGCAGAAGGAAGGGAGTTGATGGCTTTTCCTGATTTTCTTCCCTTGTATAGATATTATGGCTGAGGAATTGTTGCTCACGATGCCGTCTGTTCAGTTCGTAATCGCGACGGGTACGGGGAGCGGAGGTAGGTTTTTATCAGATGCGATGGATGAGCCAAAAGAAATTCCCAAAGTTTTTCGTAAAAAGAAGCCGCAAAAAGAAAAGATAGCAAATCGGCAGAAAGCACTTTTTATCACCTCTGTCTCTATTCTTTCTCACAGATTGCCCGAGAGATCCCCTCCCATCAGCCCATGCGTGCATCATGCAGGGTTGAACCCTTTGCCTTTTGCCCCTCCGCTGACGTAGCGGAGACGCAGGGCAAGGAGGGCCATACATAGAGGCAAACTGGCATGACATGGACCAATAGATGCGCCCTTTGTCATCAACCAAAGCTATCATGCTCTTGCTGTGAAGTACTGTAGCTTATAAATCCAGTATTTATGACCTGTTGTCTGACCTTACACTTGCTCCGCCTCTAGCCGGGCTACTTCTAATGAATAGAATCGCTGTGCGCCAGTGTTTGTATACTCCTGTCGTCAGTTTTACACCAAAACTGCCACTTTTGAAAAAAAAAAATTCATGAAAGATCAAGGGGAAGCAAGCAGGAAGCTCTACATCTGGAATTCTCCCCAAAAATACCTAATCCTTTGATATCCTAAGAAATCTAACAGGCCGAACCAGATTTACATTGTACAGATAGTTAAGAATATGGGCGAAGTGGTTGTCATGTAGTTTCTCATACAAATTTGTATGGCAACGGCCTGTACCAATGCTCCCTCCAACTTGCGGCAGCTCTGGACATTCCTTGAGGGGAGAAGAAGAGGAAATATTAGGTGAGGTAAGTATTATGAATAATTCCAACCTGGTTCTAGATAGCAATCAACAATAAAGGGTGTTGGCGATTAACGAATGTGTGGTCTAGCTGTAAAACTGACAATCACCGGACACTAATGGCACGGAACTATACATACAGCTCAAAAATGAACTGCATGATTATCCTGTGGAAATTAGTTTTACTCTTTACTGTAGCTGAGAGGTCTCCTCCTCATTAGCAGAAAAAGCATTTGCATCCTGATGAACTAGGTAGAACTATCCTGATGCAGTTTAATGTACTGATGTCTTAGGTGTATCTCTACTCTATCTAAAATAGACATTGCTTCCGCATTGCACTCCTCAGCAAATGTAGGCTTTTGAATTTGCAAGCTCCATGGATAGCTCTGTTGATGAGGAATTTATTCCGCAATTGCGGTTACTTCAGCTCCCCTTCCTCAACATCTTTCTCTCGTTTTCGTATTCTCCTATTAACTGTGGGCTGTGCTAAAGGGGAGGGGGTTTCATGATAGAGGTAGAGGGGGGTTGCGATGGTTGTAAGTGCTGCAGCGAATTCAGGGTAACTCCGAGAAGATTGTTCGATGTGGCATGGCAGGATAGCGAAGGGGTTCGCTGAGCGTAGTGGGGTGGGGCCTCATGTCGATCCACTGGTAAATTTGTTGTCTCGGTTTACCGTACAGACTAGGTATACTGGTACCGGTACAACCCAGCAATCAAGATCCAGCACGTAAGCGAAGAATGAGGAATCTCGGCGTGTCTCAGCGACAAGAGTTTCACTCTGAAGTCTCGTGCCTAATGTGCCAACCAGACTATGTAGCGCCTAATGAGATTGGCCAACTGCTTGTCCTGCAACTCCTCTGGGATTTTGAATACAAACAAGTAGGAGTTTGCATATGCATTCCTGACCTGGAATCATGTCAAGCTGACATTCAGTATGCACTCAGCTCAGAGAGGTCCAGCAAGTGGATTTCTCACAGCAATAAAATGCGTTTGAATTTGCCTGCACAGTTTCACCTCCCTGCCCACGACACAGGGTATTCCCCAGCTCGCTCGCCTTTCGCCTGGGATGTGTCTTTGTCGCCTGACTTCATAATAAACTCGGCATAAGTACTAGTAGCGCAGCGAGAGGCCTGGTTATTGCACCTCTTGTGCCCTTTGTGGCCTCTCGCCCCTCCTGTGCCAGGCCGAAATAAGACTGACCGAAGCGGATTTGTGCAAATGTGGAATGGCGCCAGATGCGCTCTCGAGATACAAACGGTGGAGTGGTTGCTTGGTGTGCCCCTTTTTTAGCTTTTTTACCCAAGCAAGTCCCCTCTTGTTTTCCTTCTGCAACCCACCACCAAAACAAACCAAAAAATTCAGTTCTCACGGTTTGCTTTCAGTTCGGTACCAGCACGCTTCACTCCTTCAGCTGCGGTATCGTTCCAGCTATTCGCTCCTTATCCTTGCAGAGATCCCGATTTTCAGTGCCGGGTATACAGGTCCGTCAGAATTTGATTCTCGCTGCCTTGCGATCCGCCCGCCCTTGCAGCTCCGACTCAGCAATTGGCTGCTCAGCTCTGCGTACGTTACCAAGCTTCATACAGCTGAATCAGGTTGTGCTGCACGATATGATCGCATTCAAGCTAATTCTGTGGGGAAATAGCCAATATTCGGATATCACTACTTGGTGACTTTAGGTACCAGAAAGTTCTTGTTTTTGGTTTGAGAACTTCGTTCATTACATTCACTCGCTCAGACAACCGTTAGTCATTCAGTGATGCCCTCACTACTTAAAAGAGAAGGCTCCGACCAATCAGGGTTGGGCAATGATTTAGCACCTTTGGTGATTGCACTTTTGATTTTGGTCAGCGTTGGGATGCTTCTTGGCGGGACTTTGTTTTTCATTCGGCGACATCGAAGGAGCGTGGAGAGCCAAAGCTGTGGGAATACAAGAAATACCCGTAAACTGACAATTACGACAATCCCATTTGGAGATATTCGACGATCGTATTCTGAGAAACAGCGTTTGATGGACAACCTCTCGCCAATGCCTTTAACACCTGACTCAATTCCTGAAATCAGAATTACATTTCCCGAGGAAGAGGATGCACAAGGTCGGAGGAAGTCTGGAAGGGTCGTTATTGTGGAGGTTGGGGAAGCTGGCGTTGGCTATGTGCGGCCTGTGCCTGAAGAAAACCTCCCCCCATATCAACAACATGATGGGTTTTCGTCAGTCGACTTGGAGAAAATCGGTGGACTTAAAGAGAAGGATTGTACACAATGGATGTAGTGTGGATGCGAAGGGCTACATGGCGGATTTTTTTTCTTTCAGCAGGTCTGCCGTCTGAACTCAGTTCTTATTTGAGTCCAGGAAATGTAAAAACTTTTACGCTTCGTTCCGCCATTTTATACTCAACTTTGATGTCTGGATATGGGTAATTGATATTTTTGCAATGGCTGATGGAAAGGTTTTCTTTTTTGTTAACTTCTAGGACCATATCCTGTTCGAATTCTACGTTATCCCCTAGGTTTATAGAAGGACACGTGTCGGAAAATCGGTGGACGGCAGGTCAGGTCCGGTGAAGGAGTTGAGAAGGTGATTTGTTTGTATCGATTTCCTGTTTTGACCTAGGGCCATATACCCTCCCCCATATTGCAGCTGAGGCAGCTAGCACTTCGTTCTTACCAATGCTGGTCCTTTTTGTTTTCACGCTGAATGACTCTTCTTCTTTACCCTCCCCCCGGTTACTCTCCTAATGTACCCTAATACATGTATTGTCTAATCATCGCTACATGTTTCTGGAAAGAACTCGAGAATGAAGAGAGATGCTTGTGACAGCCGGACCATTAATATCACCAGTATCAGAATTCAACATCGTTAGTTTCCCCTTCCAACCAGGCCCTCCAGTCAACCAGACTACTCCAGACCCATCAATTCTTGAATCTCCATGTGAAAAGAGTACTGGGGCCTCAGGACGGCAAAGTATTACTAAACAAGCCCTGACAGTATGTATACCTTAAGTATTTGTCGATCAATGGCATTGGTCAAGGGTCCGGTACCTCAAGCCCAAGCAATAACGTTGAATAATGGGCTATTAGAGGGATTTAGCTAGCTTTCTTGTTATTGTTATGTGTATCGTTACTAAGCAAATATATAACAAAAGTTAGCGGGAAAAGGTAGCGAAGAGGTTTAGAAGCTTTGATGTTATGTTAGCCGTTACTATACTGGATATCTGGTGGCACCAGCAAACACAGATCACGATCATCGAGCACACATCGTCCCTATGGCAGCAAGCACAGCGACAGCAGCAGCAACAGCAGCAGCCCTAGCAGTAGTAACTGCGAATGAAGCTCAGGTAGTCGCTATTATGACATCACTGCAATATTCACATTATTGCGCACCATTACCCCCCCCCACCCGTTCGAGAGTTCACATTGAATCGGTTTACACAGAGAGAGTGTGTGGAGTTTTTTCGCTTTACAAAAGAGGAAATACTACAGATACTACTCCACCTCCGGCTCGATCAAATTAGCTATCGCATTGGGTGTGTGGCATCCCCAGAGGAAGCATTTTGTGTTCTTCTATTACAACTATCCAGCAATAAATGGTTGAAGGATAATATGAGAGTGTTTGGCAAGAGTAGGACATGGCAGGCGGTGATTTTCAATGATGTAGTTACCTACTTGATCACCTAGTATAAGGAGAAGTTGTATTGGGATACTGAATATCTAATATATCAGTAGCTATAGAGCTATACTAAATATGTAGGTGCTTGTAGTTATAGAGCTTCTATTTAGGAATTTGTGAATAAAACTTTAAAGATAATAGGGGTGGTCACTTCTTAATTGCAATTATGAAAATTGCAATTACGAAGCGCCTTGGCAGCCCTGAACTAAGCCTAAACTGTAAAAAACTGCAATTAACAAGTGACCACTCCATATCACAATTCTAATTACCATAATTCTAATTACCACTAGTTTTCCTCAATACCTCGAACAACCCAACATGGTCTTTTACTAAGAAGCATCATACACATCCATCATAAATATCATCAAGCTACTGATACTTAGTACTAAGGATGAAATATCTTTAGATTCCGAGTCTATGATATTAGGAATTATCTATGATCTTCTTGAGCTATTGGAGGCGTATGTCGGGTTGGAGCAGTTGGCGAGATTTGTCGCATTGGTGGGGTTGGCGAAATTTGTCACATTGGAGATAAATGGACGTTGGGGATCTTGCGATGTCGGAGATAGATCTCTGAATTTTGTGGTGTTTGTATATGATGATGTTGGTTTGCCGATGACTAAGGAGCGTAATTGTAATTGCAATTGCAATTGTGCTCGTAAATGCACTTGAGAGTGCAATTACGAGTTTGAATTGCAATTGTAATTGCAATTACGAGCTTGGCCAATCAGAGTGTGTGCTAAGTTGCCAAGGTACTTCGTAATTACAATTTTCATAATTGCAATTAAGAAGTGACCACTCCTACTATATTGGCCTTCTAAGGGTCAATACAATTAGTATTTAGAATATAAAAAGGATTATACTATTAAATTCTAGGCAATTACAATCTTTAATAGATTTATTTCTTATTCTACTAGGCTATTTGAAGGAAAGTTAGAGAATTAAGCTACTTGAAAGTAATCTACAATTGAAAATCAACTTTAATAGGTATATTAAAAGCCTTTAGAAAGGTATAGGTATTATATATAGCTATATATATATAGTAATCTTATATATAGTATAGGTTATAAGGTAATAAGTTTATATAAAATACTTTTAGGTTAACTACTTTCTTTAAAAATACAAGTATTTAATATATATATATTTTCTTTATAAATTGTAGTTAAATATAGTTTTAGTAAAATATTAGTTTTATAGCAATTTGTTATATACTTATAAATTATAAAAATAGAGTATTTACTAATTAAAGTATATTATATACTTATTATATTTCTAATAAATATTTATATATATATATATATAAAAGTTTAATTTTAATTTAATTTTTATATCTATCTCTTTTAGTTAACTAATATTTTATTTTAAGTTCAAAAGCTTAACTTTATTATTTTGATACTTCTAATTTTATTTCTACTAAACTTGTCCTTACTAAGCTTATTTTTACTAAGTCTATTTTCTTTAAGCTTATTCTTTAATTTAATAACTATTTTAAAAGTTTATTTATTTCTTTTATATTTTCTTTTAACTTTTTAATCTTCTAAACCTAACTTATCTAAGTTTTATTACTTTCTATGCTTTAAAAAATTACAATAGTAAGTTTTTCTACTATAGCTACTAATCTATTTATATATAAGTTATCTAAGATATCTGAGTTTTACTTTTTAATTCTTTAGTATTTTAGAATTAGAAGTTGAATTTATTTAATATCTATATTAGTATCTAAGTTACTATTAGATACTTTCTTAGACTATATATATAACAAATCAGTATAAGCTTTTTTTGAATATATTTACTTTTTTTCAACCTCTACTTTATTCATTTAGATTTTTTTTACTTACTCTGTCATAACCATATGCTCAGTTGTCTTTGTCATCACCTGTGATTACAGGTGATGGGTTATTGTCATTGTTGCCTTTATTATTACCTGCAATCGCAGGTGATGGGTTATCATTACCTTACTTGGCTTCTGAGATAGAGATCTTGGGAAGCTTATTCCTTTTATTACCTTGGCTTGGAATTATATATATATAGCCCTTATCCCTCGTACTATCATTAGATCCCTATCTAATGTCTTGTATACCTAATATAGGACCTTGCTTCTTCCAGCACTTGTGCACCTCCCTTGTGCACCTCCTTATCTCGTGAACAGCTCTGCAGCCCTACTGCCTCCTACTACTCCCGTGTACCTCTCTCGCTCTCACCCTTACCCCTATCCTAGCCTTTTCCCCTAGTCACATATATAGCATTCCTACATATATATTACTCTAGCCTTACTCTTGCCTCGGCATACTCCTTGGTCACCTTGTTCCCAGAGCCATTGTTACACTATGTTGGATCACCCTGACCAAGTGGTACGTCCACATTATGGCAACTCAAGAAACTACTCCTACGCTACCAGGAGCTAGATTCCAAGCCTGGCAAGTACTGCTAATCCCAAAAAATCAGACCAACTTCAACAACTATTGCAATACCATTATCAACATTTACCTCACTGCGGACACCATGGGTTTGCAACTAGAAGCAGCTATGTGTGAAGCCCAATAGAAACTGGCCAGAGCTAAAGATAAAATCACAATACTTACAGAGGACCTTATATCCTACCAGAAGGACTTGGCCAATGAAAAGAGGACTGTCTAAACCCTGACTAGGGCCCTAGACACCATAAACTCTAGGAATCAGGTACCTCAAGCCCCCAAAACATAGGACCTCCCCACTCAAATGAAATTAAAGGGTAAAAGGTCCCGCCTCAAACCTTAGAAAAACTCAATAAATATCAAGCTAAATGGGGACGCTGCAAAGTTCTCCACCATCTAACACTGCTTGGCCTATATGTATGGGCTATTGAAGGATAAAGCCTTGGATCAAGTCCAACCATATGTCCAAGACTTGGGTATCAAACTAGCAGATATTCCTGTACTATTCGCTATCCTTGATTGGGCATTTGGAGATCCAGACTCAGCAGGAACAGCAACCAGAGCCCTTCGGGCCCTAAGACAATAAGGCAATGACCTCTTGACATATATAGCTGAATTCTCAAGGCTAGCAGAAGAGGTACTATGTGTCACAACCATCCTTTCCTAGCCGGGTTTGAGAATCAGACGGGATTCCGTCCGACTCTCGTTATTGTTGATTGATATCGTTGTTATCTCTGTTCCCAAGATAAGGGGTCTCGGGAACCTTATTCCTTCCAGTGGCCTTGGCCAGGAAGGAAGCCTGTATATATAGCTTGCTCTCTCCGCCCTTTCGTTGGATCTCTATCCAACGTCTTATATACCCAATACAGGACCTTGCTTCCCCCAGCGCTGTAACGTGGGCTCTAGGAACAAGGCGACCAAGGGGTACGCCGGGAAGAAGGCAGAGGCTAGGGCAAGACACACGTAGGAACGCTACGTGTGTGACTAGGGGAAGGCTGGGACGGGGAGCAAGGGCAAGAGGCAAGAGGGGCAGAGGGCAAGGGATATGAGACACGTGGAAGCAGTTGCCGCGTGTGTCAAGGGAGGCAGCTGGGCTGTAGAGACAAGGCAAGGCAAGACAAGGACAGGAGGTTCGCGGGGTATGCAGCAGGGCTGCAGAGTCGAGGCGAGACAAGGAGGTGCACAAGGGAGATGCACCAACGTGGAGAGAAGCAAGGCCCTGTATTGGATATACAAGACATTGGATGGGGATCCAACGAGAGGGCGGAGGGACGAAGATATATATACATGATTCCAGGCCAAGGCCGTGGAAGGAATAAGCTTCCCAAGATTCCTATCTCGGAAGCTAAGATAACAATCACCCATCGATGACACCCGAACAAGCCTGTTCGAGTGTCAAAACAGCACGACACCCGAACAAGCCTGTTCGAGTGTCAAATCAAGACTAAGAACACGGTTGTGACACTATCCCCCCTTTAGGCTGGAGCTCCAGTGACTAGGAGACCTGGGCACGATAACCGGCAAAATCAACACAGGAAACAATAACAAAGGCAACGACAAGGATTCCAACTCCAAACAACAAGAAGAACGAGAAGAGCGAGAAGAACGAGAAGAATGAGAGTCGGACAGGCCCCACCGTATGACTCTCAAAAGACACAACATCATTCCATTGGGCGAGGCTTCCTTGGGTATTGCTGGTGGAATAGGGCGACCAAATCCTGTGCATTCTCCAAGTCCTTTGTGGGTTGCCAGGTAGCCTCCTCATCCCCTAACTACTTGACCTTATACTGAACTCGTCCATAGCATTTCCTTGAGTCCAGTACCTCCTCAACCTCCCACTCCTCTTCACCTGCGATCACCACTAGAGAAGGTGGGGGGTGCTTTTGCCCGGGAAGGGGATTGTCATCAGCTGGCTCGATCTCCGAGACATGAACGACCGGATGGCGCTTGATATCCTTGAGAAACCTCAGCTGATAAGCATGAGTGGCCACAGCTGCTAACACTTCGTTGGGGCCTAGGAACTTGTGATCCAGCTTACGAGATGGCCGTTCCATTCGGAAGTGCCTGCTGGAGAGCCATACTTAGTTCCCTGAGTGGTATTTAGGAGCTGGCAACCGAGACCCATTGGCATACTCCGCTTGCTTGGCTTGGGCGTAGGCCAACTCAGCCTTCAAGGTAGCATGGAGTTTTGTGATCTCTGTTGCGAAGTCCTTGGCTGGGGCATTCTCCCTGGCCTTGTGCAGAGGTGCCAGGGAGTCTACGAACCGAGGGTGCCAGCCATAATTGGCCAGGAATGGGGAGGTCTTCAGGGTCTCGGAGAAGTAGTTGTTGGCAGAAAACTAGCAGGTCGCCAGCAACGAAACCCAGTTATTCTGCTGATAATTGATGTACGCCCTCAGGTACTGCTCCATGATGGCGTTCATACGTTCTGACTGGCCATCAGTCTGAGGGTGGTATGCCATGGACAGGTGTACTTCAATACCCAGCAGCTCACAGAAGGTTCTCCAGAAGTCGGCGACGAACTGAAGGCCGCGGTCTGAGACAACCGACGCCAGGAGGCCATGGTAATGGAAGACATTATTCAGGTAAAGGGATGCCAATTCAGGGGCTGAGCAGGTGTCTCGACAGGGTATCACATGCCTCATTTTTGTCAACCGATCCACTACCATTAAGATGGCATTGAATCCTAAGTCTTCTGGCAATCCGGTGACGAAGTCCATAGTCAGGTGTTGCCAGGGTTGTTCTGGGACTTCCAGGGGCTTCAGGGTACTATACGGAGTGTGGCGGGTGGGTTTGGCATGCTTGCAGACATGGCAATTCCGTATGTACCGCTCCACCTCCTTCCGTTGGTCAATCCACGTATATTGCCTAGCTAGTAGCTCTAACGTTTTAGCTACTCCAGGATGACCCGCAGCCAGGGTATCATGGTGTTTTTTGATCAGCTGCATCCGCAGCTCTCCTTCAGGTATATAGAGCCGATCTAGGTGGTATAGGAGGCCGTCCTGAGTGGTGCACTCAGCTAGGGAAATCTTGGTGTGACGGCACTGTCCAGACTCCACTGCAGCGATTATATCCTTAACCAGGTCGTCCTCTGCATATGCCCGTTGTATCCGCAGAAGGAGATCTGCTCCTGGGTTCGCTTCAGCTTTAGCATCAGCATCAGCATCAGCATCAGCATCAGCATCAGTATCAGCATCAGCATGGCTAGTGGCCGCCAGGTCAAGATTTTCAGGTTTCAGTACCACCTGATTTTGGTACTTCAGCCTTTCATCCCCCCTTTAGGGAGATCTCCTGATCTCCTGGTCAGTGCATCCGGCTTATCCCCAGCTTTTCCAGGCCGATACTTGATCTTGAAGTTGAATCGAGATAAGAACTCTGACCACCTAGCCTGCCGTCGGTTCAGCAGCTTAGTGGTGGTGAAGTACTCAAGATTCTTATGATCGGATAGCACCTCGATGATCCCCTTGGCTGACTCCAGGTATGGCTTCCACTCCTTGAACGCTCGCATAATGGCCATTAACTCTTTATCATAGATTTCATAATTACACTCAGCCGAAGAGTGCTTTTTTGAGAAGTATGCCACTGGGTGGAGGATCCCATTAACATACTGAGACAAGATTCCCGCAGAGACATAGTTGGAGGTGTCAGTCTCCATGATACATTCGCTGTCCGGATCGAAATGGGCCAGGATCGGTGCTGAGCAGAAAGCTTCCTTGAGGTTCTAGAAGGCAGATTGGGCTTCTGGATTCCAGTCGAAGCGCTAGTCTTTCTTGGTCAGGGTGGTGAGGGGGGCTACGATCTTCGAATACCCTAGAATGAACCGCCGGTAAAAGTTAGTGAACCTCAAGAATGCTTGGACATCCTTGAGATTTGCTGGGATTTGCCATTCCTGGACAGCGGCAACCTTGGTGGGATCCATCCTGATACCTTCGGTAGTGATAATCAACCCCAGATACTTGACCTCCTGTACATAAAACTCGCATTTCTCGGGCTTGAGGTATAATCCGGCTTGCTCCAGCTTTTCCAGCACTTGTCGGACATGGATTTTGTGCTCTGCCAGGGTGTCTGAATAGATCAGGATATCATCCAGGTAGGCTGTGCAGAACACATCCAAAAAGTCTCATAGGGTATCATTAATAAAGTGCTGGAAAGAGGCCGGAGCGTTGGTTAAGCCGAAAGGCATGACATTGTACTCGAAGTGCCCATACCAGGTGCGGAAGGCCGTTTTCCACTCTTCACCTTCAGCTATTCGGACTAGGTTATAGGCTCCCCTCAAATCCAGTTTAGTGAACCATTTTGCCTTGGAGAGCCTGGCTAATGTTTCCTGGATCAGAGGTAGGAGGTACCTGTTCTTGACCGTTATCTCGTTCAGGCCACGATAATCAACACACAACTGAAGAGAGCCGTCCGACTTCTTCACGAACAGCACCGGGGCATCCGCTAGAGAGGAGCTGTGGCGAATGAAGCTCTTGTTGAGGTTTTTCTCCAGATACTTTTTCAGAGCTTCCAGTTCCATCCGGGACATCCCATAAAGAGGTCTATAAGGGGGGGTCTTACCTTCTACCAGTGGGATTGTGTGGTCGTATGGTCGATGGGGGGCAAGCTTCTCCGCGGCTTTCTCAGAGAACAAGTCAATGAATTCGTGGTATTCACCCGGCACCATGGACTTCCATTCTTCCTTGGACCGCAGCTTATTGATTTCCAGGTTAACTTTGCAGATTGATAGAGTATGGGCTTTCAGCTTGTGCCTTCTGGTAAGGTAAGCAAAGGCCCCTGCTCCAATGAAGTTGATATCGAGGGGTTTTAGTGAGGGGGTTTCTGCCATCACCTGGCTAGGATCCTCTATCGGGGGTGGTAGGGCACATAATCCTTTAACGGCAGTCTATGGGGCACCGCAATGCTTCTTGCAATACCCACTGTTAAAGTTCAAGGTGTAAGAGCCAAAGTTAACGGAGACATCATGCATTCGGGGCCAGGGGATCCCCAGGACAATAGGGTATTTGAGCTTGGTTACAAATATGGGGAGGCTTTCAGAATGGTCTCCAATGGCACTAGGTAGGCATGCGAGGTCGGTAATAGCCCCGGAAGAGATAGGTCGGCCATCAATGACATTAAGAAGGCGGAGGGTCTTTAGCTTGGCTGTTGGTATCGAATTTTTACTGACAAAGGTCTGATCAATGAAGGCTATTCCTGAAGCACCACAATCTATGAGAGCTGATGTTACCACTATTTTACCATTGAATTTAACAGTTATTGGTACTACAAAATGCTCGCCAAACAAGCGAGATTCATCAACAGACATAGATGCAGGAACAGAGAAAGACGACAAAGACAAATGACTCAGGATAGGTCCCTTGCTAGTGTCAGTAACTAGGCAAGGGACTCCACTTTTCCCGACTCTTCTAGGGTCTTGAATATCGCATGTACGGCCAAGGAGCGGTTTTTGCGGAGGGGACAGGCCGTGATGAAGTGGTCCCCTTTCCCACAGGCAATGCACAACCCATTGTTGCGGCGACGTTCCCTCTCTTCTTGTGTCAGGCGGGGCCTTCCTGATGATAAATCCATGGGGGTGGTGCCACCCACCACTAGAGATGGGTGGGCTGGCATATTGGCTGTAGCTTGGGTCTGAGGGCTAGGGTTCTGGAGTCGAGTTTGTTGCTAGGGGTGCTGGGTTTTCACAGGAGGCCGATAGGTACTGGGGGCACTGACCTGGACTCTCAACCTAGCCATCTTTTGCTCCATCTTGGATGCCTGATCAATAAATTCATCTAGGGTTTTAACATCTGGAGATTGGAGGAGGGCCTGTTTGAGCTCAATATTGAGGCCTTCCTTGAACTGTTCCAGCTTCACCCGATCGTTCCACTCCACCTCTGCTGCCAACCTTGAGAATTCTGCCACATATGTTGAGAGGTCATGGCCCTTCTGTTTTAGTGCTTGGAGAGCGCGAGTTGCCGTACCTACGGGGTCTGAGTCTCCGAAGGCACGGTCGAGGATTGTGAGCAGAGCAGCAATATCAGGGAGGTTGAAGTGGTCATCGAGCACATAGGGTTGGACCTGGTCTAAAGCTCTGCCCTCCAATAGGCCGTATACATAAGCTAATCGGTGCTGAATGGTAAGGAATTTTGCAGTATCCCCAGTTAGTTTGATTTTGATGGAATTTTTCCAGGCTTTCAGGCGAGTCCTGTCGCTATTGAACTTTGGCAGGGTAGGGAGATCTTGGGTTTTGGGTGTCTGGGATGCTTGGGGTGCTGGGGCTGTTTGGAATCCGATCGTGTCCAGAGCCCTATTCAGGGTCTGAATGGTTCTTCTTTCGTTGACTAAGTCGTTTTGGGCGGTCACGAGGTTGTTTTGGCAGGAGGCGAGGTCGGCCTGGCATGAGAGGAGGTCTTCGGTGAGTATTGTGACTTCGTCATTGGCCCTGGTCTGTTTTTGTTGTCCTTCATGTATGGCCGATTCCAGTCATTGGCCTAAGGCATCCGCTGCCAGATATATATCAATAATGGTCTGACAATAGCTGCCGAAATCGGCCTGGTTCATGGGAATGGGTAGAGCTTGCCAGGCTTGAAATCTGGCTGCGAGCGTGGGAGTGGTGTCTTGGGCAGCCATTGAGCATACCGGTTGATCAGGGTGATCCAACGTAGTGTAACATGGGCTCTGGGAATAAGGCAACCAAGGGGTACACTGGGAAGAAGGCAGAGGCTAAGACGAGATACACGTAGGAACGCTACGTGTGTGACTAGGGGAAGGCTGGGATGGGGGGCAAGGGCAAGAGGCAAGAGGGGCAGAGGGCAAGGGACACGAGACATGTGGAAGCAGTTGCCGCGTGTGTCAAGGGAGGCAGCTGGGCTGCAGAGACAAAGCGAGGCAAGACAAGGACAGGAGGTTCGCGGGGTGTGCACTGGCAGCAGGGCTGCAGAGTCGAGGCGAGACAAGGAGGTGCACAAGGGAGATGCACTAACGTGGAGAGAAGCAAGGACCTGTATTGGATATACAAGACGTTGGATGGGGATCCAACAAGAGGGCGGAGGGACAAAGATATATATACATGATTCCAGGCCAAGGCCGTGGAAGGAATAAGCTTCCCGAGATTCCTATCTCGGAAGCTAAGATAACAATCACCCATCGACGACACCCAAACAAGCCTGTTCGAGTGTCAAAACAGCACGACACCCGAACAAGCCTGTTCGAGTGTCAAATCAAGACTAAGAACACGGTTGTGACAAGTGCTTGTGCACCTCCCTTGTGCACATCCTTGTCTCGAACAAACAACTCTGCAGTACAGCTGCCTCCCTTGACACATGCGGCAACTGCCTCCGCGTGTCTCGTGTCCCTTGCCCCCTGCCTCTCTTGCCTCTTGCCTCTTGCCCTTGCCCCCCGTCTCAGTCTTCCTCTGGTCACACACGTAGCGTTCCTACGTGTGTCTTACCCTAGCCTTTCCCCAGATCACACACGTAGCGCTCCTACGTGTGCGATTGCCCCTTGCCACTTCCCCGGCATACCCCTTGGTCGCCTTGTCCCCCAGAGCCCTCATTACACTACGTTGGATCTTTCAGACCAACCGGTACGATGTCCGCCAGCATTCCACTACCCACCAATAGATTCGCAGCCTGGAGGGCAACTCCGATTTCATCAGACCCATCACCAAAAATATTATTTGCGTCCTGTGCGTCCGGACGCCTGGGACGCACAGGACGCATGGGAGACAAACTCAAGATCAGGATGCCAAACGCTCGGCGCGTGAGCGTCCGGACGCACTCGGACGGTGCTCGAGCGGTGCTCGCGCGCCTGGGACGCAACACATGCGCTTTGCAGATGCTCCCTCCTCTTGGACGCAACATGGAACGGGCTGCTCGTTCCCAACGCTATAGGTTCTACCGCTGGCGTTGCTAACGGATAGCCCACAATCGCTCTGTTCTACAATGCACATCCGCTCACCACTTGCATGTACGACAGCCAGGTACGTAGCCACTATTGCAGCCATTGAATATGCACATAGCAGAAATATCCATTGTATTCGCTAATAATTATATACACAGAAGTAATAGATATATATATAGAGCATGCAATCGCTGCTCCAATCGCACTAACACTCGCTCTAATACTCGCACTAACACTCGCTCTAATACTCGCTCTAATACTCGCTCCAATACTCGCTCTAATACTCGCTCCAATACTCGCTCTAATACTCGCCCTAATACTCGCTCCAATACTCGCTCTAACACTCGCTCCAATCCTCGCTCTAATACTCGCTCTAATACTCGCTCTAATACTCGCGTAATACTCGCTCCAATAGTCACTCTAATGCTAGCTGTAATGTGCTGGGATAGAGAGCGAAGGGAAAATGCACGGGGAAGGGAGGTATATATACAGGAAAACGATAGTTGCCAAGGCCGACTGCTAAGGCCGACAATTTAGACTTTCCGAGGACAATGAGATAAGCGATAACAAGAGAAGTGGCATGACAGTGACCAATGGCGCTCAGCCCCCTTTCGCCGCGGGTGCCATACTATCCAATGCCTGGCTGGTAATAGTCATATTGGGAAATCGTAGTCGTGGTATTGAGATATGTGCGGAGTTCACGCTTTGTGATATGTTTCATAGGAATCCATGCATTCACGGGCTTATATATATATATAAGCGAGAAACTGGTGCTTTTGGAGACTTATATATATATATGCGAGAAACTCATGCTTTTGGAGACATATAAGCCCGCGAATGCATGGATTTCTCGCATATATATATATATGTCCCCAAAAGCATGAGTTTCTCGCATATATATATATATGTCCCAAGAGCATGAGTTTCTCGCACATATATATATAAGTCTCCAAAAGCACGAGTTTCTCGCATATTTATATATATATATGCCCGGGAATTCATGGATTTCTCGCATATATATATATATATGTCCCCAAAAGCACGAGTTTCTCGCACATATATATATATATATGCCCGCGAATGCATGAATTCCTACGAAACATATCACAAAGCGTGAAACTCCGCACATATCTCCATACAACGACTACGATTTC